>CM032779.1:1792282-2224228 GCA_019155195.1 Avicennia marina
TGAATATAAAATAAGCATTCATTTAAGTCAAATAACATAAGAGCTAATGAGATGGATGATAAAAGTTGCGGTCTAAAGATTGGTGACAAAATATTTCTTTGATGGGCACATGAGCAATAAGAAATAGATGATATGGTGATGTCTTTTTACATAATTCTTATTGGTACATCTTTTTATGATATATTTGTTATGATACTATCAATAAATGCGAAGATATTAGGTGAATATGCGATGTGAAACAACACTTAATGTTTAGTAGTGCAGCTAAATTCATACAAAATTTTATAATTAAAAATCAAAATTTCAATTATTCATGAAAGGAATCTTTCGCCAATTAGGAAACAGTTGCATTCACATTTTAATTTATTTGAATCTTTATATACTAGTAATATTGTCATATTTTATGCGGGCTCAAATTTATAGAATGTAAAATTGAAAATAATTATATAATTTATCTTATCAATATATATTAATTTATTTAAATATTTATTTTATACTTATGTAACAAAGTATTATGACTAGAAACAAAATAAAAATAAAAATATTAATAAAAAAGATGACTTTATCATAATTAAATTTAAGGAGATACACACAAATTTATTTACTGTTATTCAAGAGCCAATATCTTAATATATGATATAGATTTATCTAACTTAAAAAAATATCTACGTTAAGTATTTTAGTTAAGTATTTTAACTACATCAAAATTAGACCAGTTGATACACATTCCGGCATGAATCTTTGTGTGGCTTATTTACGTAGACTATGTTTGTTTTCAAATTCAATGTTCTTAGATGTTTTTATTTCAAAAATTATGTAAAAATAAAAGAGAGAAAGAAATAAAATTTAAAAAGTATAATAATTGATTGTGTATTTTTGAAATGCATAATTTGAAAACAAACACGACCATAGTAAAAGAATGAACTATTTAGATCCTAAATTTTTTACAAGTTTTATATAAATTAACTTTGAATTATGTATAGAATAATTAATATAAATTATTTTATATATATAAATGTATATTTACATAATGTGTGCTTGAATGTTGCCTATTAATTAGTGAACGCAAAGATTTTTGTATAGAAGAGATCTGTCACATGCTTTTCAAGTATGTGTGTGTATAGACAAACACATAAATTTGTATGTGAGAGTTATAAGTCTAAAATGTTTTCTTTACACTATTATAATCTCATGTTGCCACTCAAGTATTTATAAATTCATTTCATAAGCTGTTGAACACACAGACACACTATCTATATTAAGCGTAAGGGTCCTAGAATAAGTACTTTTGATTCTCAAAGTGGAATGACTAACATGTCTTTAACTCTATTTAATTTCATTATTTTCTCTTAATTTTCATTTTTCTTTCCAAACTCTCACTTATATGTATGAACATATTTATTTTTTATATTCTTCATCCTCAACTCCAATCTATTATATCCTAATCATTTATCTTTTTTATAACTCTTGTCACGTCAATTTTAATTTATTGTATTTATTTTTACAATTTTAATAATTTTTATTTAATTTTAATTTTATTTTTCTCACTTTTAATTAATAAAATAAAGTAATTTTAAATGTTATTTTATATTAAAAGGTATTTGATATTAAGAAATAGAGTTTAAATATTTATACAAGTGCATGAATGTGTAATAATACTAGACTGTGTGTGTGTGATAAATCTACCAAACAAATTTTTAAAATATGAAATATGAATTGGAGCCTTATCTCTGCCACTGTACCCATTGCATTTACTTCCACAAAATTCATCTTTATGCACACACAAACTCTCTCTCTCTCTCTCTCTCTCTCTCTCTACATATATATCATATTTTGTACATTTTGAGTATTTTACACCCAAGTTTAATTTTAATTTTTCTTACCGTAAACTTTAATGAATATCTGATAATGTGTAAATATTTTGACTTGGTTTTCTGTAAATCTTGCTTCATTTTAATGAACCTTTTTGCATCACACGTACAGTAAACATGTCCAAATCATGCTTTTCATGAACAAGGACTGTGATGGAGGACAACTCGTAGTTGTATTTTTCATTTCAAAATTAATTAGTTGAAATTTATGTTCGATTAAATGAGTTTTGCGAGAAAAACATAACAATTATGTTTTTACTTTTTGGTATTGATATGGTGCGTTGTTGAATAAAATATCTATGGTGAGTATATATATAATTCAATAAATGGAGGAGAATTTTTTAGAGATTTTCAAAAAAAATTAATGAAGGCACATGGGGCAGGGGAAGAGAGAAATTTATGGGTCATTTTTATTTTAATTTTAGGAGATTTTGTCTTAGCAAGACATTCTCCCGGGGTAAATAGTGGATGACACTCTGTCTCTGGAATTATATAATTATTCCTAGTCGTTTGTCTTTTCACAGATGACGATTCAATGAAGTTATACCCTCAATTTCTATTCATTGATCATTTTATGATCAGTGGCGTGTATATATATATATGTATATCTAAATTATCATTAGCAATGACCAATAATGGAGTAGATGAAGTTATAGTATTATTGTTCGTCGGGTCTGGTATTTTACTTGTTATCTGATTACTGGATTTCTACTAATTTCCTATGGAAGAATCCCACACAATGGTGAATCAATGGTCTTCCTCAGTGGTCAGCCTAAGAGCTGATCCATGGCTACTACAATAGCACGAACACTTCTTTGTGTTAATGCTTCCAACTCCAGTTTCAAGTTGTGCCTTCCGCGCTTTTGCCCTTTCCTTCGCATGCAGCTGATTCTGATCTGTTGCAGGATTTCTGTGTCACCGGAAAGCAAGATATCGCTTAATGGCTTGCCCCACAAACCTACTTCCAATGTGATACAGAAGATGATTTCTTCTGTAATGGTCTGAACCAAGAGAGATGACACGAGCAACGTGTTTGGCAACTTTGTGACTGCAAAAGTTAACCTCTGAATTACTTGCCAAACACCCACGTGCCCCAATGGCTGGTGCGATTAGATGGGGGAAGATCCTGATTGGGTTCATGATGACAGGCATTGTGTTGCTCTCAAATGGTTTGAAATCTGGTCAGATGTTTGCAATTCTGAGGAGGGCTTATGCTGTTCCAGCTGAATGTGGGAAAAGGGTAGGCAAACTCTCTTTGCTGTCTTTAATAGTCAGCCCTGCTCTGTTTGCTTCAGAGCCTTCCATTCCTGATCAATTGTCGGCTAAAGCCTCTCAAGTGGAGAAGAATGTTCTTGAGGCCATATAGTCCCTAGTTTGGAGCATTAAATCTTTGTTTTTGTTATATTCGGGCGGATGTAGTTTCAGTTTTTAGCGTTCTGTGTAAATCTTTTCTGGATGGTCGCATGGATTAAGGTGTCTTAAAAACGTTCCAACCTCTTCCCCTGAATGTCTTAAATGCTTAAGAATGAGATGGATCTGTTGAAATTTGAGTAAATGAATGAGCAACAGGATTCCAGTGAACAATCAAACTTGTATTAGGAACTCGACTCCGCCAAATGACAATTTTACATATAAAATAACATAAGTTAACAAGTTCGATACTGTCTTCATAAATAGCGAAGGACAAGTTCGCTAATGCCGAATGATTACAAACTACTCCTGTACATGGGAAGGACTGCTCTGAGAGCACACCACCTGACAAAGTTACTGTAATTGAGACGCTAAATTACTGTCCTAAAGTGCTGCTGGCTTGATTTTAGAATGGCTGAGCTCCATGTCATGTGGATCTTTGGAATCCACTTCCAACCTGCATCTGAAGCCACTCCACTTGTGATTCTCGAGCATATTCTCTTGGGGTTTGTGACCCATATATCATTACATTGGCATCAAATGTTGGTGCCGCCAGCTGCAAGGCCATATTTTTAAGTTGGATAAATACATTTACAGTATGTTTGGTTTATGGATTCTAGGAAGAAAAGGAAAACGCAAGGACAAAGGAAAAGAAATTAAAAGAAATAAAAAATTTCTCAGTTTGTTTGGTTGCTAAGGAAAACAAAGAAGAAAATAAATTTTTCACGAACCACTAACAAACTGGGAATTCTTTCAACAAATTTTTCTCTAGCAACTAAAACAGTAATTAAATCCTTCATTTAAATCATCACAAAACTAGTCTACTAAACCAAAGAGAGCGATTTTTCCCAAGGAGAGGGAGCGAGCGAGTGAGACTTTTCCTTCCTTTTCCACCCGTTTTTATGAGGAAAGCTGATTTTCCTTTCTTATACTGATTTTTCTTTCTTATTTTCCTTTCTTTACTAACCAAATATAAAAAATATTTTTCTTTCATGTTTTCTTTTCTTTTCCCTATAAAATTCCATGAACCAAACATATTGTTAGTTTCCTAACAAGGCTTTGCAAAATGGCCTCAACAAAAAATTTAGTACACGTTCTATTATCAGAACGACACATTGCAATTTGAGCAAGGATAACAACTTTGCCTAAATGAGTTGGAAGCGTAAACATATATTTCGAAGGATACACCCCAAGTACCGTAGCAACTTAATTAAAGTGACCTGAAAAACATTACTGATATCGACCTTCTCTTGTATTGCAAAATATACTTGTCTAAATGTAACAGTGATAGCTGCCAAAAGAGGGAAAGGAGGTAATTAACCAAACCTTAAATTTTAATAGTAGCCTGGGATTTATCGTATTAACTGACCTCTATCTTTCCATTGTAGATTGTTAACAGTAATTTTGTTATAAATTTTGCATATTCTCACACATTCTATTACCTAGTTTATAGGTTTAGCATCTAGGTTTTCTATTTTATATAATTTGTTTCCATATAAAAGGATTAGAATAATGGTATTAGTATACTTATATATGGTATCTTTGTACAAGTATTTGGTATCTATATATTTTGTCCAAAAAGAATAAGAAAAGAAAGAGAGTGTGCGCATGTGTTTCTAAATTATTGAGTTGTGTGAGTGGTTTGCCTTGCGTTTTCCTCATTCTGTATTGAATTGTGATGTCCCTACTGTTTCTAAACTATTGTGTCTGGCCAACAACCAAAGTGTGTTTTTTCTAGTGTGCAGCTGCCTAATTCTTTAGTAACTCAGCTCTCATGTTTGAAGCATATAAAATTACTACACTGAAGAGGTATGACAGTAATAGCCACAAAGGCATAATCTTGTCATCCTTTTGGTCAGCAGTCAGAAAAAACTCGTTTCTTGTTTTATTACTAAATGACCCCACGGAAAATTTTATAATTACCCAAGCATGAATGAAGAAGATGCCAAAATTCAACAAATGCAGTCAAACTTACATCTTTGGAAGGAAACCCTTCAATCATTGAATTCAGCCTTGAATTAACTGCTTCAAGCTTCATTGACAAAAACTGTGGCAGCCATTGTTAAAGGAACCAAGTTTAAAAAGCAGGCATAAGAGCCAGAAAGACAAGAGAAATAAATGGCAATCAAACTAGAGCTACCTCAACTTGGTACTGCAGCGACTGGATGTAATTAATGATTTCGTCAAGAATAAGAGCTTTTCCAATAACCTGAAGAAATTAAACTTCAAAATTATCCTTCTGGTTTCCAAAATTTTAAGACCTCCAGACATTAACAAAATCACCATCACTTACACTAAAAATAACCCACCAACAATTATGACATTCAACAGACGATCGATATAGAGATCACCAGGATAATTGTACCAAAAATCAACTGCAGGATTTCTCATCCTCTCACCTTGTTACATCCTGGAACCAAGTCTTGCAGGATTTTCATCCTCTCACTGATCTTCTCTCTCCGAGCCTACAAATTGACAATAGCCATCAGAAGCTACGTCAAAGTCAAGCCTGTTTTAAATCTCAGACCAGACAAGTAAGAATTACTCTTTCAGCTAGACTGTGGCTATCAGTAGCTTGACCCCTTCTTGCTCTAACATGAATGTAGTCCTTGGGTGGTTCGGATTTACTCTTCTCCTCAACCGGCTTGATATTGATCCCCGAATTTTCTTCCACTTCTGTTTTGGAGCCACCGTTTTCATCTGTGGATCCAGATGCTTTCATACGCTTGAGATCCAGCTTATTCTGTCGCATAGGAAATAAAATTAATATCATCATGATAATACGAGTAAATCACACACAATGCAATTGGGAGTGCATAAAAAAAGATCAATACAATCTAACTTGAGGCTCCAATTAAAATTAAAATTCTTTAATAAGTAAAACGAAGTGACTATGAATTCTGCTAAGTATACCAGAAGAATACATAAAACCTCGTGAGATAAACACAGACACACACACACATATTGGCACTATCTACAAGCGAAGTAAAACAAACATATTGAAGCAAATACTAAAAAGGAGTCATGGAAAGCGAATTTTAATAAAGAAACTTGAATTAATTATGAAAATAATAAAACGACTAAATTTACAGACCATAAATTAACAGTAGCGGCTGAAAATAATAGTAAAAATACCCGAAAGAATGGCTAAAGAAGGTGAAGGAGATAAAGAAGAAACAGTAGCCAATGAAATAATTTTTCTCAGTGAAATACTACTACTTGAGAGGGTGTGTGATTCACCAAATCCTGATTAGCACTGCTGGTGGAAACCAGATTAGAACAGCTATCATCAAAGGAATTCACAGCATCTCTTCTTCTCTTCCCACAGCCATTTCGGGCGCGGCTGCCACTCTGCTCCGTCACGATTGATTCGTCCAAGGAGCCATCTCCTCTGCTCCCTCCCAAGCTTCCCATTCTGAGCCCCACTGCTCCGCCTTCCCCAACGCTCGTAGGAAACGACAGCAGCCCGGCCAAACTATACGAAGATGGGTTGGCTGCCGCGGTAAATGACGCCTCATTTACCAAAGGAGGATCCATTTCTTAATTCCTTTGCAGCCTTAAAAAAAGGTATATCAACCAATTCGTACAAATTATATATACTCATATATGTAAGAAAGAATGAAGAAAGTGCGCGCCGAGAGGTGGTGGAGCAATGGGGTTAATATAGAGAAGAGAGTAAACGCTGACCAGAGTGAAAGCGAAGTGCACTGCTGAACAGAAAGAGAGAGAGAGAGAGTCTGTGACGTGAGGCAGAGGAAGGAGATGGGAGGACAGGCATTGCGCCTCCCGCGTACGTTAGCCGCGGCCCACGTTGGTTGTCATTTCATTTTCCGCCATTCTTCTTTACCTTGTTCGCGTTTGGCCCATTTTTAGGCTATGTTTGGTAGATGAGTTTTTATTGAATATAATATTTGATGAGATTTATATTCATAGTACATTTAGAATGAAAATTTTAATACGATAAATAATATAATTTATTTGAATATATGTATAAAATATATAATAATAATTGAATAATGTGATAATTTATAGAGTATAAATAAAAAATGAGAATATATATATGATATATATATATATATATATATGAAAGTAGTGATTTGATTGATGATATGTGTAATGATTAAAAAATAATTAATTAAAAATTTAAATTTAAATTTTGTTAAATGATATGTTTTGTAACGCGAAGACGAAACTTGTGTTCAAAACATAGCCTAGAGTTCAATTGTAAAATTATTATTTATCTGTTAATAAATAAATTATTTAATAGTATTTATTTAAATAGTGTAAAAAAATTTTGAACGTATTTATTCTAATTTCACCCTGAAAGTGCACTGAAAAATTTATAACTTTTTAGCATTGATAAATTTTAAAGAAACTTAAAATCTAGCAAAGAAAACAAAATTGTCTAGTGTTTGCAAAAATTCAGTGAAAAGAAACAAAGTTTTAAGTTAGGAATATTTTGAGTAAAACCTTATCAAAAGAATTATTGTAAAACAATTTATAAATTATTTACTGAAACATAAAAGATTTATTTTAATGCTTCCATATTTTCTTTTTTTTATCTTTTTCTTGAGATCCAAAAGAGTAGCATATTGTTTAAGAATTATTTTTTTTTACCTCTTTAATCATAAAACTTAAAAAAAAACACCATTCTCAACATTACTGAATATTTCATGAAATATACTACATTTGCTGATGATGCAATTGAAGTAGTAAATTAATGTCCAATAGGAAGAAGAAATTAAAGTTCAAGTATTAAGTTGACTATAGACTATTACTCATTGATTATTTATATTTATAGTGCAATTAACTGCTTTACTCATTTTTTATTTACTTAGGTGAATGGTAATAACTATCCAGACTAAAATTATGGAAAATAATTGAAAATATTTAGCCAAAATAGTAAAAAGGAAATGGGAAGAAGAAGAAAAAAAAAAAAGTTGCCTGGCACAATTTAAAAAAGAGCTCTTTCAAACTTATTTTTCTTTTACCAAAAATAATATTTTAACCCATAAACATTAAAGAATTCTATCAAATTCTTCGTATGGTTTTTTTTTTTTTTTTTGTGAAAAAAACGTCACATTTTTCATTAGAAAGGTGTTGTGTTTTAAAAGGATATGTGACAGATTCAATGAGTTTAAGTAAATTTTTTTTTTTTTTTGTAATTATAAATCTTTACCTTGAGTATAAATATCATAACTTAACACGTTATAATGATAAAAGTTGGTCTTTTGGACAAATATTATTATTGTTTCGTGTCAAAGCTCTACAATATAATTATTACAATTGTTGAGTCACCATTAACATTTATAGCCAAATGTTTGAAAATTTCTTTATTATTAATTTTTTGTTTTTTTTTTTGTTGTTGGATGTCATATTCTTAGGCATATTTTCCTTTTCAATATTTTTTAGGTTTCTCCGAACATTTTGAGTTATTCAAATTTTACTCGCCAACTCACTAACAAAAAAATTATTTTTAATTAAAATTAAAATTTAATATTTTAAATATTTATAATTTTATTTAATTAATTTTTTATATTTATATAAATATTTATTAAATTATTTAAAATATATTTGTGTATTTGTGGGTTCATGGGTCACGTGATGGATCAATCGAAATTAACCTGTTTATTTTTTAAAATTTGTAAATTTAACTCAATTTTGATTCAAACTCATAAAAATTTGACTTAAAATTTGTTAATTTTAAGTAGGGTTAGAAATTGTCCCTCCTACGCTAGGAGAAACTTTTATTATATTTAATTTTATTTTCCACAAAAAAATGCACTTCAGTTATGACATTTCTAAAAAAATATAAAAAAAACGTACTTAAATTTGTAAGGAATATACCAATATGATTTATTTTGGGCGTGCGATTATCTTAATAAATAAATAAACAAATAAAAGTATGCTGGAACTTGGCGCATTTTAGCAGTGGGAACCTTTCGATTGGCTGGTAGAAAAAACTGCGCAGTGAAGGATGACTAATGAGAGAGGGAGAGAGAATGTAAGGTTTTCTGGGATGATCCAACATTGTTTGTCTGCACGAGACAATGGGTAAAAGTGCAGGAGAGTGTGACTGTGTCATACTCGCTCATCGTGGGGGCCACGAATGCAGTCATTGGCGCGTGGAGATACCTTCACGGTTGATCGCGTGCTATGAAAACTCTGTTGCTTCCATTTGGATCTGACACGTTGGCTATCAGAAGATCATGGCCTTTTCTTTGGGCGTGGCCGTTTATTGTCCACCGTCGATTTTGTAGCCCAAATATCCACGAATTGATGCAAAAGTCCTGAAAGAAAATTCTTCGAATTTGAATTTTAATTGAAGATTGAGATCTAATAAAAATGCTTATAAATGTCAATTTTAAGATATAATAGTCAAATATCTGGTCTAAAATTCTGTGAATAGAATATTTTTGGGCCCAAAGTTTACAATAATATTTTAAACTTGTCTCATTTAATATTACGCTTTTTGCAATTTGTATGTTAAGCGTATACATTTAAACAATTATCGATTATGTGAGGAAAACAAATTATTATATTTATTATTGTTCACAATTGGCTTTGCCCATTAATATGATGTCTTTGATATGGTTTAATAAATAATGGTACTGTGTAAATCTATTATTTACATGGCGAACTTTAATTTAGGTGACATATTTGATTTTAAAATAAAACACACTCAATCAATCAAGATATTAATATTCTAAAAGAATAAAACAATTATGTGCATTCTAAAAATAGAATAAATATGTTGCTATCCACTCCAATTGTGAGAATATCAGCATAGGGTGAGGTTTGACAAGCTGTCCCACTCAACTCTTCAAACAACTTGTATTATAACTCAACTCTAATTTGAGTCCAACTCGACCTATTTTATTAAATTAAATTTGAACGGGCATGTGTTTCATTCATATACTCATAAAGTACTTTACTTGATGGAAGTATAGTAATTTTTTTTAAATTTAATGTTTTTTTTTGTGTCTCTTATAATAATTACATGCAATTTGACTTGAACTTGAACTCGATCGAATTTAAACTTGATAGTTTTTCTTTGAACTCGAACTTTACTATACTCAACTTGAACTCAAATACATAAAATTCTATAGAGTTAAAGTTTAAGCAGAGTGTTACTCAAATTCAACTTTGACTTGTCTACACACCTATGTTACCTCAAGAGTTTGGCCACATTTGATTAAATAATATTTAATTTGTCTATTTGGAAAATACTGGTACGTAAATTATGGTTCAAACCTTAAAGGCTGAATTTGCTTCCTCAAAAAATGCGAGTTAGAGGTAACAAAATATTTTTCATGAAATTCAAGTACGATAGTTGGCTTTTTTCCTTAAAAAAAAACACATGTTTTTTAAAACTTTTTCAAAACGAACTGACTTTGCAGCCCAAGCCTTTTTTTCTCCTTTCCTGTTTTTGGGTAAGAGTCAAAAGCAAATAGTATACCAATTGGAGACAAGATGCCAATGGAAAACATTATCAAACTTTGTGACTTTTATTCTCTGCTATTCTTGATTTGATGGTTTACATGTGACATTCTAATGGAATATATTATCAAATTCCGATAGAAAAGTAACAAAAGAACATTAAGCCCACTAATAAAAAAACAGAGATTTACCATTGGTACTCCGGTATTGAAACGCATCTTTTGATTGTATCCACTCAACAACACATTTTGCCACTCTTCATTTTTATTGGTAGCACTTGTATCAAAAAAAAAAAAATAAAAAAATAAAAAAATAAAAATAATAAGGATTCTTTAATAATTAATTGGTGAGACTATGTTAGTAACAGTCACAAAGTATGATTAGATCGTGATGTTTGCTCTATACATTGTCAACAAAAAATGTCCAAATAACGAGAAAAAGTCGTCCACATACATCCATTAATCATTCACACTATTGTCTCCACTCCACTGTTGTATGGAGACAAGTATACTTTAATGATTCATATTTCTTCGCCAATGAATTTTAATATGAGCACGATATTCTAATAAATATCATATATATTTTAAATAGTGGTTTGCAATAAATAAACACATAAAATAACAACATTAAGGGAGTCATTAATTCAATATACGTGTGTGTCTTTATTTCCCATATTTGTATAGGAAATGCATATATTACATATACATTTATATATGTAAAAAGTCCTGTATATATTTATTTGTTACAAAGGGACTACATTCATAATTATTACAGTGAGAACTTTTTAATTTTATGCAAACTTTAATCATCCTCTTCAATTTGAATATTCTCTTGTCATAAATCATAACCCCTTTTCCCCACTGTACCTAACTTGCCTCACGCAACATACTTGTAATCAAACAATTGTAGTGATTAGAGAAAGTCTATCTTTAATCTTGCCCAAGATGGTAGTTCCATTACCCATCACTTTTCCTTCACCAAATCTCTTACCATATTCAAGAACAATAAAATAAATAAAACGTCAAATTTGATCCAAAGGACAATCCATTGCAACAGCTGAGTTTTCAAGTTTGTCCTCAAATTTATCCACATGCATTTAATCCAACCTACTCACACATGATTTGATAAATTACTAATAGGGATCTTGTCCATTTAGGTTCGAATAATAATTCGAGTTTGATAATTATTTGAATTTGATTCAATTCAATTTTATAAAATTTGTGTTCAAGTTAAAAATGGAGTCATGCAATGATTGAATTCAAAAAAGTTTTCAAAGTTTGTCTTGATTAGATTTAAAAATATTTTCGACCTTACTTCAATGGAGTGGCTTGCTTATTACTACCCTTAATTACGAGTTAATAAATTGATGGAGTTGAATTCTCTTTGTCCACGTGTCTAGTGATGACAAGTATGAGAGAGACTAACACCTTCCTTTTAGGTTTATAATGCTTTGTTGGGCATTTGGAACATGTCCTAAACCTATGGGTTTGGCATCGGGTTTTTGTGACTATTTCCATTCTCATCATATCCCTACACCATCAATTTGTTCCATTATTACATCCAATTATAGATTAACAAAATATGATGTGCCCACTAAAATTTTTATTGTTACATCAAAATGGTAAGAGAGAATATGAAATGTGGTAGACAACACTCAGAAATGGTGATGGTGAGTGGGATTTTTTAGCTTAGCCTCACCCCTTTTTATCTAGAGAAAATGTTTTGATCATGACAAGGGAATGCATTTTCACTTCAGAAACTTAAGTGTTTCCCTGAAAATGACTGACACTCTCTCCAATTTATTATGGAACAGATCAGTTCTACCAAGACTTTGGAATCCAATTTTCCAATTATTACAAGGGCTTTTCACATTGTGTGAATTATTGCATATGATAATAGGGGCGAAACTGAATTAAATCAAGCTCGAGTAGCTTGACCTGCAACAAAAATTAGGGTGATCTATTCATGTTTTCAATGGAACTTGAGTTGAATCAATTAAAAAACAATTATAGAGGTCAAACTCGTGACATCTAATAAACTATACAATATTCTTACTGTCAAAGCAATAGGTAATTTGGTTTGGTTTTTTAAGTTTTTATTGTAAGAAAGAAATGAGGAATAAAAGTTCAACACCGATGCTGCTTAAATCTGAGCTATCTCTACTCTTAAAAAACACTCCTATCATCTAGCTAAATATTTGCATACGATACATATTTTAATATATAAAACATATTCTTTGAGCTTGTGTAACTCAATAAATATCGTGCCTACATAGGCCATGTTCGAACTTGGCTCATTGACATAAGCTGAGTCGCCTCATCCAAGCGGATCGAGCAAATTTGATCAATTCTTAGCCCTATATGGTACATATGGGAAAGATGAGTTAAATTACACTAACAAGAGGCTATGTTTACATCTCTTCTTTCATCACTTTTTACTCCATTTTTTTAACATATGATTAGTGAAAATTATATTTCTGCCTCTTTATTTTTACGCTATTTTTTATATAATTTTGCACTAATTGTCGTCTTCCAATAAAAATTTGCATTCAAACATGCCAAAAGATGATTCGTAGACTATTGCACTATTTCCTCACCTGTCACAAATGTTGGGATGGTTTTCAGACCAATTTGGTTTGGTACTTGTAGTCTTTTAGAGGAAAATCTATCACCAAATATGAGTCATCGACAAACACTGAAAAAGTCCAAAATTTAATTTTCTTATTCTTTCCTACATACTTAAGGGTTGGCCCATTTAAGGATTGAGCAAAAGGGCTAGCCCTAAAATACTGCAGTTCATTCCAGTGATGGATGTATGGGCTTCCAGTATTTTGATTTGTACTAGCATGATTCAAATTTTAACCTTTTGCATTTTCTATTGGTCCCCTCGTGTCTTGAATTGTTTCTAAAGTTTACAAATAGTGACAAAAAGTGCATGCTGTGTCCATCATGCAAGCTAATCAAAATAGTCCCATGCCCATAGCATTTTGTGGCCTTGGAGTGAGAAGTAGTTATCCCCAATATAATAGGGACTTTTCACCAAAAAATCAAAAAACGAAAAAGAAAAATCACAGGAAAAATTGGGCTTTGGTCACTTGATGATATAAATTATGACATCAAATTTTAAGGACCATGAAAGAAACACTTTTTTGATTAATTGAATTCAATCTAATCCACTTAGAAATTGCAGACAACTAAAGGTCAGATAGTTACTGCTCCAATACTCAAAAGGCCCAACCCAATTCATCGTGCAACGGTAAAATGTCTTCATGAACTCACTGACACATCCTTCGTCATTTCATGCAATTCCAAATAATTTACAGAAACCAATGAAAAAGGGCAATTTGAAACAATCCATATCAAGGAATACATACATCATGTGATCAAAGTTTAACCAGTACAGTCCATTGCATTATCAAATTCTCATTCCCAACATAATCTTAGGCACATTTCCTCATTGAAGTTGGCTAAAGCTGGCTGATCCGAAAAGGCCTTAGACAATTTATTAAATAAACCATCTCCCATTGCCTTTCTTGGTTTACACTGATAAATGTACAAAACTACGGTGGACACAGCAATAATTTTCTTTCCAAAAGTTTGCCTGTGCTAAAAATTAAGAACCACAAACTTGTCATGTAGGTAACTTATTCAGTATGAGACTTGTGAATTTCATTCTGCTCTTTGTACTGTAGTCTTAAACAGCAGGACATATAGCTTGTGATCCATAGAGAAGTAAATGAAGCCACCCACTGAATGTGTTACAAATGACCCAAAACTGGTCCCTACTATACAGTGCCAAGCAGGTCCATAGACCCCATCAAACTCCTGCAAAAGGCAAATGAACGAAAAGAACTCCATAACTATCTAATCAAGATGTAAAAAGAAAGGAATGATTGAAAGCAACAGGGTGAAAGAATTAAAGAAACGGATCAAAAACCCAAATCTACAAATCAACAGAAAACATGATAATATGGCTGGAATCAAGGTAGTTAAAATTACCTTTTTGAGTGTGAAAGCGAGAGTCTTGGAGGTGAACTTTTCCAGGCTATCATGAGCCTTTCTTGCACAATCCACAGCATGAATCTGCATGAATGGAGGCATATCAACAGCCACAACTTTCACACCAGTGCTACATAAGAAGTCAGCCAGCTCAATCTGAGAGCTACAAAATGACCTTCTCCCTCCATTGACTGACGGAGGGATTGAAGACACAGAGGTTCTCCTCTTCACTTCCAACCCTTCTTGAAATCCCTTCACCTCCTCACTTTCCAGGCTTTTGGACAGCAACTGGGATGCCTTCTTCACATCAACCTCCTCAAAAGATGACCTTTTCGGATCTGTCTTGGAAGCCTGTTTCTTGATATCATCTTTTCCCTTCACTTTGGCTTTTGTGCTCGAGTAGAGGTCTTTCCCCACAACTTTTCCCACTGCCAAGTTAATGCTACGGTTTCTCCCATGCTGGCTGCTTGATTTTGCCAGAGTAGCGCATGAGGTGTCCGAGGCTGGGGAAAAGGAGGAATCTTGGGTTTGGAGATGTGGGTCGGGCTGAGGATGTGGGTGGGGTTTCAAAGAGCTGGGCACAAGCTTCTTGTTCGCATAGAGTTTGGAGAAGCGGTGAGATATGTTTTGGATGGTGGAAGGAGGGGTGATGGTGGGATCTGGGAGGGGGTGGATGGGGAGCTCTTGGCGGCGGTGCTTGGCGGTGGTGGAAGGGCTTGGTTTGGGGTGCTTTTTGTGGGTGGGATCCATAGGTGTTTGGGGATTTGGAGCTGCAAAGATGCGCCTGTGCCTGGCTTGGTGTGCCTTCTAAAGGATAAAATGGAAGAAGATTTGGGAAGAAACTATTGAATGGGCTACTCTCTGTGTGTGAGTGTGTGATTTGTGGGGTGGGGTTGAGCATTTGGGATGGAGACAAGTCTGTGTAAATGACGATCAAGAGATCTGTTGTTGTTGTAGAGGGGGTAGTTCTAAAATGCGCCGGGTGCGGAGGAGAAGGGAGTCAATCTCGAGTGTTGACCTGATCTTCTTTTATTCCTTAGACGACGTGTGGTACTTACTGCATTAACGGCAGTACCCACCGTTTCATGTCATAAGTTTGTTGAGGTATGAAAGGAAACTCCCTGTGACCATTCTTTCTTTTGTCACAAATTAAAAGGAAGCAGGATTTTGGGTTTTGGGAATCCTTTTTAATAGGCTTCCTGAAATTATTGCAAAGTGATTAACTTAAGTTTTATTAATCTTATTGTTGAAATAAGGGATAATAAGTGTTTTAGATTACAGCCATTTGTGACTGGTTGTTGAAATAAGGGATAATAAGTGTTTTAGATTACAGCCATTTGTGACTGGTTTTAAGAACGAGGAAATTGTAGAAAATAAAAAAATTACCTCCAATGGAAAGACGACACATGGCGAAATTTGTATTAAATATCAATTAAATTTTTTATTATTTATATTTTAGAAATTAAATTAAATACAATTTTTAGAATTAAATAATAAAATATATTAATATTTTATTATAAATATGGCCGGCCAATCAAACTGCAGTAAATGTTAATATTAACCAATCAAATTATGATAAGTATTAATATTGATCAATTAAATTGTGACAAGTGTTAGAATTAACCAATTAAAACCTTATCAATTTGGCAACCAAATCGAATCTTATCAAGTTATGGAAGGAAAATATTAATTTTTTAGTAGGATGAATTGTAATCTTGTGATTAAAGAAAAGATGTTAAATCAAATATTTTCAATCAATAGAAGTTGTCACATCGTCCTTAAATTATGGTAGGAATGCCTTCTTTACCCCTACAAATAAGAGTGGTATTTACAAAAACACTTTAAGTGAAAAAATATTCAATAAGTTCAAATCCTCTTAACAAGTTTAAAGGAGTCCTTCGGAGTTCATCCTCAATAAGACATACTTCATAAAAATTCATCAAATTATAACGTTTGATTCATATTTGGGTAGTTAAACCTGTGAATTAACATTATGTAGAATTTCTAACAACTCTAAGGAGGATAAAAGCTCTAAAACCCTTTCATTTCCTGTTGTATTCTTCAAGAAGCATTTTAAGGTGTTCTTGTAACTTTTAAAGTGTTCTTTATCAAAGTTTATTAAATTTTAAAGTTTGATTTTGGACCGTAGTGCTAAACTAAGAAATTAACGCTTCTTGAAGGCTCGGTCAACTTCAAGAAAGTTCAAATTCACATATGTTTCAAGAAATTGCCATAACATTCAAATTTCTTCAAGTTGAAAAAAGAATCAGTTGATCAAGTTAGAAATTGTATTTATAAAAATTCATTTGATTTAAATTGAAATTATATTTGTACATATTTCATTTTTATAGAAAATCAATTCTAAGAATTTTGTCCACAGAAAGTAAATAATAGGTTGAAGTTTGAGAAAAGTAAATAGGTCAAAAATTTAATTTTGTGTAGTGTACATAAGTTATTTTGTCTGCATTTCAAATATTTGCCTTATTATTTCATCTAAATAATAATGATTATATTTCACCCCATACACCATTCCATTCTTTTATGACATGACAATGTTTGAATTTTCATTTTTTTAATTATAAATAATAAGATGTAAGTTTTTAAAATCAAAAGAAATGAAACAACATGCAAAATTGAAGAACAGATGAGCAGTGCAATTAGACGATTACGAGCAATATACTGACTTGACTGACTTGATTAATACATCATGAAGCAAGTCAAGACTAAATTGAATGACTCGATTTGACTTGTTACACAAGAATTTAAAATAATTCAACACATTTTAAAAGATATGTATCACTCTTGTTCAATAATAATCAACCAACTTCTGCATTAAAACAAAAGAGTATTTACATTGAAACATTTTAAACCTAATATAAAATTCAAAATCTATTGCATGGAGTTAAAATACACTAAAAATCCATTCAAAATTGTCAAAATAAATTCTGCACGACAATTACTGCCAAGCATCTGTAGTTTTGATATGCTATTGTGGTCGTTACTATATCCTATTCATGGTATTAAGGCCTAGAGTTGTAGCCATAGTAAATCCACAATGATGTGAATTGGTGGAACTAAGAATTGAAAAGGATTGGAAAAGTTATGGGGAAATTTATGGAAAATGAAAACAATGAAAATAATAAGGAAAAATAAATGGATAAACAACGAAATTGGATAAGATTTAATCGAGTAAGAATAAACCTCATATGAGGTAAACCCTTTCAACAAATCAAAAATGCACAACCAAAGATCCAAACCAATGACTCAATTTGATAATTGAACTTGGATGTTAATCACTCAAACAAGAAGAATGGAAATTGAAAGAAAAACCCTTCTTTATTCGAAGAGAAATTCTAGTTACATGGTTCTTAATTCTCTTACATATGCAATGGGAGGATATGTGTAATATTATACGTTAGAATCTGAATATACAATCTAAAATGATGAATTTATCTCTCAAAAATTGGCTCCAATGGCTAAAAATTCAAAAAAAGGTCAATTTTGATCTTCTAACCTATGGTGCTCGATCCAGAGGTCTTCTCAATCAATTGTTTAGTACACGAATCAATTCTACTACGATCTGTTGTACGTGCGATTGTCTAGTCTAACTTTTTCGATTTACAATCGCAAGCCTCACACTCAATCGCATGCGATGCAATTGTAAATGAAAAATCTTCAAATTGCACCCCTATGTCGATTGAGTTGCCTCGGCATCAATTTAGGATGTTTCAGATCGCAAATCTAGCACCTTCCAAGTTTTCTTGGCCACTCCAAGCCCAAAAGTGAAGCTATAATTTCACTTTATTCATGATATGAGCAACAATTTTGAAGCTAAACTTTATCTTTTGGCCCCTCAAAAAAGAAAACTACCAAGGCAATACCTAATATCATACCATTGGTTCGTAGTACCTCCAATCGGTTATGAATCATATCAAACCCTTTTTCTTAAAGGTGAAGTCTTGTCCTCTTAGGTCAAATGCAATCTTATAAAATCCTCGAATTGTGTTATCAAATGGCTTGGAATGCAATTTAGCATTAATAGAAGTATAGCACTTTAGCTCCAACACTGAATTATTTAAAAAAGATGTAATGAATTTCAAAGATCTCAGTTGGATGTGCAAAAGTAAGATCTTTATCCCAAAAATTTTCAGCTCAAGTGTAGCACCAATGGATAAAGAATGCATACAGAGGTCAAAGGGGTCCTTGTAGTTAAGGAACTCTACAAGCTCTGCCTTCAATTTAGCTATCTTTCTTACGCTCTCATGCTTGTCCCTCTCAAACACATGCATCTTACGGACTGCATATTTCCTAAACCTAATCCTTTGGAATTACTCTAATAAGAAAACCACTTTTATGGTAACACCAAAGTGTCCTAACTATTCAATACCACAAGCCTTTCGATTAATTAAAACATACATTGGGTATTGACAAACAAACATCCCATCAATAAAATTCAAACATTCACCTTCCAAACAAGATTTGGTGAGAGCTATACAACAAGTCAAGGCACATATGACATTCCAAAAGATGTCCATCTCATGCATTAGCTAGTTATGCTCAACATTTTGACAATTAAATGTTCTTCCAATAATTTCCATATAATTGCACTCCAAATAGAATTTAGCAAAGATTGTATGAGGAATTAAGGTACTAATAAAATTCCCAAAACTTTTCATGTCATGTAATAAATAGGTAGGATCGTTTTTCAACACTCCATAATGTTTAGTGACTCTAACTATTAGTCCACACGATGAATACCCAATGTTACATAAGCTCTCACCTAAAGAAAAAAATTGCCATAACATGCAAGATAAACTATAGCATATAAATCGCAAAAATCATTATAAAGTTCATGCAAATTGCATATATGCTCAAAGTCCATAACTTGGGATTCGAAGTGTGCGTGAAACCAAGTCCATATAAGCCATCAATCTTATCAAAAACCTTCTAAGGAGGAATACTCGTAAAGAGATTACCACAAACTCCTAGGTTTTCCGAGTATTTGGCTTTGGTGCATTTCCACCTTCTATTTCCTATGTCTTGGAGAAGCGAAAACCCATCTCACCATTCAACTAAAAGTATACTTTCAATTTTCTACACAAAAAAACATAGGAACTTGGGAAGGGAATAAGTGACTCTTCCATGAGTAGTCAATTTTTTTTTACAATTCAAAAATTTCATTGTTCTCTCTTCCTCACATTTTTCTTTACATTTCGCTCCCTACGTAGTAGGGTCTCATGATTTTTCAAGTTATAATTCTCTCTCTCATACTTTTCCCTAGCTCTTCTCCTTCCTTCCCATTCTAACTTATTTTATCTTGGAAGTTAGACTCGATCTTCTTATACCTACTTAGGAAATAAGAGCACTAAGGTGATTCTCTAACCATCAAAAGGGAAAGGGTACCTATGGATGAATCCATCATGGGCTGCTCTCTTGTTAAATTGCCAAGGTTGTCTAGACAATATATGACATGCATGCATAAAACCCACAACACAAACGACGTCATTGGCATCTTGCTTGGTCACATTTAACTCACCACTGTCATTTATCCATTTCATCGAGTATGGTTTAGGGTGAGTCGCAGTGACTAGTCCTCATTTGCTAATGAGAATAATGCTTGCCACATTGGTGCAACTCCCACTTTCGATGATCATGCTACAAATTTTTTCTTGTATCTTGTATTGGCTATGAAATGTGCTTATCATGTTTATCAAATTAAGCATTCATTCTCCTTCAAAAGTTGCCTCATCAGTTATCTCATCAACTCCAACCTCCTAGGTTAAATACAAGTACTCAAACCTTCTTTGCCAATATACAAGTCTTGCAAAAATAATATGTAAGTGATAGACCACATGAAGCATCTGTAATTTTCTTTAAATTTTTGCACGAGTGTATATATAGAAGCCCCATTGCCGAGAAGAAATCCAAGTCCTATGAATTGCATGTAGATGAATATGGCAATGAAAAATTAAAAGAATCAACATACACAAGACCTTGTAGAAGTTTAGGTTCCCACTCCTTGTTCTTCATTCGTGTGCATATCTTCATCCACGACATTGACTCCCAAAGCTTCTTCCTCCTTAACTATTGCATTATCTTCCGTGGCATTCCCTTCTTCAATTTGCTTTGCTCCCTTCTCTTCTACCTTTCTTACTCCTAATTTAATTGCTTCGGTTCCTCTTGCCCAAATCACCCCTCCTCTTGAATGTCTTTATTCAAAGGTAACAACTCCATACCGGTTTAGCCTCCACATGTCCACCAAGCTTAAGGAGAATGTCTATCATTTCATTTGGACACTTATTTATGTGGTGTCTCCTTTGGAAGTAATTAAGGCATACAACATTTGTATCCATTAGGTAGGTAGTAGAGATGCCATTGGCCTCCTCACCCTTCTCCAACATTCTTTGCATGCCTTCTAATCTCCAATTGAGGTCTCTCAATTCTTGGGCAAAAGATGTGAGTTAGGTCCTCATGTCACACTCTTCATCTCTAGGATCAATTGGCTATATGATATCATGAAGTAAATATGTGAAAGCTCAAAGTGCATGTGGATGCATATGGAAATATATAAATGAACAATGAGAATGTAAATTCACTCAATAATTCTTACTAACCTAATTCCAAGTCACCTCAGATGATCTGAGGTGATTCCTAGCCTTAAAACCAATAAAAATCCACAAAATAAGTGTAAAATTGAATAAATCGGGTATAAGGATCGGTGGAAGGCAAAATGATCAATTCAGATGAAAGGAACAAACAATGCGATAATCATGATGAAGTGGGATTGATCTGGGGAAGAAAACTAACGGAGTGATTGTGTGGTAGGGGTGTACTTGATCGTGGTACAAGCTTGACGTGCAATTGATTGGAATGGAAGGGAGATCGATTGTAGGGGTCTCAAATGGAAACAAAATTCTAACAACAATCCACAATATTTTTTCACAATATTTTCAACCCACAATTACAAAGCACCCAAATTTTGTATAATCTTCTTTCTCTCTCTCGTTTTTTTTTTCGGTACTGATTTTTTTGCCTCTTTTTTTCACCCTTTTTTTGTTCCATTTTCTTGCTTTCGTCTTATTTTCATACTATTTTCCACTTCCTTTTTTTATTCTCCAACAACTCACAAAATATCTACTAACAATATCTCTAGCAACAATACTCCCAAAATTTGTCTAAACAATATTCAACTCTAAACAATTTTTTTTCATAACAGCAGCAACAATATTTCCACAAAATACCAACAACAATATTACCAATAATAATGCCACAAATATTCATCAAATATTTTCACAAAATACAACAAAAAATTCAACACCACCAAATATCAAAATCTGTCAAAATAGTCGCTAAATAGCCCAAATTTTGTCTTTTTAATTTTTTTTTTCAGATTTTTAAGAAATGGGGTAGCAGGTGAAGAAATAAAATGTAAAAAAATGTGGAGAATCAACAAATGGAACCCAACCAACCAACCAAATTTAGAAAGCCGATTAAGTTGACTCTAATGCCAATTGATATAAACTAGTGAAATCAAGGATCGAAAAGTAATGGGGAAAATTATGAAAATAGAGATAAGGATAATAACAAGAAAAAATAAATAGATAAACGACGAGATTGAACAAGATTTAACATAGCAATAACATACCTTATATAGAAAAAGCCATTGCAACAAATCGAAAAATGCACAATCAAATATTCAAACAACCACTTCATGGAGTAGTTGGTTACAAACCATCAGAAGCAAGTCCAATGACCTAATTTGACACTCGAGTTTGAGTGTTGATTCACTCAAACACACTTAAACAACAAGTATGAAAAATTAAAGAAGAAACCTTCTTCTTTTAAAGAGAAATTCAAGTTACATGGTTTTTAATTCTCCTACACAAGGGGAGGGTATATGTGGTGCTACAAGACAAAAATTTGAATATATAAGTTGAAATGACGAATTTGCTCCTCAAAAAATTGGCTTAAATGGTTAAAAATTCAAAAAGAATGGTCAAATCTAGTCTTCCCACCAGTTGCGCTCGATCTGGAGGTCCTCCCGATCAATTGCTTGGTGCATAGATTGATCCTACTAGAATATGTTGTGCACGATTGTCTTGTCCAACTTCTTGGATTTACGATCGGAAGCCTCACACTTGATAGCATGTGACGTAATCACAAATGCAATATCTTCAAATTGCACCCTAAGTCAATTCGGTTGTCTTGAGATTGATCCAGCATGTTTCAGATCGTAAATCCTGCACCTTCCAAATCTGATCTGCCACTTCAAATCCCAAAGTGAAGTCAAAATTTTGCTTTATTCAAGGTGTGAACCTCATTTTGAAGCCAAACTTTATTTTTAAGCTCCTTCAAAGGCATACCAAAACAAAACCCAACATCATATTCTAGTTCCATAGCACCTTCAATCGGTGTGGGATCACATCCCGCGATTGTGAAAAATCTCATCTCCCATTACGATTGTAGTATGTGATCACAAAATGAGCCAACTCTACCCAGATGTGATATTTTGTTTAAATTTATCTTTTTTAACTCAAAATTTTTATTTTCACGTTTGATTCTTGATCCAAATGCCTAAGAAATCACATGAATAAATAAAAACTATAATTTAGTTGGAGATTTTTCATGTATTTTTTTTAATGCGGATATTTGAACGAGATTTGTTGTTTAGTGATTTTACTTTGTTTCACAAATAAATAATGGCTATATTTGGAAGAGACATTTTGTTGAAGTATGATATTTAATGGAAGCTATATTAGAATAAGTAGCATATTTGATTATAAAATTTTGATAAAATAAAAAATTTCATTTATTTGAATATATATATATATATATTTATATAGTGATTCGATAATGTGATCGTATATAAAGAGAATAGAATGCATATGTGTGTGTGTGTAAGTGTGTATATACATAGTATAAATTTGATGTAAAAAAGTATAATGATAAAAGAATAATTAGCTACTTATTATATATATATATATATAAGACAAGGAAGATTTAAATTTAAATTTAGTTAAAAATTTTATTAAGTCATACCTTTAATAACGCGAATTCTGATAAACCATATGAAATGAAACGTTGGGTTTGAAAGACTAGTCTATGTTTATTAACAACCACATGTTACAACGAATAATGAGATAACGCAACAAGTATCTATGCGTATAATAAAAACATAAATTTTAATTCTGTATCTTCCAAACTTCATAACTCTACTCTTTGTTCATCTTTCTCTTAAAATCAAACCCCACGAAGCTTGATTAGAAATAACATTATATACACATAGTAATTCAAAGAAAAAAATTAATGTTTTTTTCCCGACAACCATGAATTAGATCCCAATTTTAATAAATCATCCCTCTGATCTGCCTAACCTCACCTTCCAATCATGAAGAACGTGCAAAACGACAACGCCATTAGCTTTTCAGACAAAATATGTATTCATCTCAGGAAGATGATCCAAACTTCTTTATCTTAAACACAGCATAATATATAACGTTTATTTATCGTTGTTTTTAACTGATTGACATGAGCATTTAATGATGGTGATGGCAACGTCGTGACAAGTGTTGATAGTCAATCAATTAGGCACTTCATGTGTGGTGCATTTTGAATTTCCAGAAATCACTCGCTGTGACTATACTATTACAACTTTTGGGTGGGGGATTCTTATATTCATCCACTGTCTTAATCATTGTTGGTGCTGCATATTAAATTCAAATATGGCCATTTAAAATTTGGGGCGTACACACATACGCACACATGATACTAGAGAGCTCTTTCTATGATGTTACAGCGGGTGGGTGTTAAGGGCTCTTAACTTTCTAGCTATTGACATTACTGACACCAACTAATAGAAGCATTTATTCTATATCATTGAAAGCTTGTTTTTTTCCCAATTTTAACAATTCTCCATAAATCAGTCGACTCGTGCATAACCCTTTTATTTTTTAGTTCTTTTTGCTCAAATAAATTCCAGAAGACAACAAGAAGGAAATAATTCATCTATGCAAGACTAAATTATTGTTAATTAGATCACACAGTCTGTGGTTCCTGGGCTTTGTGTCTGGCGTCCCCTGACATTTTACAAAATACAAGTAAAGGTGTTACATTCCGTGTCTATGAAAATTTATTTATAAATTATCAAAAGTATTGACTTTTGCAAAACATAAAGGTTACGTTTGGAACTTAATTTTTAACCATAAAACAATATTTTAAATTTCGTATTATTAAATATATCATTTAATAACATTTTCATCTAAATTTAAATTTAAAATTTTCTTTTCTTATTTATATAATTAACTAATTATTTTTCAATTATTATACCTATTCACAATTAAATCAATACTTATATATATATCGCATATATACTCATATTTATTTTCATGTATACCTTATAATATAATTGTTATCTTTATAAATTATCACATTATTTAATTATTATTATATATATATATTCAAATAAATTATACTGTTCATATCATTAAAATATTCTTTTTAATGTATTTCTCCTCTCAATGCAACTCCCCCCAAACTCAAAACAAAAACCCCTCTCCCAAACATAGACTTGCTGTCCCCACTCTGTGATGAAATGGGAATTAGATTTCCAAGCAATATCAGGGCATCTTCTCTTTCTATTGTCTTCAAAAGTCAGGCCTGCTGGGATCCTGCATATAATTTTTGATGCTGCGTAAGTAGTGAAGTTGTGAAGTAAACAGGAATTGACACATAAGGTAGTAACTGCAAACACTTTTCTTGCTAATAAATAATCTCTTGCTGCATGATTCAGTCAAGGTGAACAAGAAACAAAGTACAAAACTAGTCCAAATGTAATCATTCTAGACCGGTTCTCCTGCCTGCCTGCCCACATATTGTCATTCATCATCGACAGGCAGCGCTACAGATTTACAAAGAGGGCTGGCGTTCTTTTGCAGTAGCCACTCTGCTATGCAATAAGCGTGAAAATCGTGGCCACAAATGTCGCAGTTTCCATTACACGGGTCATTCAGGCACACCGCGCAGATATCCTCCCCATCCTCCTCTCCAACTTCAACACACTTCCTTGTCTTGAGATGCTTCAAGATTGTCTCCTCTGACAAGCCTGCGTCTCTTTCTGTTGGCACAAACATCCACATATCTTCTCTTTCTTCAGTCTCATTCCATATTGCATCAGATTCACCTTCTGGAATCCAGTACGGCTCGTATTCCATGAAGTGATGACTTTCTTTAAAGTCATAATCACCTTGCCTTGGGTAGTCGATGATCAGACTACATGGCCTGCCACGCATTGTAATGCCTCGGCGACGGCGTTAGGAGACGCAGTCCAGTTGGAGTGATTGTGCAGGCGATCAGAAGTACTCACTGCGGGAGCGCAGAAGAAGCCATCACCATCGGAGTGTCCTCCCAACACTCCTCAAATCTAGAAAGCTGTTCTCATCTTGAATCTTGATGGGTTTGTGGCAAAGGAGGGAAGACGCGGAAATCAGTTGCAGCGGCAGACTGGAGTGTACGGATGAAATCTTGATCGGGTCGAGGAAGAGAGGGAGCCATAATGTTGATGCAAGTTCTTGTCGATGAATGAAAAATTAACGTAGCGGAGCTGTGGTCTTGCACAGACATATATAGAGCGATGCCATTGCTTTACGTACCGTAGTTGTTTCTGACTCGAGAACCGCAGGAATACAATTTTAGGAAACCAGAAAGAATTTATAGGCAAGTCACCCATTGAAGCCAGCCACAGGTTTTATTAATTCAAGAAGTCTCAGATAAAGAAAGACGAGATTTTTGGAAATCGGATGGAGGCGAGATTTTCGGAGTCCAGAGGGAATTGCAACGGACGTAATCTTCAGACAAAGCCTGTTGCCGTTGACGAGTTCCGCGAAGGCATTACTACACAGTAATATTGTTAGTATGATAAAATTTTAATAGCAATTTATGATGAATAATGTAAAAATATCTAATTTAATTTATTGAAACTTTAGTATTATTAAAAAAAAATTTAAGTCATGATTTTTTTTAAAAAAATATAAATTCAAAAATTTACACTATAACTAAAGTAATGTTTTTATTATATAATAGGTTAGTGAACGTACGCGATGGTGATAAATAATCTTGATATTTTGATAATAAAAAATAAATTAGCAGCACAATTTTTATAAAAAAAATAAATTTGATTAATTAACTGTCAAATTTAACATATTCTAAATTAAGATGGTAATATATCAAGTTAGTAGGTTGACAATTTAAGTTGAACAAGTGAATTATACACAAATCACCAATGCAAATCTAATCCATTTATTTTCTTTGACCCCTACCTAATTCACTAATTTCAACGATCACTAAGGTTTTAAAAATCAGTGCAAGCAATTCAATCAGTTTGATCACAAACCACATCGTTAATTGAACTGGTGAACGGGTCAACTTTGATAAAAAATCGATTAAAATCAGATGAACCAATCAAAATCGGTAAAAAACTAATTTTTACTATTTTTATTGATTAAAAATTTAAAAATAAAAATAAATAAAATATTTCTATATTTTCTTATGATTTCACTTTTACCACCTAAACAATATATCAGTATATACATATAATTTTCACTATTATTTTTTTGACTTGTTTTTATTTATTATTTTTATCTATATATTTTTTAATTGAGTTATTGAAAAGTTAAATATTGCATCATCATATTAAAATTTTCTGTTAATTTTGTTTTTTTTTTATTTTTGAAAACTCATTTTCAATATTTATATTTTGCTTTGAATTTAATTAGTTTCTTTTATTTTTTGTAATATTTTTTATTCTTGTTGAATTATTAAATTTTAATTTTACATGTAAAACTTAGGCTATGTTTGTTTCCCTTTACTCTCAAAAAATACACATAATTCAATCATTATGTTTTTTAAATTTATCTCTTTCCTTTTTTTTTTACTTTTATATAATTTTTGAAAAAAATACACTTAAAAACCAAAACGAACATAACCTTAACATTTGGTATATTAATTCATTGACATGCATTAATTTTATAAACATCATTTTAATATGATTATATGTGTAATATATAAAATTATATATAATTTAAAATAATTAATTTTTTTGAAAATGGTTGAATTGATTAAATTAATGATCTAGTACCCTAATGAGTTTGTCGGTTCAATGACCGATTCAATTTTAAAAATATTATGGGTCACCTGAACCTAATTGTCAACCTTGATAAAAAAATTTATTTTGACCAAATTAAAGTTAGAAATATGTTTTCATGCATTGCAATTTTTCTTCTATTTTAATACTGTTGCTTCAAAAAGTAATTTTAGATGTATTTGAAAATTTTTCCCATTTTAAATTTATTGGATTAAGTTTCAGCACACACACACACACACACACACACACACATATATATATATATATTCGGATCCGCACCATAAAAGTTTAATCTCAACCCATAAATTTGGTATTAGTTGAGCTCAGAAATTGTCACCCATAATCTCTGCACTTCTCCTTGGGGAAGCACTTTTCTCTTTTTCGTAATCTTGGCTTTTTCCAGTGTTGTATCCCTTCCATTCGTTGTTAGAGAGCATACTCCTTGTCAAGAATAGGGATAACATTTTCTGCCCTATCGCTCTATTTGCTTCCTCCATCGCCAGAAATCCTTTTTCTTTGCATGTATCTTAATTGCAAAATCATTGTTTGGCAACATCATGTGTACTATCTCTCTCGCTCTTTCTCTCTCTGTCTCATCTTCCATTCATCATGATTTTGAGAAAAAATGAGCAATACGTTTATAATATGGGGAAATATGTGTGTGTGTGTGTGTGTGTGTGTGTGTGTTTGTGTTGACTGCATAACTCAATGCATTGAAAATTTACTGAAAATTATGCAGTGCTGAATTCCACCGAAGCACGGAAGGTTCTTGCTTGCATTACTGTGATGAAGACTAAACTAAGGGGCCTATAATTGTAATATAAATGATGGATGTGTCATGGACTTAGAAGCCAATGTGTCTAAGGACAATGACCATATATATCATTCTTTCTCAATTAACTTGTCTGCTGTCTTGCTTTTCTTTAATATCCAAATTCCAAGACTGATGGCAGCAATCTTTCATATGTATTGCACGTTGGCATTGTAAACAGGGATTTCTATGCTACACAAGTACTTCGTTGTTAGAAGGGAGTAAATCTGACACGGTAGGGAATAATTGCGAATGCTAATTAACACTAACACTAAATATTGCCGGTCTCTTGTCAAAAGGAAACAAATATCAAACTACATGTCCTAATATTCTACGCAGGGTTCTGCTGCCGGTCCTCATCTACAGGCGGCAGCGCAACGGCTTTACACAGCGGGCAAGTGTTATTTCGATGCAGCCACTGTGCTATGCAGCAAACGTGGTATTCGTGTCCACAGCGAAGCGTTCCAATTCTGCAATTTTCTTGATGCAGGTTTTCCTGGCACACCACGCACAAATCATCATCCTCAACGTCTCGTCTAACTTCTTCAACGCACTTCCTTGTCCTGAGATGCTTCAAGATTGTTTCCTCTGACAACCCTCTGTCCCTTTCAGGTGGCACAAACGCCCACATATCTTCTCCTTCTTCAGTCTCATTCCAGATCGCAGCAGATCCATCTTCTTCTATCCAGTATGGCTCGTCTCCGTAACTTTCTTGGAAGTCGTAATCACCTTGCCGCGGATAGTCCATGATCAGACGCAGCATAGACAAAGGCGGCCATACAGGAGTGTAATTGTCGAGGCGATCAGAAGTACTCCCTTGGGGACCGGAGATGAAGCCATCGCCATCTGAGTGCCCTCCAACTCGCATGAAATCTTGAAAGTTGCTCTCATCTTGAAGGGCCTCTGGAGGCGAGAAGACGCTGACATCAGAAGGAGCAGAGTGGAGAGCGCGGATGAAATCTTGATGGGGGAGGACCTGAGGCGAGTCGAAGCTCGGGCTTCTCTGATCGGGGCGACGAAGAGAGGGAGCCATAATTACTGCACATGCACCTTCTCCTTGACGAATGAAGAACTAACGTAGGAGAGTCGAGGTCCTGTGCATGTATATATAGAGCGGCACCTTGCCTTCTTTTAGGAGGATTCGGGAACCGCATGAATGCCAGTCGGTTTCGAATACGGCTAATGCAGTTAAAGAGAGTTCTAGGAATCTAGCGGGAAAGAGTTTCTACCCAAGCCACCAATTGAAGCCAGTCACGTGTTATTTAATTCAAGCAGTCCCAGAAAAGTTTGGACGGAAATTGTAACGGACATCTTCAGACAAAACGAACCGTCAAGAAGTTCCTGCGACGGCGTCAGATTGCTTGTTGAAATATCAGGTGCGAAGCACAAAATCAAAAATTGATTTCATGGGTACCGTGCATGAGTTCTTTTTAGTATTTCCCCAGATAAATTCATGTAAAATTTCTCATGGTAAATGTATTTCATCCCACGTATCATTCCATTCTCAAACGACAAGAAAATATTTGAATTTTAATTTTTAAATTGTAAATGATAAGTTGCAAACTTTTATAATTGAATGGATGGTACAATAAGATTTTAGTGTTTAATGTATAATTTTACTTTGCTTCATAGTACATCATTCACAACCATAGATTAAAAAGAATAAGGAGATATCAAAATAAATATCTATATACATATAATAAAAATACAAACTTAATTTAATACTTGTATTCTCTAACCCTGTAACTCTAGTAATTAATTAGCGATTTTACTCTTAAAACCAAACCCCACAAAAGCTTAATTAGAAATAATGTTATTACACTCATTGTAACTCAAGGAACTAATTTAATGTTTCTCTAACTACCATGAATTAGATCCCAATTTTAATAAATCATCCCTTGGATACCTTCCAATCAAGAAAAATAACAATGCCATTCCAAACTTGCATGCTGGAACCTTCCAGACAAAATATTTATTAATCTTAGGAAGGTGTTTCAAACTTATTTATTTTAAATGAACAATAATGTAAGATTTAATTAATATTGTTATAATCATTAATTAGTATAGGCAAGCAATGACATGTTGATAGTTAGCCAACGTGGCACATCATGCAAAAATTGGATAGACGCAGTTCTCATTTTAGTCTCAACTATCTTTTGAAGTCATCACATTTAATCTAATTTTCTTTAATTTTGATCCAACAATTTTTTAGTCATTAAAAACAATTGGAAATATTGTGCAAAAAAATGTGTAAGCCACACGCTTCACTACTTTATAAACTTTGGGAGCAAAACAGAAATAATATTTTATTTCAATTTTATTTGAAAGTTTAATTATTTTAATATGAAAATTTTGTATTTAATAAAATTAACATCTTATTTTTATTTTTCATCAACTCTATTGAGCGAAGATATTAACTAAAACAAAAAGGTATACACACAAAGCAAATTTAAACTAAAAAATAATATCATAAAATAGAAATATTTTGAGTATAACTTTTATTAATTTTAACCTTTTGTTATATATGTTCTTGTTGTGATTTACATTTACAAGACTAGCATTTTCAAATTAAAATAAAGCATTTATTTTATTTAACTTAAATTTTATATCATAAAACATAAATTAAAAAAATTATTTAAAAAAAGTAAAAATATTATTTTTCAAAAAATAGTAAAATATTTTTGAATAAATTTGAATTTATAGCTATAAAATTAATTTTAAAATATTTTCAATAATTTTTAAAATTAAAATAAAATATGAATTTTGATGCAATTTGATAATATTAAATTTTTATGAACTTATACAAAATATCATTTGAAATTTAATTTTAGAAATTAGTTGATTAAGTTGAATAAATTTTTTTTAATTGAAATAAGGAAAAATAATTGGGATTATGGTTTTCAAAATAATATTATATCACGTGTTCTATAGATAATTTCAAAGAAATAATTTTTTATTTTATAGTTTTATTCAACATCTATATTCAGCAAAAATATAGTTTTTATATCACATGTTCTATAGATAGTTTCAAAGTAGCAAAAAAGTATTTGATATAAATAAAATATTTATTTAAATAATAAGAATTTAATTTATTCTTATTTTGTATAACCATGTAACCAAAAAATATTGATTGAGTAAAATTTTACTCAAAACACATATTTCTTTTAACTTTTGAAATTATTGAAAATAATTTAACATTGATTATCACACAAACATATAACAATACTTTGAAATTGATTCAAAGACAATTATTTAATTTTTAAAAATTAAATATTTATTTATTTATTTAAAGTAATTTATTCAATTTATTTTTCTCACTTAAAATTTTAATTAAATAAAATTAATTATTTATTTTTCTTTGAAAATATGAATATTAATCAAGACAAGAAATAATACATAAAACGGATAAACTAAATAAAAATTAAACTACAAATATTTCTATTCTCAATATTTATTAATATTATCTTTAAGTTTAAATTTTTATTATATGAATTTCATATTTTAATAATATCTTAAGAAAATAGAATATTAATTTTATGGGCAAAATTCTTGAAATTATGTTTATTATCTTTTTGCTAATTGATCATTCAGAAAAGTAGATTCTAAAAACAAAGAAATAATTTTATATAATAAGAAATTTAATCTAGTTTAAATATATGACAAAATCCTTTATATAAATAATATATTTGTATTTTTACAAAACATTTATATTTTATAAATTAATTATTTTTTAGTTTAATTTTTTGTACTATTCATATTTTAACTAACAGTTTTGCACAAGTATGTATTGAAAGTAAAATAAAATGCTAATTTTTTTAAATATTAATTTTACGATAGAAAATTAAACTTTCAAAATCAAACTGAAATACATAAGAATTCAATTTTGGTCCTAAAGTTTATTACGCAACTCGTGCATAGCGACATCGTTTTTGCTCCAAATTTTCCATCTGTTAACAGTTGAAAAATTTTCAGACCAAAATTAACAAAAATAGGACCAAGTGTTATAACTTGAACATGCGTTTGAATGGAATAAATTTCAAATTCATATTAATAAGTTCCTTGTACTTATTTGGATTTCAATATAGTTAAATTTCTAAGGCTGTCATTTTGAACTACAATTTTAATAACATAATGAATTTAAAATTTTTTATATTTTAAAATTATTTTTTAAAAAATTCAAATCTCTCTATCCAAACGGCACATGTTTGAGATTGAATCTCCTTGTCAAGTTGACCAAGTATGACATTTTGCTAGCACTTGACTTCGGTGCTTTTTTGAAATTTGAGAGATGAGTAACCATCACTAATCGGATGTTCCTAGCAACCTTAGGTGGGAATTCTAAAATTAATCCACTGTCTTAATCACTGTTGGTGCAGAATATTAAACCCATTCAATTCAATTGTGACAAAAAAATTTGGGTTTTTTTTTATCATTATTTTTTATTTTAAGAATATAAGCTTTCACTTTGGTGTAAAAGCTGGTGACACGAGTTTATAACTTTCTTGACATTGTACTGTCGACACTGACTAATAATAGCATTTATTGTACTATTGAATGGTGTTTTTCTCCAATTTTGAGTAATCTCCAAAAATCAGTTGACTCAAGCACACAACCCTTTCCACCTTGTTCTCAAATAAATTCCAAAAGACAAGTAAAAGGAAATAATTAATGTGTGCCATCCTAAATTATTGTCAGATTACTGTTGTTGGAAAGAAAGAAACAGGGAAGGGCAATATAATATTAAGCATGAGAGGAAAGACATTAATTTAAAAAGACAATGGAAAGGCATAAATTACCATGAAAGAAAAGTGTTTTGAGTTTGCAAAACCTGGAATGGCCGTCTACCCACTATTTCATTTCCAAGGAAGCAATATCTGGGCAATGGGACATCAGCCACCACCACCACCTGAGATTAAACCAGACAAAAAACTCATCTAGACCCTTAAGAAGAACATGCGATGTCAGATCCATCTCCCATCCACCTCTACCGTGTCAAGTTTCCACTTTTACTGTTTATATATTAATTTTATGAAGTTGAAAGAGTGAGGCCGTGAAACAGTGTTCAAGTGTAATGTGTCAAGCTATAGCCTATAGCCACCCACAGCACGATGTTCTTCTCTGCAAAATCTCAAGAGTGTTACAACCATGAATATCTAATGTCTTCCCTTTGTGTTGTCTCCAAAATTCAGGCTTGCATGCTGGGATCCTGAACTCGAGAGTTCTTACAAGTTGCTGATGCATATATTTCACTTCTTTTTGAATACACAGCATGTGTTTGCATTGTTAGAGAATGGAAGTAAACAGGTATTGACACATAAGCTAACAACTGCAAACACTTTTTATTGCTAGCATATATAATTTCTTGTTGCATGATTCCGTCGAGGTGAGCAAAGAAACAAGTACAAAACTAGTCCCTGTATATCACCATACACTGGTTCTCTCCTGCCTATTGCCGTTCATCGTCCACAGGGAGTGCGACTGATTTGCAGAGTGGGCAAGTGTTTTTTTGTTTTAGCCACTCTGCTACGCAACAAGCGTGAAACTCGTGGCCACAGCCTAGCCTTCCAATGCTGCAATTTTGTTTACACAGGTCATCCTGGCACACCACGCAGATATCCCGAGCCGCCTTCTCTGCTCTGACCTCAACACTCTCCCTCGTCTTGAGATGCTTCAAAATGGTTTCCTCAGACAAACCGCAGTTGTCTCTCTCGGGCGGTGGCCGCACAAACGTCCGCATACTTTCTCCTTCAGTACTTCCATCCAAGATTACAGTTTCTTCTTCCGGAATCCAATATGGCTCGTATCCAAAACTCTGTTGAATGTTATGATCATCATACCTCATCCACCGGGCATTCGCCGTGGAGCCGTAATGCCTCGTCGACGGCATCGGAGACGCAGCCCAGATGAAGTGATAGTCGGGGAGAAGAGTAGTTGTCATTGCGGGAGCGTCGGTGAAGCCAGCAGAGTATCCCGCAGCATGCCCCAAATCTGTAAAGGTGTTCTGTTCCTGATGAGTCCGTCGAGTACGGACGAGGAGGAAAGCAGTAGCAGAGGCGGGAAGAGGATCTCGATGGCGGAGCGCTCGAGGAGGCCGAAAGCCGGGGGTTCTCCGACTGGGGCGAGGAAGAGAGGGAGCCATAATTTTGATGCGAGTTCTTCTTGACGAATGGAAAATTAACGTAGGAGAGCTGTTCTGGCGTTGTACGTGTATGTATGTATAGGGAGAGTGTTACCATAAATAATTTTCTTGGTCTCAGAGAAACGGCTAGTAAAATATTAGGAAACTAGAAACCCAGTCTTAGAAAAGGAAAGATGAGATTTTTAGAGATACGATTGTATTTGGACGGAAATTGCCACGGATGTCTTCAAACTAAACCTGGTTCCGTCAAGAAGTTCTGCGACGGCGTCACTCCATAGTCTCCAACACAAGCCCATTATTTATATAGCATTGATGTTCGTGTAGCTATATTTATTCCATATACTTTCTTGGGCCTCTTTTAGCTAATTGAAATGCTGAAATACACAGTACGTCGTTGGAGAGAAAATGGCATAATTTTGCTTACGTAATAGGGAAACAATGGAAAATACTCGGAGGTTTATAAGAAGTGCGTGCATCGTATTCCAGTCTACTCTGTTAATCAAACAAAAATAAGTATTTTCTATGTCTCATTTCTCCGAAAGAAATTCGACATTTGCTTATTAATTTCATGCACAAACAGACAAAATCCCCAACTGCAGTATAATAGAAGCATCCGACCAAAAGTAGGAAATTTATATACATCTTTTCCGGCTCTCATACGCACCTTCATTTTCGTGAAGCCATCCATTTGGAACAGAAGAAGCAACAGGTAGACTGCTTGCTGCGAGCTGAAAAAGAAAAATAAAACTCACTACAGATGGAACAGTTTTCAAGTGTAATATCTGAAGCTAAGCCATACACAGCATTATCTTCTACGCAAAATCTCAGGGGAGTCAAAAATGTCTTCCCTTTAACAGTCACGCCTGCAGGGATTAGAAGGGTAGAAGGTTCTATACAAGTTGCTGATGCATATATTTCAGAGTCACAGTATGCGTTTGCTTGTCTCATACAAATAACAATCAACTCAGTTGATGTACAACATGGAAACAGTTGTTCCATAATTTTAGATACACACAGATCAATTCCGGAGAGTTTCTAGTCTTACTCCTTCCTGGTAATGGCTTTCTGTATTTTTCTAAAATTGCTAAGAGCTTTCAGATGACCCCAGCCAACCTAAAAGAGCTATGCCAAGCTGTGCAAACACCAAAAACGCAGGCAGCACATCTCCTAATTCCACGGACTAGGGAGCCTGCCATCTCTAAAGACTGAAGTGCCACCTGATGTTGCAGGAGAAGGAGAGGAGGCAATATAACTTGTTCCTGATATAGAAACTGAGCGCTGTCCTTGCCCAGCCAGTGCAAACCGTGAAGGACTACCAGCAATTCCCAGTGTGGTCCGATAAGACAGAGGCACCTGTCATCATGCAAAAAAATTAATGCAGTTCATACTCAAAGAACTAAGACAATAGGCATATGACAAAGTAAAAAGGCTGTTTCAAATTTTCCACAGGTGACTCCACTAAAAGTAGCCGATTACACAGTCTGTTTTTATCAAGATATTCGCATGAAACCAAGTAAACATAACTTCAAAAAAAGGTCCTCTTTGGGGGCATTTCTAGAGGCTTTTGATAGACAGATCAGTAAAAAGAACCAAACACTCCTCCCCTTCATTTCCGAGGGGAATTGTGGGGCCACTTTGTCTATCTCCATCATTTGGTCTGGCTTTCTTATAAACATTTGTGGCAGCAACATGCTTCAGCCTCTAAAATGATTAATTTACTCTGTGGATGACTACTCGGTAACTTACATCGAGTCAGCTTGTGTTCCATGTACTGGATAGACTTAACTAAGCCTTACCTTCAAAGTACCAACTTAAAAATCTATAAATGAAGTATAAGCCTAATAACTTAGTAGATCCAAATGAGCTGAAGCAGAGCTTCTAAAAGAACCTTATACATCTATAAGTCAAATAATCAACCATCACTCCAACATACAGAGAGATAATAATGGAATAACAAAACAATAAAACTTCCCTAGTCGTTTGGATAACTAACACATCATAATTTCCATGGGCAACTTAACATCAGGAACTGTTAGATCAGAACAAAAGACTCATTCCAATTGCTACATCAGGCTGGTGCTCAAATGCATTAAAATAGATGGCAAACCTTGAAAAGCAAGCAAGAAAAAAAGAATCTTACGAACTGATTAAAAGTTTTACCATGTTAGAGGCAGGCTTCTGTTGTTGAGTGTCTGAAGATGGTGAAGTACTGCTCACACGAGGCAATTGACGAGTATGCATATTATGGTTTGAAGCATCTTCAGCTTCCCCTCCCTCAATATCACCACAAGGGTTTCCATCTGAGCCAATTCTAGGGGTGTTGAGCCTAGAACCAGAATCATTTGCGGCATCCACTTGCAGTGGAAGAGGCGGGCGGCCAGATATTCCTTGGGCATTATTTTGTCTCTTTAGCTGCTCTTCTGCATTTAGAATCTGCCAACAAAGACGCTACTTAATGATCCAATCAAATATCAAGAGAGATCTTTTTAAGGTAAACACCAAAGTAGCATTGAGATCCAGAACGTATATCACCTGTTTCAGCACTTGTACCAAACTATGCTTTTTCTCATTCAAAATTTCTAACTTCCCCTTAACCTCCTTTATTCTTTTCTCTACATCACGTGCTGCATTTTCTATGTCACTTTTCTACACATAATAGGAAAAAATGTATTAACAAATCATTGCAACACTTAGACAGATAAGAAATAAAAAGACAGTTAACAAGATCATCTTTAGTGCTGCTTAAAGTTTAAGAAAGACCAAGAAATTCATATGAAAAATTATGGGTTGCAGGGATCACATCACACCTAATTGCAAAAACAAATTAGGACATGCATGCTGACAACTATGATGCATTCCACATCAGCTTGCATACAAAAATTTAAAAATTAAACAAAACAAGCACCAAGAAGAAAGAAAAAGGTCTGCTTGCACTTCCAATAATATCATTCAACTTAGAAATATAATCAACTAGAACAACAGCATTTAAAGCTCCTTAAGAGAGGATGTAGGCAAATCACAAAAAAAGGTAATATATGGAGGCAGAAAACAGCCAATTTTTCATAAGTGAGATTGACTACAAAAAAGGGAGAACCCCATATGGAAGTGTCACACATGATGCATCAGTTCAAATCTCTACCCTCACTTGAATAACCATGCAGCTACCAGTAAAAGTGGGACTGGACTGTCAATGACAAAATAAAGGTGAAAAAAACTGATTTTGATACAAATATCTCGATCAATTCATTCTTCTTGTGTACATAATCCATCAGCTCAAACTTATAGCTATTTACACTTATAAACAATTGGCTGAACACCACGATTAACTGCAAGTGCAAAAACAGGATGTCAGAATCATAAAAAAGTTTATTATATTTTTCAACAAACAAGCCAAATTGATGACCAGTATCAAAGTATGAACCCTGTTTTCAGTTTCATATAACAGCTTATAGGTAAGTTGCCCTGTATACACAACAGTTCCACATATCTCATCAGATAAATATCTCTATAATATCATAAATGTTGATAAACAGAAATTATTGCAACCACAAGTAAGAACAAATTAATGAATTGAAAGAGACATCATCCACAAGGAATATATCTACAAATTTTCAAATGTCCCAGTGAATGTGTTATGCCCACCAACCATAGCAGACCCCAAAGAACGCGTACAGCACCATCTAGAATGCAGGATTTTGGGCTTAACTAATTCTAGAGACAAGAAGGGGGCCATTAGAAGCAACTAAAGCTGATAGTTGTATTCTTTTAAAACTGAATGATGTAAACAAAACGTGAGAGATGGTTGTAACCAAAGGCTGTATGATAGATGAAGGCAGTGGGGAGATAGGCCCTTATTTTCCAAACTAATCCTCTTTCTCTCATTCTTTTCGTCTCCTTGTTCTGGAGCTGGCAGTGCTCTAAACTACCAATTAATTCCTAAAGCATAGCAGAATGCGCTGTCTACGCGTTTTACACAGGATTACACAAACTAAGCAAAGATCATTCCAACACACCACTTTCAAGAATTACTCCTTCAGAATTCCAAAATTTTAACATTAAACAGAACAATCATCCACATCACTTCTTCAAAATCCACAATTGTAAAAAAAAAAAATCACGCATAATATATGTCTCAATAACAACAATACCTCAACCATCGAATTGACAGGAGCCTGTGGTTTGTCCTCCTCCTTGAGATTCTCCTTATTCTTCTCGTTCTCCACCAAAGCGTCAGGCTTCTCCGCCAATTTCTTCGAAAAGTCTTCTCCCTCCGCCAACCTCTCATCTTTCACTCTTCCCTCCTCCCTCCCCTCCTCCTTTTCCCCTTCTCCCTCCTTCAACTCCTCCGTCGACGGCAATTCAGGTCCGGAAAAGGGATTGTGAACCTGATTACCACCACCATCACCTTTCACAGCATTATCCGCACGGATCCAATCAGTATCGCCACATTCGGTATTAGGTTTAGGCGTTTGGTCACGATTAGGTTTTGAAGAGGCGGCGAAGTCGGTTGTGGCATCGGCGTTGGAGAATCGAAGGCGGGAGAGGGCCCGGGCGCGGCGGCGTAGGAGAATCCTGAAGTCTTTGAGTGAGATGTTGGGGGGCGGACACAGCCATCGGCGGGGGATGTCGGGCGCTTTGTGGAGGTTGCCTTTGTAGAGCGATATAGCCACCATTTCTTCTGCGTTCCCAATTTGAACATGGGTATATATAATTATATACATACATACATACATATATATATATGTATGTATTATAGACACTTTGACTATGTTTGGAATAGGAGTTCTTGTCTGATAAGATAAATATGTGATATATTTAAAAATTATTTTAATGAGATAAATAATATAATTTATTTAAATATATGTATAAAATATATAATAATAATTGGATGATATAATAGTTTATAAGAATAATAATTATATTACATAGTAAAAATAAAAATAAATTTGAGTATATATAATATATATATAATTATTGATTTAATTGTGAATATGTATAATAATTAAAAAATTATTAATTAGTTATATATACGTATAAATTTTAAATTTGAATTTAAATAAAAATGTTGAATGATATGTTTAATATTGTAAAGTTTGAAATATTTTATAATTAAAAGTTGGCTTGTGAACATAAACTTAATGTCTGCAAATGGTGTGGATATTTTTATTTTTAATTTGATCAAGTTAATGCATTAATTAGACGTTTTTTTTCCTATTATCTATACTACATTAGAAAGAGTTCAGAGTTAATTTAGATTCAGATTATAAATTTACAATATTATATTTAATTAAAAAGACTAAATATACTCAAATATAATTATTAATATACTATTACTTTTATCTTTCTTATATTATTATTAAAATAAAACTTTTTGTTACACAATGTAAATGCACAATAACCATCATTTTAAATTCTTTAATCTCTATCATTTTCTTCCTCCTTTTGTTTTATACTTTTATTTTTACATGTTCTGTGTCAAATTTTCTCTCTTCTTAAATTAATTTTGATTACTTTTATTCTTATTTAAATATTATTATACCTTTAATTTTATATAATTGTATTTCTTTTGTTTAAAAATAAAATAATTTTATAATTTATAAATAAAATTTGCACATGCACAGAGTGTGTAATTTTATAAGAGTTTATGAATAATATATAATCTAACTAATGACTTGTGAACTTTAATTAAAAATTAATAAATTATATCAGATTAATATTAACTAAATACAAGATGCAGTTAATCTGCAGCCAATAAAATTAGTAAGTAGCTTATGACTGTGTTGTTATTAATACACCTTTTCCCTTTTGATTGTTGCAATATACATGTGTGTGTGTATAGACACACATATGTCCAAAGCAGAATGTTTGAAAAAAATAAAGGGATATTTTTGGTCGTTCTCATTCATCTTTGTTTACAAGTACAATTTGAGTCCTTCTAAGCCCCTTTCGTAATTTTGATCCTGTAAGCTTTGCTTCATGTTCAGTCTCCCAAACAGGAACAATTCCCTGGATCAAGAATTTGATTTGTTGAATTATTGAAAGATTATAAATTGAATGTATATATAGGTGTTGAACCTGATGAATTAACATTGAATTGGCAGCAAATATGAGGCTCTAAACATGTAACTATCCCCAAAGTAAAGTATATATATGACTTACACTAAAAGAGGTTTGTTGGTATCCATATTTGGAAGATTTATTGCACACATAATTCCAGATTGGTATCAATTCAACTTTCTTCTAGTAGTGAAATGGCTCCCCATAGAATCCAGATAGCAGTGGAAACACTTCATCTTGGCTTTCTAGCATTGTTTCTACAAATGATGAACTGTTTGAAGATGAAGCTGCTTCAAAGCTGTTGTTGCCTAGTGCAATGCTACTCTCCTTGCCCTCAACTGCACCCCAACTTTGCTTCTCTTCCTTGTTATCCTCGCACTCTACGATTTCCTGACCGTTGACGTCTGGTGGCAGGATTGCATCTTCAAGAAGAAAATCACTCCAGCAGAAGCTTGATATCTCCTGATTCACAGCTGCGGAAGGAGAAGAGTCTGATGAAGGCGTGCATTCAGTCATGTAACATTGTGCCATGTGCTTGCTTGTGGCGTGGTTTGAGGCTTCTGTGACCAAGTTTACAGCTTGCAGTTGGGAGTAGAGGTCAAGGGAATGGTGATCAGATGGCTCTGCTGGTTCTGTTTTGGCAGCTGATGGTGAGAAAAAGTGATGATGATCAGAGTCTGAGTGAGTTTGTCGGGACTTCAAGATGGTTGCGTTCTTTAAGTCCCTTGAGAGAGAGGAGAACCGCGTCCTGGCTTTGGGGAAGGCACCGATGTTTCCATAGTCCGCGAGGATTTGGGAGAAGGGCTTGTGAGTAACTGGATCAATCCCCATTGCAGAGAGCTTCTTCCTTAACTTGCTGTTCCACAAGATTTTCACATCGTTCTCGGTTCTTCCAGGCAGTTGCTGTGCTATTATAGGCCACCTGCAGCAACACAAGAACAAATTTTGACATAAATGTTTCTTGCGGTTAAGGTTGTCAAGACATGGGCTTTTCTTTTTATTGTAAAAAATCTGACTTAATCAGATGAAATCCTTTTATAATGTTTGTTGAACTATTTCCCAGTTTTACCTGCTACCAATTGCTGCATGAAGCTGGATGACCAATTCCTCTTCTTGAGGGGTGAAGCTCTTGTGCCTTGGATCTGTCTTCTGGTCACCACCCCACCTATTGTCCCTGCTACTTTTCCCATTTCTTCTCTGCACTGCTCAACAGACTTAGCCCAATTCATTATTTTTCTCAAACTTTTCTAGCACTTCTATGAAAGAAAGGGAGTAAGAACAGAAACACCCTACCTGATCTCCTCGAAAAACTTGTCCAATTACCTGTCCCTCGTTGCTTTGACGCATACGATAATGTCTTCTCGTCTTCCTCTACATCCCAGGGATCCTTCTGCATCTGCAGCCTATCTGAACAAGCTGTTCTTACCATCTTGTACTAAGAACTAATAGAAGAGATCATGGTAAGGGATCTGCGCGCCTTGATGCTGCAAGAACTTTGACAAATTCAAGACCTCTTTAATAAACATCAGTTGGGAGAAGGAGCAGAGAAGGCAAGATAGGTCATTAAGACTGATGAGGCAAGAAAAGCATGAGCTTGGAGAGATTGAGCTGCATTTGCATGACCAGAATGTATCTTCTGTTCATTTTTTTGTTTTTAATATGAGAGTAGGAAAAGGGAAAAGGAATTAAAAAGTTTTGTGTCATTGCAACTTCCATTTTGTGCGTTTTGATTGGTTTAAAGAACATTTTTGAATCAGGTTCAAATTGGGTGAGTTATTTGGTCAAGTATAGATTCAGGATAAGTTAATGCAACAGTCATCTTAGATTATTAAAATGTTGTCTGATCATGAGAAAGGAGATGGCATTTCTGTTGTAGTTTAATCTGTTCACAAGTTTGATGACAGCATTATTTTAAACAAGGATTTAACAAATTAGATGGGGAAAACAATGATAATGATGATGAGGAGGAATGATGATGGAAGTGCACTTCACCATGAAGAAATAAGCAAATATAAATCCACCACTTATTGCAAGTAATATTATAAAGCAGAGTATATGCATAGAATCAATTGCTGAATAAGTTTAGATTGATTTTCTTGAGATAATAATGCAATTGTTATAGTTCTTTATTCATTAATTTAATTACTCAAATCTCGACAATTAGGTAAACAAATACACATATACATTGCTTGTTAATTAATTTAAACAATTCACTACAAGCTTATTTAACGATAATTTTCATTTCAGTTACTTAATTCTAATTTGATATTCTATTCAACATTCACTTAAAAATTTCATGCAAACGAGTTTTTGCTTTTTTACTTGTTTTCCCTTTTGCATTAAATCATATCAAGGAGATTAATAATTGATAAACAATGATTTTCTTTTAAATAAACGAAGAACTCTCTGATGAAGTCTGACAAAATATTATTGGTATGCAGAATAAATAGTTGTTATTCTTGCATGCTGAGTAGAATTTTATGGTACTGAAATACACGATTTTCACTGTGGTTGGGATCTAAAAGTATACATTGATTTATGCACGAGTATACAGTAATCAGACCTCCTTGTAACTGTTCAAAACACAAAATAAAGCGAATTTCAAAATAAATAATTTCAAATTCACTTCGTGGTTACACATCAAATCTCCAATAATTTATTTTCTGTGATGCCCCAATTAAATAATTAGTTCATTAATTAATAATCAATAATAGTGTCATATCAAATGTGCATGAATTTTTTTTAATATAAATTATAATATTTTATTCATTTTAACAAATCACTATTAATTTGAATTTAAAATATATAAAAAATCAAAACAAAAAAAAAACATAAAAATAAAAGTGACTTAAGAGATACAAACTATATAAGAAAAATATAGAATCATGATAAAAGAGAATGGAGAAGGAAAGAGAAACAAAAACATTTAAATAAGAACATTATTGTAATTTAATATTGTGTAATAAAAAAAATACATCTACGTACTGCAATATATAGAATTTAGAATATATAATACATAAATAAAATTTAAATAATTAAAAAGATAGAATAGATGAAAATTAAAAAGTCAATTAAATAAATAAAAAAAATGAGAAAGCATAGTGAAAGATAATACGTAAAAAGTAGTAGGAATATTTAAGTAAATGCATCACACAATCAATAAGGCTACGTTTGTTCATCTTTTAACCAAAAATAATATAAATACTTTAATTATTGTACTTTTTGAATTTTCCCTAATTTTTTTTCAAAAGTCACCTAAAATATACACTTTTAAAACAAAACAAGCATAGCTATAAATGAATGGATATAATAAATTGAAGTTGGATATGGACAGTATAAGAAACAAAATATAATAAACAAGAACCTAAAGAAGAAAATAAAAAGTTAGAAAAGGAGAATGAAAATTAATTACTTGTCACTGAAATTTTAATATTAAACACTTTGATAATCAAAAACAATCACCATAACTCACTCTTATTGAAGGACAGCGACGATAAAGACAGCTATTGTTGTTAACCGACAAAACAAACCATCGGACAGGTCAAACTATGTGACGTTTAGGCCCAAAGACACATGGGGATGACTTATATATTGTTTAAATAAAAATAATATAATTCTGTTACTAGTTATAGTACTATAAATATCTTGCTGGAATTATGGACCATCCCTTACAAAACTCAGCAATTTTCATAGCTTATTGATAATGATTGAAGCGTTATTTTGTTTTTTTAAATTATTTATTATTAGTAAAAATTGAAACACTACTTTATATGTGTATAAATTTATTTTATCTTAAATAAAGAATAAATATATTTAAAATTAAGAGAATAAAGAATATTTAAAATGAGAAAATAGAGTTGAGTTTAAAAGAATTTGAAAAGAATAAAAAAATAGGGATGGAACACAAATAAAAATAATAACTTTAAAGAAGAGTGAGAAATAAAAAATAGAAAACTGACAAGAATTTTTAAATAAAGATAATTGTATAATTTGATTTTTTATAATTAAAAAGTATTATTAACTTAATAATATAGGATAAACTCGTTACTACTGTGATGAACTAAGGATTAGTGAATAACAATGCATACAATTATTCCATTTATTATTATTATTATTCTGATGATCATCATCATCAACATTTGTTATTATTTAAAACTGATAAAGGAAGAGTGGGCAGTGAAAACGTTGATTATGATTTAATGAAATAATATACACCTGTCTTATTATTTAATAAAATAATTTCCTCCACCACAATGAATATAGTTCGATTTTGGCGACGCATGTAAATTTTCATACCTTTTTCTAATTTCATTTTTTATTTTATTTAAGTTCTTGTTATACTTAATAATATATCTTCTTGTCAGTATATGTTAGCTATGTTGATGCAAGGATAGTGTTTGTTGGTTATTTGTAAATGTCTTTTATCACTTATTCATAATTTTCAGAAGAAAATTTGAGTGATTTAAATGTAGATAAAAATTATATTTATAATATTTGAATGGATAAAAAAAATATTTTTATATATAATTAATATGTAATAATAATTGAATGATGTGGTAGTATATAAGTTTATAAAATAATAAATAAATAAATATGAGTAGAAAAATTATAAAAATAGTTGTTAATTTAATTTCGAATAAGTGTAATTATTGAAAAATTATTAGTTAATTATAAAATATAAGAGATAAAAAATTTTGAATTTAAAATTAAATAAAATTTATATAATATCGATGTTTGATTTGTAAAATTTTTAAATAATAATTAATAGTGAATAACGTGAAAAACAAACATAATCAAGCCATTAATAATAATAATAATAATAATAATAATAACAATAATAAAGAAGATGATGAAGAAGAATAATGGCCCCTCTCCACCCTTAAAAAATAAATATATAGGCTTCAAAGTCAAATTCGACAATTGATGACGGCAACAGGGCAATGGCTATCCTGACAAAGACAGGTGTATGGACATTATGAACCCAAGTGATACGATTGAACGAAGGCCAATCAAAATTTGTCGTTCTGTCTTGAAAGGCACAACTTTGGAGCCCAGCCCGCCACGTGCTACGAATTATAAGGTCACCAATTATTTTGGAACCGAATTGATGTTTGAATCATAAAACTAATTAGATTACCGAGTATTGATCCAGTTGACAGAACCATTTTTTACCCAAAAAAAAAGGTTTAAAATATATGATATTAAAATGAATTTCACAAAATAAATCTAATTCAATTCATTAAAGTGCTAAAATGAGTTTTAAATTAATATTTGAAATTTTGATACTTCACAAAAAGTGAGAAGAATAGAAATGAACACATAAACGGTTTTGTAGAATCGAAATAACCAAATCATATTAAAAGCATTAAGTTTGAGATGTGAAAGTTGTTTTGAATAATGTAGTATAAGTTAATAACTTATGTCACAATAAAAAACAGTAACATGATAAAAAGATAAAACAAATGATGTTCACACAGCTCGAAGTGAATTCTTCTACTTTTGTGAATTCTATGGAAATAATTCAATTATCCCAAAAGTATTTACACCCAAACACTCTAAACAACCTTTGTCTAAATATCCACCTACACCAAACCCATCTGGCTACAACTAGTTAATGCACCATTCACAAGCTTTGTCTTGCACTGTGCAAACTATACTCGAGCCCAATATTTCGTTGACGTGGATTTTTCTTCTCTGAAAAATAAGACAAACGCAATACAAAATGATCCAGGTTATAATGAAAGTTTACCTTCATTTTCTCTCGCATGGCTCATTCATAAAGGCAAACCTAAACTATTTGACCAAATATATAGCAGGATCTCCAAAATCTGTAGGGTAGACACATTGCAAGAAATCAGCAAGGAAACCTTCGTCTAGTAGGTGACAGGACTCCATGGATTCTTTTCCTTCCTTTGGATCGACAAATCTCTTGTCTTTATAGAAAGGTCTGCCCAACTATTTTCATGGGTGATTTTATTTGATCTTATTATCCAGTTTTCAAGTGAGACAAATTCCATTAAAATTAAGGATTCTTGAAAATCTTAAAAATTAAAGAGAGCCTTCCTAAAATCAATATTTTGCCTCATCATTGCCCATAAATCAACATATTTGATGAGGGCATCCGTGTTTGTAAAAAGAATTTTATGAATGGATTGATAATTGTACAGAGTGAAATTGATTGAAGTGAGTGAAGTTCAAATTGAAGATTTGATTATTTGAAGTGAAGAAAGTTGCTAATTTTAGAACGATTGTGGCAATACTGGGTGAAATGAGTGTATGTGACACATTCGGGGCTAGATTGAGATAATTCGAAATGCATTTGAAAGCTAAGACAAAATGCTACAACTTCCATATTTTTGAATTTCTTGAGATTTGGTCCGCATCATAGACAAAATCAAGCATGGAGAGATAGTGTACTTGGAAATTAGTGTTTTCATATTTAAGTTTGATGTCTATTTTCATTTTCTATTAACAAATTTTTTTAATCTTATTCTTAGTGTCATTCATTGTTAAATACTTTTTTTAAAATATATTTATCGATTAGAAAGCTTAGGAGGCCAATGAACTTTCAAATTTGAAATCAAAACTTAGGCCTATAAATAGGATATTATTTTACACGTGAAACTCAACCAATAATAGAATAAAATTCTTGTGTTTTCTTCCTCAAACTCTTGTGGAATCAAGGTTGTAAGTTAAATTTGATTGTTGAATCTTGTTTCTACCTACTTTTGTTTCCTTGTTTCTCAATCCTTCCAATGACTTGGGTATATTTTTGAGACTACCTTTCGAAATCACATCAACGTCAATAAAAAATAAAATTAAATACATGTCAATTACGTCAAGGTTTTTGAATAAGCTTACCAAACCCCAAGTTGGAATTAGCTTACTTTCAAATTTTGTAAGCTATGATATATTAAAAAGGTATTATATTTTTAATAATAAAAATAAAATTATTTGAAACTAAAAGTATACAAAAATTTTAAAAAACATTTTTTCGATGTTTGCTCTTTTTTCAACATAGAAATTATAAATAATTAATGAAGCCTTTTGAATTTGCAGTATTTTAAAGGCCACAAGCTAAATCCTAGAAGCAAGCAATGGATGACATGTCTACTACTTTCGAAGTTGATAGGTAGAGCACTCGCTTTGGGGGAACAGTCTGGAATTTGATCCTATTCTTTTTATTAGCTAAATATGATTCATAAGTTTTAAAACTAATAAATTTAAATTTTGTCCTAGTCAAAAGTCTAGACACCCATTTTTGACAATTTTGAATTAAAATCTATATTTTATTTGCCCTCAATATTAGTTCATTTCTCTCTTTTTTGATCTTTTCTTTTATTTTGAGTCTCGTGTAATGTTATTTCCTTTGAATAAACATTTTTTTGGTCACTTGAATAAATTTTGTTAATTTTTGATTTGATTTTATTAGAATTGGTGGTTCGTGCATTTATTTCGGTTATTTTGGGATGTAGCAAATATTTTTTTCTTCAAATATTAGACTGAGAATCTTGAATGAAAAATGAGATACAGAAAATACATGTATTCCGGGGTTAATTTATTTCAGTTATTACATTTGTATAATTTTTTCAAGACGCTTATAATTCTCTGCATTCTATGGTTTGAGACCATTTTGCAGTGGTTCCAATTCAACAAAAAGGATTAATCTTTTTTCATCATTAGGTTATTACAACTGGTCGATTTGTATGTCCGAATGTTGTCTTTGGATCATTCTCCTCTCGTGCAAGTACAACTCTCTAAATATACTCTTATCTTTTTTTTATTTTTTATTATTATTACTCTCTATTTTTACACTTATTTTTAAATTTTTCCATCATTTTTTCTCCCCCATCAAAACGTGCATCCAAACAAAAGAACTCAATTCACCACATAATGATGTTAATAGTTCAGCAGCAACCATCATTCAACCTATATATTCACATAGTTGAACAAAAGTACGTGTTATTTATTATTACCAATTTGAGCTCAGAATTATTATGAAAAATGTGAAGAAACAAAAGTAAAAATTGAGCATAACCTCAATTTCAAAATTTCTAAAATTTCAAAGGCATCAAACTTTGCACAGAATACAACAGGAACGGCCTTTTATTTTCTCTTGAAGATGTGAAGCCATGCACAAGACTAGTTTTTGACAATGTTTTAAAAATCGGACCAGTGACTGAATCGAAAAATTTACTGGGTCACTGGTCCGACCGGTTGAACAGTTGAAAAAATCGGTTATTTTAATTATATAATATTATATATATTACTATAAAAATAATTTACAAAATAAATGCAATCTAATATAACAATAAACTATAAAATAAGTTTTAAATGTAATGTTAAAAATTAAATAATTCAACTAAAATAAAAAATTATTACACAAATTAAAAAACATATTAAATTCAAAATGATTAAAAGTATAAAATTGAAAAAATAGTTTTGAAAAATAAACAGATTAATTAATATGACCCATTTTAATTTTAAGATACAATAATTCAATTTTTAAAATATTAATTAGAAAAATAAAAGGATAAAAATTACTAAAAACAAAAGTTAAAATAAAAATTATATATTTAATTAATATTAAGGAGTTGTAAATGTAAGAAAATTTTGAAAAAAGTCTGAAAATTTATTTTGTAATTTTTTCAAAAAATACTGCTAAAAATTTTCTTTTTTTTTTTAATTTTTTAGATAAAACTGATTTTTATATAATTTTGACCTGTTCAAACCTATTTTGACCGAATTTTACCGGTTTTGGATCAGTTCTATATATTAACTAGACCGGAAAACCACCAATTTTTGATCGAATCAGTTGAACCGACCAGTGTGATCCGATTTTAAAAACACTGGTTTTTGAGGCCAAAAACAGGGGAAATATCAGGATGGCAGTAATGACTTAGTTGACCTACAATAATATTTAATGGTCTAATTTCCAACTTGATTTTTTAGGCTTTATCCCTAAAATGGTTACTGATTCTGTATTTTGCTTACATATGTTGCTTAAGGAGTTCAATGGGCAAAATAATAATTTAGGTACATCTAATAACAAATGCACCACCAGTTTAAGTACTTGGCAAGTTACAGAAACCTACCAAAGCTAGTGAAATGAAGGAAGAGTGCAAGAATTGACAATATTACATAAAAAATAAAAGTAGATTCGGCTTAGGTCCAAATATCAAAATCAAAGCGGAAATTAAAATTCTAAACTCTATTATATGAATACTAAACCAAAAAATTTGATTCAATTTCAATACTTATTGAATTTTCTATTTCTATTTGATTTGATTTGATTGGTGAATCAAATTGTTCACACTCTAAGTACCATGTTTTATACACTGTCACGTTTAATACTCTAAATACACCTTGTCTATATAGGTTGGACGGATTGGGTTAACAATGTGAAATCCTCTGTTTCATGTTCCACTTGTACGTATGCACGTGTCATCTTTTCTCTTCATACGTGCAATATACTAATATACACATAATAATTATTAGTGAAAGTAGTATACTTTGTGTATATACAATTTATTTATAAATTACAAACCCGTTTTATATTAAATAACTAAAAGTTATTAAAGTAAAAAATATCAACAAATAAAAATAAGTTAAAAGAAAAAAGAAAAAAGAGAGAGATTGAAAAATAAAAAAATGGTATTAAAAATAGAATTGTAATTTTACAATGTATAGTAAAAAAAACTTATTTCTATAATAATATAATATGCATATTGATTAATTGTATAAAAAATATTTAAAATAAAAAATAAAATTAAGGACAATTATATAATTTTATAATGTGTAATTAAAAAATCTTAATTTAATAATAATATAAGTATAGATATATAGTGTAGAAAAAAAGTAATATATAGTAGTAATTATATTTGAGTGTTTTTACTGATTTTATTAAAGGTAATTGTATAAATTTACTAATTAAGAATAAAAAAGTAAATTTATAATTTATAATTAAATTAACCCAAAATTCTCAATAAATAGCAAAAATTACATACGCTGTGTCTGCAAATTTTGAGTGAGAGACTTTGTTCATAAATTATAAAATTATTTTTTTAAAAGTAATATAAATAAAATTAGTCAAACCAAAAATATAAAAATAATGAAGAAAGACCAAATGAATTTGTAAAAAGAGAGGAAATTTAAAAGTAAATATAAAATAAAATAGTAAGTTAAAAGAAAAGATAGAAAAAAATGATAGAAGAAATATAAATATTAAAAATAAATAGATATAGTGTAAATTCGACTTCTCTTCTTCTTCTTCCGTCCGGAGCCAAACTGATGACTGATTACTGAAAACTTTACCGCTATGGAAGCATCTGAACATCACTTCCTTCATTATGAAATCCTTTGACTTTTAGTCCCCCAAAGCCCCCAAAGTAGTTACTCCTATAATCTCAGTCGTTCTGCCTACGTTTTGGACTTCTTCTGTATTTAATTGTCAATAAATAGATGCAATTAACAATTCTCAGGACATGATCAACTTCTTGTACCTTGTGTAGGAAGATTTGTGCGTTGATCTGGGCTGGGAGGAATCTTCGCTTTGCACGTTGCATTTTCCACTGTTGTAATAAAATACTAACTCCAGCATCGACTATGATTTTATAATTCAAATGGAATGTCAAATATTCCCTTGATCTAATAATAAAGACTGATTTTTTTAAAAAAATTGAGAGAACGGAAACGAAATTTCATTCATGACTCGTCTAAAGCGACCGACCCGGACACAAAACCTGGCCTTCTCTCTCGGCCTCCACATAGACGCCTATATATCCAAGATCTCTCTCTCGGCATAGGGAGTGGGGGTGGCAGCAGCGTGGCTGACCTAACGCCCTCTCTTCTCTCTTGTCCACTTCTCGCATCGTATTTTTGCCGTTTTAGGATACGCACAGAAAAACCCATAATTTGCCTTTTTTTTTCTTCATAAACGCCTTGTATTTTCTTTACTTGATCACGAGTACATGTTTTTAGTTTTCTTGGCTTAATAGCGCTGAACAATGAAGAGGGCGAACTCGGGCCCGTTGTCTTCTGTGAGCCGGCAGAGATCATTTCGGGCGCTGATAGTTTTGGGGCTTTTCTACGTGCTTTTGGTTATTTTTGAGGCCCCTTTCGTGTTCAAAGTCGGGTCAGGTTTTGTTCCGCAAGAAGGATCGTTTAGCAGTCGTAATGGGTTGCTGAATACCAAGTCTGTCTTGCTCGAAAGCGACGAAAATTTGGAGGGAAAAGATGCCCCCGCTCGCCGCCCTCTTGACGCCCCTTATGAATCCAGACCCGAGAGAAGAATCAAGGAGCTCGCGAAGACGCCAATTTCGAGCTTGAATTTCACTGCCGGCATTGTGAATTTGAGCCCCGAAAGTGGGATTTTGATGTCTGCAAAGGAAGCCCTCGAGCTCGGCTGGAAGCTCTGGCGGGAGGTCGATTCGAACGAGGAAAATTCTGGTGGAAATCTTAATCGCAGCAGGAGCGGTAACTCCGAACTGTGCCCTCATTCAGTATCGATTACTGGGGATAAGTTTTCGAAGAATGGGAGGGTGATGGTGTTGCCTTGCGGGCTGACATTAGGGTCGCATGTAACGGTCGTGGGGGTGCCAAGGGCGGCCCACCGTGAAAGCGACCCCAAGATTTCGCTCTTGAAGGAGGGGCAGTACGTGATGGTTTCACAGTTCATGATGGAGCTGCAGGGGCTGAAGACGGTAGAAGGGGAAGATCCGCCGAGGATCCTGCATGTCAATCCGCGGTTGAAGGGGGATTGGAGTGGGAAGCCTGTGATTGAGCAGAATACTTGTTACAGGATGCAGTGGGGGACGCCGCAGAGGTGTGAAGGTTGGAACTCCCGCGCTGATGAGGAGACCGGTGAGTCGAAGGGATTACCTTGTGAATCATGTTGTTTTTTGCTTGGTTTTGATAAAGTAATTGGATAAGTAACTTTCTTTTTGCTTTTGAGAAGATTAGAAAGCTAGGTGATGTACAGATGGATGGAAACTAATAATGCTAATTGATTAAGATTCATAGACGTGGACACGAATGAAGTTATAGTGCACTTGGGCATTTTTCTGTGGAAGGGGGTTGTTGGTGATTTGATGCTTTTTAACGCATCAGCCTTATGTTCTTCATGTAGCATTTAGATCGAACGATTCTATGAAATTACGTCGATACTTCCGCTCATTGTGAGTTTCCGTGAGAATAGGCCAGTTTTGGATGACCAGTTAGTGGGGTGACAAACATCGGCTAGTTGTTTACTTTGTTATTGTACCTGGATGCATCCAGGACTAAGCTGTGCCGTTGTTTGATGTTTTGCTCCTTGATTACTTTACATCCTGCACTTGTATTGTTGAAACCGTGAGCTATGGGTTCTTCTTTGAACTTTCTGCAGTTGATGGCTTTATGAAATGCCAAAAGTGGATCCGCGATGATGACAACGGGTCAGAGGAATTGAAGGCCTTATGGTGGTTAAACCGGTTAATAGGACGAACTAAGAAGGTGACCATTGATTGGCCATTCCCTTTTGTGGAAGGCAGATTATTTGTGCTCACTCTCAGTACTGGCTTGGAAGGTTACCATGTTAGTGTTGATGGGAGGCACGTCACCTCATTCCCATATCGTACTGTGAGTACCTTACTGCTGTTGTTAGCCTTTTATCATTTTTGAGGAAGTGCTCAAGATTCTGAGTAAAATGTTTAGGGATTTACTCTTGAGGATGCCACTGGATTATCGTTGAATGGGGATATTGATGTCCATTCGGTTTTTGCTGCTTCCCTGCCCGCATCACACCCCAGTTTTGCCCCTCAGAGGCATCTTGATTTTGCAGAAAGATGGAAAGCTCCTCCTATTCGAGATGGGCCTGTCGAACTTTTCATTGGTGTTCTGTCAGCAGGAAACCACTTTGCTGAACGGATGGCCGTGAGGCAGTCTTGGATGCAGCATAAGCTAATCAAATCTTCAGATGTAGTTGCGCGTTTCTTTGTCGCATTGGTGGGTAAAATGGGTTCGTTTCTTGAAAAACATAAAAGATGATGTCTAGGAATTGTTAGTTGTATGCTGTTGGAACTAATTCTGAGGCCGACTTTGGACAGCACGCAAGAAAGGAGATAAATATTGAAGTCAAGAAAGAAGCTGAGTTTTTTGGGGACATTGTTATAGTACCATACATGGACAACTACGACCTTGTTGTCCTCAAAACTGTTGCCATCTGCGAGTATGGGGTGAGTAGTGGATTTTTGAGGTCGATTCTTTCCTTGCCTAAATTAAGTGTTATATGGTGTGATTGCAGGTGCGGACTCTGTCTGCAAAGTACATAATGAAGGGCGACGATGATACATTTGTGAGGGTAGATGCAATTATCAATGAAGCCAAGAAAGTTCCAAGGGGAAGGAGCTTTTATATTGGAAATATGAATTACAATCATAAGCCCCAGCGCAGCGGTAAATGGGCAGTTACATATGAGGTATCATTCAAAGCTCAAACCTCTACTCTTACCTTCTCTGGTTGATTTCAGCTTTCTTTCTTTCATTATTCACTTGTTTTTGGTGGTCCAGGAATGGCCAGAGGAAGATTATCCCAACTATGCTAACGGGCCAGGTTACATTATCTCATCCGACATTGCAAACTCTATTCTATCCGACTTTGAGAAACACAAATTGCGGGTAAGTGTAGATTCTATTAACTCTCTGAAACACGAAACAATCATTTGGTAAGAGTCAAGTTTTGCAAATGATACTTTGAGGGTGTTTGGGCGAGTGGGAGCTTTAAGCTCTAGTAAATAAAATGTTTGGAGCTCATAAACTTTATAAAAATTTCAAACATCTTATAAAGTATTTCATTTTATATATTAAAAATAATGTAAATATTTCTCAATTACATTTTATTAATAGTATTTAAATTATTATCATTATTCTTACATAAAAAAATTATAATCAATTATAATTATAAATTTCAATTAAATTTTAAAAGATAATCTTTTCAAACACTTTTTAATTTATTTTTAAAATAAAATCTATGAGCTTATCTTACAAGTTATATGATCTTATAGTTTAGCTAAACGCCCTCTTAGCGGTGTCCTTGGTGTGCAGTTGTTTAAAATGGAAGATGTTAGCGTTGGAATGTGGGTAGGGAAGGTCAATAGCTCGAGACCAGTGGAGTACGTTCACAGCTTGAAGTTCTGCCAATTCGGGTGCATAGGTGATTACATAACCGCGCACTACCAGTCCCCAAGGCAGATGATCTGTCTCTGGAACAAACTAGTGACGCAAGGAAAGCCTTCGTGCTGCAACGTGAGATGAGAGCTGGGGCGACCTGTGCTGGGAATGATGACGGTAAGACCTGCCTGAAAATGGGATGAACAAATTTTGCAGTGATAGTATGAATATGTTGTAAATGATGCAGACTGGTAGGAGCTGTTAACACTTTTAACAGCCTCTAAGGTCTGTATTGCCTTTGCTCTTTTGTCCTTTGAAATGGAAAAGAATAAAGTAGGGTACATATATGAGCAGTGAACATCGCCATCCCATATTCTGTAGCTTACCATCAAATCACTGGTGGCAAAAATATGAGATTGTATAGTGCTTCTTCCATCATATGAACGATTGATTGATCTCTCTAGAGAGAACCCAACACAATTACACCCTCAATCGGTACAAAAAAAACATATGATTGGACCAGTGAAGGGGCCAGGCAACAAAAAGTAATGAAGTGGAAAGTTTACAGGAAAATTTGGAAACTGCAGAGACAAACATGGCATGATATCTGGTCTGGTAAAGAATGGGAAATTTCAGCCACTTTTTCGGGCCTAAGACCTTGTATTATGTTATTGCAAGTGATCGGATGGGACTAGTTGAGTTAGTACAGAATCTTGAAGACGTTGAGTGTGCATTTGAATTGAAAAATTTGATGAGATGAATATAATGAATCCATAGAATTTGTTTGCAGTGGGATGTGTTTCAATTTTTCAAATTCCATTGTTTTTTTGGTTTTTGCCAAATTCAAATCATTCAATTCAAACAAGATCCATGCTAAGTTGATAACCTGAACGGCTAAATCAACAAGAGTTTGCTACAAACTAGAGCAAATTGCCCGAGTAATCTGAAACATCCGCGACAGACTCAGTAACAATGCTGCCACATATTCCAAGTAGTTTAATGTAAATATTTAGACAGAATAATGTCACCCATTCTTACCATGAAACAAAAAGAACCCACAGAAAGGAAGAAAGGACCATTCCAAGATGAGTGCACTCTTACTCCAACTTCTCCGGTGGCACAGCCGAGGGAAGATACATGTAATAATGTACTTGGCAAGCCAGGGGTCAGCAACAGCAATGCTTTGTTCCAAATATCAGTTAAAGGGTTATTGTACAAAGTCCGGATCAGAATAGAGAACTCTCAACAAATTTCCCATCCAAATCTCATATTTGGTTTTCATTTTTTTCCTAATGTAGTCATACTAAATATCGACTAAATCTACACAACTTTGCCAAAATTTCACCAGAAGGAAACCATTAATGCATTTAAAACTGCTGAGGAATGTTATTATAATTTCACCAAGGAGGATGAGGTCTAACACTCACTACCTCATGGAGGAGATGTACCACAAAATATAGAAATTACCCAACGCACAAATCAGCAACCTCAGGAGGATTCATTTCCATTTAGTGGGAGGGAAACTTTAGAAGTCTTCTGTTTCTTCATCTCTAATCGAGGTGGGACCGTCATCGAACCCAGAACCTGGAGCCAGCTCATTTAAATCAAGAAGACGGCTTCTTCTTACACCATCCACTTCATCTCTACCATTTGATTGTTCTGGTGGATTCACCTCCTTCTTATCATCAATGTCAGGATACTCATCAGGAGGCTGATTGGTGTGCATCTCCTCCTGCTCATTTTCATCCTCAGAATCTTCAGTACCCATAGAAATCTCTGGGTTATCACTTGCATCATAATGCTCATCCAATGAATTTGATTTCTCAGGTTTCTTGGATTCGCCTTCTGATTCAGACATCTCATACAGCCTGTAATTAATACGTCTTCGGCTAGCCCTTTTACTGCGCCTAAGACCTGATTGAAGCTCACCATTTGACCTCAATTTAGTTTCCCTCCTAGTGCGACCTGGCAATGTCTTCAATCTACGTGGCTCATCACTCTCATCACTTGTACTTAAGCTATCGTCTTCTTCCTCTTCCTCCGGATTTTCTTCATCCCAGAGATACTCATCACCTTCTGAGCTACTTGATGCCTTCCTTCTCTGTTTCTTACCCCTTAGGTATTCATCATCATAAACAACTTCACCAACTATTTCATCATCGTCAAAATCAGCTTCGTTATCTGAGACAGCTTCAACAAAGTCTTTCATGGAATACCACTGAGGCCTCTGCCTTCTGCGGTTGCTGCATCACAAGACAGTTGAGGGTTAATTTAGAGACACTGGCACAAATTGCTTAATCTTCAGAAGAAGCACGAGTACCTGCGACCCAATGTCTCAGTTTTCTGATCATCATAGAGTTCTTCATTGTCAGGTGAATTTGGAGACAGTGTACTGTAAGGGTCATGTTGAGAATATTGTGAAGGGCCACCCCATCTACCATTTGTAGACAATTCGAGTTTCACAGCAGGATCTCTCGTTTCAGATGGTTCTGGGGATGGATCTTCCTTCCTGTCATGAAACCTAAAGATCAATGGAAATTTTAGAGGCAGGAATTTATGAACTTCCTAAATGAATACACACACAAACATGCATATGTAATTTTATGAGAAGTATCAAAAAATTTCTTGGCAAATCCATACTTGGTGACCTTTATAGCCTCGTTAATTGATCGATCATAATCATCTGCACAAAAATGAAAAACACAAAATAATAATCAGAATTAACAAAATCGGCATCATGTTGTAACACAACTAGATCACCGATGCCAAAACAGGTCCAGATACCAAAAAATAGAGTTACATCTATGCGATGTGAGGAGCATCTAGTATGCTGGAGGCCAAAATTAACGAAAAAAAAAAAGTTCAACGAACAAATAATTCTCAACAATAAGAAGCAATACATGACACAAACTATTTAAGTTTTTGGCACATGTTCCATCTCCCATCAGACCCCAAAAAACAGCAAAGCAGAGAAGTATGAAAACATAGGAAACTGTAGCCACATACACTTCCATGTGAAATTAATATAATAGGATGGTCAATTGGGTCACATAGACTAACGATTTCAAAATAATTTAATATAACCAACAAAAGAGAACGCAATGTAATGGGAGAACTACCGAAAGTATAAGTGATGGGTTTTCTATCACGAAGAGAGCGTCCAGCAGTTAGAGCATCCATACTCATTATGCTATCAATCATAAGTGCTTGTCTATGTTGTTTCTTTAACTGTTTCTCCTTCCTCTGTACAAAAGCAATTATTAAAACCAATAACACAAAAGAGAAAAATACAGACCATCCAGAGCTTGAGATCATAACTTGGTTACAGAAAGGGATTGATGAACAGGACAGAGGCTAAGATATGCAAAATAGAAAATGCAGCCCACATAATATTTTAATTAAGAAACAGCAAACACCTTGTGGACCTTCTCAATTTCAGAAAGCATGTCATTTTTCAGTTTCTTCCCAATGAAAACCTCTGTTCTATTTTTGCTTGAAAACAGCTTCTCCTACAAGCAATACAATACAATCCATTAGGACACTAAGGCAAGGAAGCCAAAAAGCATGTAATCTAATTTCAACTTATAACCAGAAGGCAGAAATAAGCATACAAAGGTAAGGCAAGCCATGACATAAAAGACTAAAAGTGGCACTTCTTGCGCCAAAAGAAAGGCATGTTTTATTGTGAATTTAACATCTAAAATTTTACAGAAATATGTTGTCTAATTTCATCTTTAAAGGAAACATATTTCAATATGTGCCTAGTTGATTTTCTTCACATTTTCTCCTACTTTTTTAGTAAAAGGTTTAATTCTTCCCAAGTGTTCCATAATTGCCTCAGATACATCAAAAACTCCTAGATTCAACCAAACTCTGTAATTATTGCTTTTAAGATTAATAGTGAGTTTAGAGATTTAGTGCCAGGCCCGACTTTAGCCATGGGCCTTTTGAGGAAAATATGCAAGTGATCTGTCCAAGCCATACATCACATTTCTCAGTTAGTAATTTTGTTTTTTTAATCTTCTAGTTTTCGTGAGATATGGTGTGCAATTAAAAGAAGTGTTCTTTCTTTCTGAATATTAAGCGATTTTAGTTCAGGAGAAAACGCTGGTGCCTCTTAACATCGAGATTCACTGATTCAAGTACCATTTATTTCTTTAACAGACTAGCAAGGAAGAGAGAGTACCAAGGATGGATAAGTATATAAAAATCCATACAACACTCTTGGATAGTCAGCTATACCACTTGATCATCCATCAGCAAATTTTCATGTTAAAAGTTTGACTGCTTTTGCTAGTAAACTGTTATTGGTATCATCTCTAGGAAAAAAAAATGAACTAGAAAAGCATTTGTCAATTATCCAAAGAAATTTTAGAACTTATTCGAAGTACTGAGGACAACAAAGACTCACAGAAACATTCAAGAATTCATCTAAATTGGTAGCAACTGCTTCCCACTGATAAGATGAATGAGGAATTGGTGGAATATTCTTCCCTTTCCCTTTTTTCACTTCAACTTTCCTAATCTCTCGGTACAGTCTATGACCAATGACAGGGTCATCTTCATACCTACATAATAATAACAAACAACTTTAATATAACCTCCGGCGCCAAGCATAGAATAAGCAGAATAGATCTATTGCCAAAAGAAGAATAATTCATTGAAAAAAAAGACAAATAAAGTAAAATGAATGGCCACTATTAATGCTTGAGAATCAAAATATAATGCTAGTATTTGTTATAAAGAAAAGATATTTTACCAATATGAGATCCCATGAGAATCACCACCTATGCGTTCTTTGCGAAGTGCAGAAAGGTGAACATCACGTCTTATTGAGTCATCTATATAGTTTCTTATATCTTCTTGCTGCAGAATGATACAAAAATGCACATTCTTTTCATTACCCATTAGTAGCATTTAATGGAACTTAAAACAACCAATAAAGTTACAAATCAGAAATGCATAAATAGAAGCATGGGTTGCCTAATGAAGTAGCAAACTAACCAAATGGAAAAACTTTGCACAAAGTAGTGCATATCTCTCTGAAAAATGAACATGATCAACCACAGAATCATGTGCATCCACCAGAACTTGCAAAGTAGAACAAGGAGATAGCACTTTGCCTTTAAATATTCCTTTTGCACTTGTTATATGCTTCATAGAAATATGAATCATTATGATTTTATAGGCCAAAATCTTTAGCCAAAGAGATTTATAGTTTGTGAATATAACTTAAGGAGCCCTTCACCAAATGAAGCGAGCTTAATCACATTTGTTAACAATTTATTAATCAGCTCTTGAGTCTAGGCATCTGATCACTATTATGTTTGTTTTAAAATCCTGAATGCCTCCCCCAATAACTATTTATCCGTAGTTAAACAATAGTAATTGTGCCAATGCGTGGCAACCTGGCAGGATCAAAACAACGGTCTAGAGGGATTAATTTACAGAATATATATTAACCAACCAAAATTTTAGACAATACTGAACAGAACATGATCATTTACTGCACAAGGATTCAGGTCTAAATTGAACAATATCTGCAATAACAGTCAGGCAATATCACTAAGATAACAAGTGAACCTAGAGTTGTTTTGAATAGGGGACAAATTCAATTACTCACCAAGCCTCTGAAGTAAGGATTACAAGAATCACGCAAGAATATAGTAAGAAAATTGGTACCTCAACTCGGATATCACATAAAGCCTTTAGAATCACCACTCTCACCCCTGGATCAAGTGCATTGTATGCTTCAACTTCAGCCCTAATACAACAAACTCAAACTCAAAAATGCAGTTCGTGTCTTGGAAACAAGTGAAAGCACAAACATTTGAATTTTCCAGGGATATTCGACTCACCCATGAGACGCCACAATAGGTAGATCTCCTTCAGCAACCTGAGACGAGAACAAAACAAGTAAATCCAACAGCAGCATAGCAAAGGTTGGCCCTACGGAAGGCGTTCAACAAAAAGCCGTAGAAGGTATTCATAAAAATGCTGAGCAAAGTTTGGTCATTAGATTACCCAATACCACCAATGTCTCAACTTTCTGCACAAAACAGTCACCCAAGTACTCTGTCCAAGGGCCATTCTAGTGACAGGCGGAATTGCCTATACAAGAAAATAAACAAGAGTAAATTAACACCTGCTATAGTGTCAACAAGTAGTGGAATAAAACATTAATTCAGGAATTTATAACAGATAATATAGCATAAACAGATGGCCATGAATTCTTATAAAGAACAGTACAGACAGTTACAATCAAGCATTCTCATTAATGAATTTCTCATGGGAGAAGAAATTTGACAATGCCATTTTCACGCATATAAGGTTAACAGGAAAAAGCCTAAAGATAATCCATAAGATTGCAACAGTGATCAAAACACAAAAGACAAACAACTTAAAGCAAGTTCATAAAACAAGTCAGCCAAGCGTTTTAAAGGCTGCTATCCAATATGACAAGTCTAAATGATGTTTTAGAATAACCTATGCCGAAAAGTGGGAAGTAGAGAGAAATAATAGTTACAAGAAACTTGCAAACAATCTGACAGTCAATACAAGGCAAGCTGGAAGTAACTCAGAAATTCATCTGCTCAGATCCGTTCAAAAAGAAGCTAAAACAATATTCATGATTCACTCTTGCTGACAAGAATGGTCATCTAACCACTCACCCTCAGCTCAGGACCATGTGCCAACCGCCATGTGAGAACTCATATCTAGTTACTCCTGTCTAGTGCTAGAAGCTCCTCAAGTTTTAGCAAAACCTTATTCCAAGTTTAACACATCCAAACACCTACTCTAAAAAATAAATCAAATTTTATTATCTTTGACACCTGCCCCGAATCATCTAACAACCATATAAACATGAAAAGCTATGCGCCAATCCTTTGGTAGTGATAGTATTGGGAGAGAAATATAACAGAGCAACAACAAGCTACTAAGTTTTTGGAGGATATCCTACTGAATAAAATCTTTACAGACTAGTTAAGAATAACATCCTTGTAAAAAGATGAGCTTCTAAATGATCAACAATAATATATATTACTAATGATTGCTTAAGAAAATTTCCTATTTCCTCTAAATCAATAATTCATAGAAACCCACAAAAGGATCCAGGATTTTGGTCCACAGAGAATCCAACTAACTTCCTTCATAGATACGAAATTAGTTTCCCGGTTTTATTCTCTATTTTTCCCAAACAAATCTTTTGTAGGCATTACACATCAAACACCTTCATAAACAGGCAATCTCTGACAGGATCAAGTTGGAATGAAATTTAAACCATGCATCTTAATCATCCACGAAAGTAGGCTCAGTATATCTACTTCCTGTGAAGTTACTTGGCATTACCCTTAATAGGGATTAAAAAAGCACCTTACATTTAGTTTGTCATTGGTGAACAAGCTCACTCTTATATCAGACTACACAATCTAACCATATTTTTTTAGATGTTCTGACCATCACAACAACGTAGAGTACATATTTCACCATTGATCATACAGTAAATATGAATATCTGTTTTACTCATAAGCGTGTCCAAAATGAGAAACAGTCTATGTATAAGAATAAAAAATTCCCTAGGCCAGACAGGACTTGAAAGTTGGCAGAGACTAAAGAGAACTTTATCACGTCAGGCAGATACAGAAGAGTTCTGCCCTGTTTTATCCTCTCCTATTCATTGTTGGAGAACTACTTCCCTAAACTTAATATTCAACAAAGCAATTATATCATGCCAAGAATTTTTTTTTAATTAAGAAGACCACCAACTTTAACAAGCCTCAAAGAAACATGACAAGTTCAACATCCGTATTGACTTTAAAATCCTGATGCTGAAACATAAAATCAAAAATGCATACAGCGCTTGTAAAGAATTATCAAAATGCACGTAAATGATAAAAACCCAAAACCTAAACCAATTTCAACCCAAAGTTATTTTGCATTCAAGCTCACCTGTCAAAATAGAAGGAACCCACACAAAAATGCTTGCATTTCAGGCAACCCACTTCAACAGAATATCAATTGAGCAGCAGATACTGCGTAATATACTATGCATAATGACTATGTAGCACAACAAGCTTTATGGAAAGGTATCTTAACTTTTAAAACCTAGCCAAAAAGTAAAGCTCACTCAATTTAACTCAATTCAAAATTTGCATATGAACGCTCATAAATCTTTTACTAAGAAGGACCGAGTAACACTAACCTTTAACAAAGGCATATGTACCTCCCCCAGAGTATTATTTGGAGTCATCAAAGCAGTCTCAAACTCCTCAGCAGAAAATTCCACTTTAATATTCAATAAATGCCTAAACACCTACACCTCAAAATTCAGGGAAAAAAACACATAGATTAGCTCCAGAACAAAACTACACCTTAAGCTCAAATCTTGTTCATTTCTTTGTCCAATTCTAAAGCTCACACATACATTCAAGAAATTAAGAATAGAAGCCAGCTGCCACATGGACCGGATATTCCACCGCGGCAACTGTGAGGGCTCCAACTCTCCAACCAACGGGGTTACTATCATGCTATACTGCAACCTTGATGATGAAGCAGACCCATCCTGCTCCTCCACTTCTTCCTTGTCCACCCCAATCCCATCCTCCTCGGATTCCTCCCTTAACAACCTGGCCGCTATTCTTTCCCTCCTCCTAGCCTTCTTTCTCTTCCTCTCTGCCTCCATTGCAGCCTCTGCCTCGGCAGCCGCCTGCATCCTCGCAGCAGCCCGTCGCGTGCACGCCCTTGACGGCCTCTCCCTCCTAACAACTACATTACTGCTATCACTATTTTTGCTAGCACTATCATTCTTAACACAATCCTCGTTAGTATTCTTATTCTTGGCGTTACTTTCGACTTGGGATTTTAAATTTTCCGGGTTTTGGGAGGAGAGGTCGTCGGGCGAGTGGATCGGGGAGGAGTGTTCAGACATGGCGAGTGGATCGAGCGCCGAAGTGTCTATGGAAGGGTTACGTGGGGGATCAAGGGCTTGCATTGAAGCAAACCAAGAACCGTTGTTTCAAGACCCAAGGGCAAGAAAAACGCCGGGGTTTTTAGCAAACACAACGTAAAAGAGAACAATAGTACTGAACAAGAACAACCCGCGAAGGGTGAAAAGGGGCGTAATCAGATGGTTACAGTAACAATAGCTACTTCATTAAAAAAATATGCATAGTAAATAGGGAACTAAAACATGGTAATATAATATGCATAGTAAATAGGGAACTAAAACATGGTAATATTAATATAAAATGGCTTGTGGAGTCTGAGGTAAGTTGTGGTACCGTTTGTGGGAGAACAGGAAGAGAGGGAACAGTGAGAATTGGAGGAGAACGGGGCTTTGTAATGGATGCGCTGCTGGGCGAAAGAATTGGTTGAGGCGTGCAAAGACCAAACAAGATAATCTTTTGTAGTCTGAGAAAACTTGTAAGAGCCAGAGCTGTTTTGTTTAAACAAAATTTTAGTTTTCATATCGCACTATAATTTCATTAAATTCTAATTGGGAAAATTTTTGGTAACATTAAAACGGACATTTTATAATTGTATGAGCTATGTACGGTTTCACTATTTAAAATAATACAGACATTTTAATTGATATATTTTTAAATTTTTTATCATTTTATTTTTATTTTTACATAATTTTTTAAAAAATAAATTTAAAAACATGCTGCCTAAATATAGTAATATCATTTATTTGTTCATGAATATACAGTTAGAAAGAAAAATTATATAAATATTTATTTTAGAATAAACAAATTAATTATCAATTCTACAAGTTCGTTGAAGTATCTGCTGAATATATAAATATATTATTTATGTATGCCGATTAAATATGGTATATGATGTTGAATAAATATTAAATATTTATTATTTATTTCTCACCAGAAAACCTGTTTGGGCCAGACAAGCCCATCTTCACCAGCTTCTGTATGGACTCTGTTGTCCTAAAGCCCACAAGAAGAGAGGATCTAATTTCCAATGGTCTATGTATTCATTTTTCATACACGAAAACACGAACATTTATGATTGCACAATATTAAATAATTATAATATTCTTAATTTAATATTTTATGTCTTTCTTTATTTCAATTCATTAATTAACAAGTAAAATAATAGTGCAGTGGAGAAGAAAACTGCTTTTCCTCTATAAAAGTTCCATGCTGGATTTGGGTTGACCTTGGTTGGTTCAGTATATATCTTCCCCCGTGTTAGTTTATTCAACCCTCATAACAACACACATAATTCAAGAAAAAAGACTGGCAAGTACATAGTTTGTAATATGTTCTGAAAATAAAATGTTAAATAAGATAGGCAGACCCAAATCGGGATTACAAAATATGTCTAGATTGCGGCAACATTTGACCCTGCACGACAATTTATGTTAGTTTGTAATTTACTTAATCCAATGTAATTGTTTGGCATAAGATATATAATGTAAAGCGTGGTCCTTTTTTTTTTTATGTTATCCAATTAATTTACAAATAAATTTGTACTTATTTCGTCCAGAAAAAATACATATCAAAACAAATCTCAAATTTTCATAAACGTCAGTTTGAAAAAAAATTATGCATATTTAATATTTGCATTGACCATCTTGTCATCTATCTAGATTTGTTAACTGCTTGACAAGTGAATCATACCATATCATGCACACCTAATAGGTTGAAGCCTGTCTTATCTGTTGCTTCTTTTGATCCAGATAAATGGCAAAATGAATCGGACAATTATGAGGGCTTCCATGAGAGTTGAAAAGAAAAATGGATATTTTGTACTCCTCGTTAGATGCTTCTACATTCTACTGCAGATGGGGATTTTGTTTGTGAAAATGGTAGCAGATATGTATGACATTAATGAGTAAATATTGAATTTCTTAAAAAAAAAAAAATGAGGCACACCAAGTGGGTACTTCGTTTGATGGACACAGAAGACTGGGAAAGAGACCACAAAATCAGCATACTCTCAGTGAGTTTCTTTGCAAACCTCTCCAGTGTCTTGCATCCTGACCCTTTTTTTATGAACAAAAATTATGTGGTTTTCTGTACATGGAGACATTCAGGGCAGGATTAAATGGATAATTCATTTTTGATAGAAAAAATGAGAAAAGTAAAATAAACATTTTCTTAATAAATGAGATTTGCAGTTGTTGTTCTATACATATATGTGTGTGTGTGTGTGTGTGTGTGTGGTTGGTGTTTGTGAAACGAATCATTGTGCAATGATATGAAAGGATGATTTTTGTATAATTTTGCATTGAGGCAACATACATACATGTATATATGTATATAATATTTGTATACATATAACGATTTAAATGTAATGTTAATTTAATTGTTTAACTTTAATATTTATAATATTATTATTGTTGTAGTTGAATTTGGTGCTTCTAGCAATTTTAATGTTATTATAACTAATATGAAATTTATAGACACTTCTTAATTTTTTATACTATTATGGAATTCATTACTATAAAATTATTATTGTTCTTATTACAAGTATAATTGTAACATTAATATTGATATTAATAAAGTATAAATAACTATATTATCATTATTATTTATGAATAATGATATCATTATATTAATATTTATTATATATAATGATACTATTATATAGAAACAACAAACAAGAAAAAAAATTATTTGTTTATTATTTTTCATTTATCTTTATTTCTCTAATAATATTTTTTATTTTTCTTTTTTTTTTTTTAGTTCTCTCATTTTCCCTTTTTTTTGTGGGTTTCTTGTTCTTCTGCTTCCTCACTATTTTAGCAGTCCCTTCCCACCATCATTTTTTTCCACCAACCTTCTCCTCCTATCTTTTCACTTCACTAAGTTTCTTCTCACAATTGCTCCCAAAATCAAATCACCATTTTCACAACCTTTTCTTCTCACAATTGCTACCAAAATCAAATCACCATTTCCACAACCCTTTCTTCTCACCATTGCTACAAAATCATATCTTCTGTTCAAAACCCTCACTCACCACCACACAACCATGCTCCAACCTTTTTGCCACCATTTTTGTCACTAACCCCCTAACAAAAAACAACTATTGCCCTAAGTAGTGGTTCCAACTATTATTTTTCAACACAAAAAGTAGAGAAATTAGGTCTTGATTTAGAGCTTGTGACGCGAAGAATATTTTGTTGTTGAAAAAACTTTTGAATAAAAAGTAAATTTATAGCAAAACAAAAAGTGGCAAATAGTGGGTAAAATAGGAGGAGGAAAAATAGTGTAGGTGCAAATCTGCAGGGATGGGCTTTGTGGGGTTCAATCAACTGATCATCTACCTAAACCTTTTATATCGAACAAGTGTTGATCATTACCATCGCACGACTACTAAAAAGTAAAATACGATCTCCACCTGCATGGTACTGCCTCCAATATAACAGCTGATAGCCACCGTTGTGGACCCAACTCACTAGAAGGTTTTTAAAATCAAATTGGTCGTTGAATTGCAAAATTAATTAGGTCGTTGGATCACTGATCCAAATGATTTGATCGTTTTTAAAAATTTATTTATTTTAAATTATATATAATATTATATACACACATATAATATTATTAAAATAATATTATAAAATTAATTCAAGTCTATCAATTAATATATCAAATGATAAGTTTCAAATACAACATTAGAAATATAATAATTTAACAAGAATAAAAAACGTTATAAAAATACAAAACAAAATATAAATATTGAAAAATGAGTTTTGGAAAAAAAAAAAAACAATACAATTAACAGGAAAAAAATTTAATTTTAAGATGCAATTTTTAAATTTTCAATAACTCAATTAGAAAAATATAGAGATACAAATAATAAAATAAATACAAGTCAAAAAAATAGTTAGTGCAAATTACATATATTAATAAATTATTTAGAAGGTAAAAATAAAATCATAAGAAATATAAAAATATTTTATTTCTTTTTGTTTTTTAAAAAGGTCAATTTTTGTTTTTAAAATTCTTATAAATTAAAATAGTAAAAACCATTTTTTTTTGCCAGTTTTGACTAGTTCAACTGATTTTGACCAATTCTTACTAGTTCGAATAACAAAGTGATTTTTAGGTGACACTAGACTGTCGAACTGGTCGGTTTCTGGTTGAATCGATTGAAATAGTCGGACCGATTTAGTTTATTAAAATCTTGACTAGAAGTATATCCATGTTGAGGAAAAATGCACTAAATATGTAGATTCATTTGAAGCACATGAAAGGCCAAATTTTTTGGTGGAAATAAAACAGAAAATTAGCCATTCTTTGGTGCAAAAATTAGCGAGAGATGAAACAGTCATTGACTAGGGAAGAGCAAAGAGAACGCAGTGCTTGCATGACGGAAACAGGGAAGAGAAAATGGCTAGTAGGAGAGAGAAGAGTTATATTAGTATAAGAATTTTAAATCTAGAGTGGATCAGTCACATAGATTGATTTTGTCGGAACAGGTCAATTTTTCGGTACCTTAAAGAGAAGAACTTTTTATTTTGTTATACACCTATTATCTTAGATCTTTGAGTATGAAATGTATTAATTTTCTTATATGATGATAGGTAGCTCAATCTTGTTGGACCACACTAGGAGTTGCTGTTAGTCCTTCATGGTTGGCGCAAGGCAAGGAAAGCATGTATCTAAGTATATATAATAGAGGTTAATGAGGTGTATCTAATCAACAAATAAAATTATGTACACAAGGCAAGTAGAAGTTGGTAAAATATAACTAGTTAAAAAATGTGTTTATATTTATAAGGTAGATGGAGGTTGGTATGGTGATAAATTTCAACCCTTAGATGTTTTGTATCTCAACTGTCCATTCATGAATAAAATTAGCATAAATAGGCTTGAAGTTGCATTTGTATTCATCAACAAGAAAAGAAAATACATAGTTTAAGCCTTCCTTTCCAACCATTTGAAGCTTTTCTTTTGAAATCTCTCATAGATCTTGGCTTTATCAGAGCTAAGGCTTCATAGTCTTAGCTCATCCCTTGATTTTTTTTTTGAAAAAAAAATAATTGCAAGATGGTCAATAATTGTGATGGTCCTTCACTCTCTATATTTTTCAGTAAGTATTATGATCATTGGTGTGTCAAAATGAAAACAATTTTAGATCACAAGAGTGTGGGAGTATGTAGAGAATGGTTATAGACAACCCAAAAAGTAAAGAAAATCTCATCAATTAAGATTTAAAAACACTCAAAGAACATAAAAAGAAGGATGAACAAGCCCTCTCATATATCCAACAAGGTGTGAGTCTGGATATTTTTCAAGAATCATGGGGGCCAATCAAGCTAAAGAAGCATGGGAGATTCTATAAAAGGAGTTTCAAAGAAATCTAAAGGTAAAGAATGCTACTCTTCAAACTCTTAGAAGCGAACTTGAAAATTTAAATATGACTTATGGTAAAAGTATTCAAAATTACGATACAAAATTTACAACAATTGTAAATGAAATGAAAACTTTTGGAGAAAATATCAGTGGTAGTGGAATTGTAGGGAAAATTCTTGTGAGTTAACCTCCAAAATTTGATCATGTGGTATTCATCATTGAGGCGACTAAAGATATTTTCTCAATGAGTGTTCAAGAATTGATGGAATCCTTGAAGGCTCATGAAAGAAGGACAAGATCTATTGAAAGTATTTTTCAGTCAAAGTTGAATGTTAAGCTCAAGCCATATGAACGAAACTCACAAAAAGTAGTAGTAATAATTGTGGAAGAGGTAGGAGTAGAAATTAAGAAGAAGATAAAGGTATAACCTCCAAACAGCCACCAATACTAAAAATCCAATCATCTTTCAAAAGACTATTGGCATAATGATAAACTAAAGTGTTGCTATTGTAAGAGATTTGACTAGATTAAGAAAGATTGTAGATTCAAAACCAACCAACAAATAAGATTTTTAAAAGAAAAGTAAGGAGAAGAAAAATTATTCTATGCTTGTCACTTGGCCACCGAAATCAAGATTGAGGTATGGTACCTTAATAGTAGTTGCAGCAATCATATGACAAGAAACAAATTAAATTTTGTTGACTTGGATGAATTTGTGAAGACTGAAGTAAAGAGAGGAAATGTAGTCAAAGCTCAAGCACAAGGATTATGAATAGTTGGAGTCCAAACCCAACAAGATATGAAATTCATTCATGATGTTTTGTTTGAACCTAATTTGGACCAAAATTTATTAAGTCTTTGACAATTGCTTGAGCATCAATATGCACTTAATTTTGATAATTATGAGTGCTGCATATATGATTAAAAGAATGGTAGATGACCTTTCAAGAAGATCAAAATGCAAGCTAATGGTAGTTTTCTAATCAAGTTTAACTACAATAGAAGTCAAGCCTTGAAGGCATATGTTGATGGAAATTCATTGTTGTGGTACAAGAAACTTGTTCATTTGAATTTTCATAGTCTCAAAGTGCTTCAACAAAAATAGATGATGTATGGCCTACTTAAGATTGAGGAGAAACATGAAGTTTGTGAAGAATGTACACTTGAAAAACAACATCAGCAACCATTTTCCAAAGGTGTTGATTGGCGAGCAAAAACATTTTAAAGCTCATTCACACAGATGTTTGTGGACCAATGAGAACTTTATATGAATTCTTTCTTGTCTTCATTAATATTCATATTTTCAAAGAAAAATAATTAATTAATTTTATTTAATAAAAATTTCACATGAGAAAAATAAATTGAATAAAAATTACTTTAAATAAATAAATATTTAATTTTAAAAAATAAAATAATTATCTTTGAATCAATTTTAAAGTATTGTTATATGTTTGTGTGATAATCAATGTTATATTATTTTCAATAATTTCAAAAATTAAAAGAAATATGTGTTTTGAATAAAATTTTACTCAATCAATTTTTTTGGTTACATGCTTGTACAAAATAAGAATAAATTTAATTCTTATTCTTTAAACAAATATTTTATTTGTAACAAATATTTTTTTGTTTTTTTGCTACTTTGAAACTATCTATAGAACATGTGATATAAAAATTATATTTTTGGTGAACATAGATGTTGACTAAATTATAAAACAACAAATTCTTATAAAATTATTTTGAAAACCATAGTCCCCATTATTTTTCTTATTTTGAATTAATATTTTTTATTCAACTGAAACAATTAATTTCTAAAACTTAATTTCAGATAAGCTCATAAAAATTTAATTTAATAAAATTGAGTCAAAATTCATATTTTATTTTAATTTCAACAATTATTTAAAATATTTTAAAATTAATTTTCTTAAAAATATATAGCTATAAACTCAAATTGATTTAAAAATATTTTATTTTTTGAAAAATAATATTTAAAATTTTTGAAAATAATTTTATTTAATTTATGTTGCACGATATAAAAGTTATGTTAAATAAAATTAATTCTTTATTTTAATTTGAAAATGCTAGTTCTGTAAATGTAAATCAGAAAAAGAATATATATTACAAAAGGTTAAAATAAATAAAAGTTATACTAAAAATACTTCTATTTTATGATATATTATTTTCAACTTTAAATTTTCTTTGTGTGTGTGTGTACACTGTTGTTTTAGTTAATATCTTTGCTCAATATAGTTGTTGAAAAAAAGAAATAAGATGTTGGTTTTGTTAAATGCTAAATTAGCATATTAAAATAATTAAACTTTCAAAATAAAAGTAAAATAAAATATTGTTTCTGTTTTGGTCCCAAAGTTTATTCACAGTTTTTAACACAATATTTCCAATTGTTTTCAACGACTAAAAAATTGTTGGAACAAAATTAAAGAAAAATAGATTAAATGTGATTACTCCAAAAGATAGTTGAAATTAAAATTAGAATTGCATATATCCAATCTTAAAATCGTAAAACCTTATTCAGTAATACCAATGGGACGAAACATGCAATTTTTGCATGGCGTGCCTCGTTGGTTGACTATCAACATTTGTCACATCAAAGCCATCCCTGTCGTTACATGCCTATACTAATTAATAATGATAACAATATTAATTAAATCTTACATTATGGTTTGTTTAAAATAAATAAGTTTGAAACATCTTCCTAAGATTAATAAATATTTTGTCTGGAAGGTTCCAACATGCAAGTTCGGAATGGCTTTGTTATTTTGCATGTTTTTCTTGATTGGAAGGTTGGGTTCGGTAGATCAAAGGGATGATTTATTAAAATTGGGATCTAACTCATGGCAGTTGGAGAAACATTAAATTAGTTCCTTGAATTACTATGTGTGTAATAACATTATTTCTAATTAAGCTCTTGTGGGGTTTGGTTTTAAGGGTAAAGTTGGTAATGACTAGAGTTACAGGGATAGTAAATACAAGTATTAAATTAAGTTCGTATTTTTATTATGTGTATAGATATTTATTTTGTTATCTCATTATTCTTTTTAATCCATGGTTATCAATAAATACTGTATACCATTCGGCTTTTTCTTTGCTTTTTCATTTTTTGAAGTTTTCCAAAAGAATAAAACAAAAAAACGTGACACGAGTCCAAATAAACTATACTTTGTATTTATTCTATTTCTAAAAGTTTGCAACTCATTATTTACGATCTAAAGATCAAAATTCAAACATTTTCATGTCGTTTAAGAATGGAATGGTATGTGAGATGAAATATATTTACGATGAGAATTTTTACATAAAATTGGTAGGGAAAATACTAAAAATAACTCATGTATATCAATGTTTTAAAAAATTGGCCGATCAATTATTTGGTCCGATCACACCAAAAAAAAAACTAATTATCATTTGAACCAGTGTAAATCAGTCAAATTTGTCAAAACCAGTTAAAAAACTAGTTTTTTACTGTTTTTATTGATAAAAATTTTAAAAAATAGAAATTAAACTTTTAAATAAATAAATAAGTAAAAATATATAAAATATTTTTATATCTTCTTATAATTTCATTTTTACCTCCAAAATAATTTATTTTTAATAAAATTTTCACTAATTATTTTTTTTACTTATACTTATTTGATAATTTTCATCTATATATTTTTCTAATTAAGTCATTGAAAATATAATTGTATCTTGAAATTTAAAATTTTCAATTAATTGTGTTGTTTTCATTTTTCAATATTTATGTTTTGCTTTAAATTTAATTTAGTTTCTTTTATATTTTTGTAATATTTTATATTTATTGAATTATTAATTTTTTTATTATATGTAAACTTATCATTTGATATATTAATTGATCGATATGAATTAATTTTATAATATTATTTTAATACTATTATATGTGTATAAATAATATTATATATAATTTAAAACAATTAATTTGTAAAAGTAATTGAACCGAACGAATCAATAACCCAACAATTCTGTGATGTTCTGTCGTCTTGAAAACATTGGTCTACACTACACATAAAATTAATTTTTAATTTTATGCTATACATATTCTCAAATTTCAAAGCCATTATATAATTTCCTCGTTACGAGGATCTGTCGCATACTGCAGCAGCCTGCCTAATGCACTCGCCATCCCCTATTTCGACAAGCAATCTAACGCCGTCACAGAAGTTCCCGACGGAAGCAGGGGTTGGACGTTTTGTCGTTTCGTTTCGTCTGAAGATGTCCGTCCAAACTTTTCCAGGACTTCTTCAATTAATAAAACACGTGGCTGGCTTCAATTGGTAGCTTGTGTAGAAACTCTTTCCAGCTAATTTCCTGAAACCCTCTTAACTGAATTAGCCGTATTCCAAACCAAAAAGGTATTCATGCGGTTCTAGACGACTCCTTCGAAGAAACAACAATATGGTAAGGCAATGGTATATATATACATGCACAAGACCTCAACTCTCCTACGTTAATTCTTCATCCGTCGAGGAGAAGGTGCATGTGCATAAATCATGGCTCCATCTCTTCGTCGCCCCGATCAGAGAAGCCCGCGCTTCGACTCGCCTCAGGTCCTCCCCCATCAAGATTTCATCCGCGCTCTCCACTCTGCAGCCTCTGCTCCGACTGACGTCAGCGTCATCCCTCCTCCACGGACCCTTCAATATGAGAACAGCTTTCAAGATTTAAGGCTTGTTGGAGGACACTCTGATGTTAATGGCTTCCCTTCCGCTCCCCAAGTGAGTACTTCTGATCGCCTCGACGATTACAGTTCCGTGTGGCGGCCCTTGCCTATGCTGCGTCAGATCATGGGCTACCCACGGCAAGGAGATTACGACTTCCAAGAAAGTTACGGAGACGAGCCGTACTGGATAGGAGAAGATGAATCCGCTGCGATCTGGAATGAGACGACTGAAGGAGGAGAAGATGTGTGGGCGTATGCGCCACAAGAAAGAGACAGAGGGTTGTCGGAGGAAACAATCTTGAAGCATCTCAAGACAAGGAAGTGCACTGAAGAAGTTGAAGGAGACGATGAGGATGATGAGATGTGCGTGGTGTGCCAGGATAACCTGCATCAAGAAAATTGCAGCATTGGAATGCTTCGCTGTGGACACGAATACCACGTTTGTTGCATAGCCAAGTGGCTGCACCGGAATAACACTTGCCCGCTGTGTAAAGCCGTCGCGCTGCTGCCTGTGGATGATGACCGGCCGCAGAACCCAGAGTAGAATATTAGGACATATAGGGTGATATTTGTTTCTTTTGGACAAGAAATTGGTAATATATAGAGTAAATTAGCATTCAATTATTTCCCACTTTGTCGGATTTACTTCATTCTAACTACTTCAACACTTGGGTAGCATAGAAATCTCTGCATGACAATGTCAACGTGCAATACGTTTGACAGGTGGCTGCCATCAATCTTGGATTTTGAAGAAAAGCAAGATTGCAGACAACTCAATTGAGAAAGAATGATGGTCATTGTCCTCACATTGGGAACCATTATTTATATTACAATTATGGACCCTTTAGTCATCATTACAATTAAGCAATCAGAAAAAAACTAACGTGATTTGCAGGTATAATGCATTTGTATAAAAGTATAAATTGTATTTAGAGATTACGTAAATATACAATATTAAAAAATTGAAACATATTGATTTAGCTTTAAATTTAACAGTAATTATATTGCTCTCAATACTTTTATATGGGACTATTAAACCTGTGGTGATTATTTTAATACAAATTATATTGCTTTTTTTTTTTACTTTAAAATTGAATTATCTTCTTATATTCAAATATATAGTAGTTATGGCCTTTTGGTTTTTTTTTTTTTTATAGTCTAGTTATTCTCAATATTAGGTTATGCATTTATTTTATCATATTTATCATATCACAATCAATATTTTACTTCTAAAAATAGATTCTCTATTTAAATAAATCCATCAAATATTATCATTTTAAATTTTAATGATGGGGCTTGCTCATATTACTATATTATGAATAAGAAATTGTCTTAATATTGTTTCTTTTAATTAAATAAAATTATGAACAAGAAAAAGGTCAATTAAATTTTACATTATGAATGAATTTTGATTAATAAAAAAGAGTTATATTTTATATGCCATCTTAAAGGTATTGAGTTATGCCAAAGGAGTAGTAGAAAAGTTATTTAAGTTTTGATTCAAACAAATGAATGGAGAAAATAATTTTAAAATTATTTTGCAAGGGAAAGAGATTTTTTAATTTAATAATATTTTTATTTAAAAGTATATTTGTGTTTTCAAAATTCTTGTTTAGAAAACAATGACCCTATTAATGATAATTGATTAATTATTTAATTTTATATCTAGTTATTTTTCTAAACTTTTTGCATCATGCTCATTCATACAAATTTCTTTATATATTTGTAAAATAATATTTATAATCTTTGGATTCTGAATTCATATTTCATATATTTAAATGACCTTATATACTATTTTTCATCATAAAACTTGAATTAAAATTACTTTGCCATGTTAATTACTTAATATATACTTTTAAGTTCAAATTCTTACATCTTTACTATGTCATAATTAAAAAATAATCTACATCTAGAAATTAATAATTCATAAAAATATTGTTGCAATAGCTCTGCTTGAATAGAGTTATCTTATTCTCCTTTTTGGGTTCAAAGTGGCTAGTACTCTAAATTTTTGTCTCAATTGTATCCTTCACCATTTTTGAAGTTATAAAGTTAGTAAAATATGTTTTTGTTAAGACTGCTGCATTACAAAATTAATTGTAAGGGCGCTGTATAGGTTGGAATGAATGATTATGTTTTGATTATAATTTATTTTTTAAAAATAAATTCTAAGTATTGATTGTACTTAATACATTATGAGATTGGCCATCTCATGGTTCAATTTAGTTGCATGAATTAACCTAAAATATAGTAATTCATGCCAAAATTCATAAATACAAAAACACGTCTAACATTATTAATTTATGCAACTTAGATATATATATGAGAGCAGTCTATAAGTTAAAAAGTCGTATATTAAAATATCTTAGGTAAGAAAGTCATATTTTACTTTATTATATAAATTTATTCCTTAGATATCAGTAAAATTACTTTCAAACACATTCAAAAGAAAATATCCAATGAATAAAGAAATAACACACACACACACACACACATATATATTTCAATATTTTGTCAAAATTATGTCTTTAAATATTTTACATAATAATATTATATAATGATTTGTCATGTATATTCTTTTTTTAGATTTTAGTTAATTAAAAAAATCATGTTTTTAATTATTTTTGGGTCATTCTCTTTATGAATATATAATTTTTCTTATAATTTATAATGCATTTTCTTAATTATCTATTTGGATCAATTATTTCTCAATTATTTTTATCCATAATTCATGTATCAAAATATATTTCTTCTAGGCTGGTAAAGATGCATATAAGATAAGTTTGCGCTAGTTTTTAGGTATAAAAGTCTGAATTTAATACAATAATTTTCATCTATGCATTGCTAATGTTTACTATTTATTTATTCTTAATATTTTCCACAATGTTTTATCATTAAGAATTTACTTTATATTTTTTATTAAATATGTATTGTCCTTTATTCGAATTTTCATATTACACATGTTACTTGCAAGGTTTATTATCCAATTATTTACCACTTATTTGCTATTTGTCCTTCGAAACTATAGTTTATATGTTAACACATTTACTTTCTATTTAGATATGCCAAATAAGTATCTATAATAAAAATTATTACTTTTATGAAGTATAATTATTTATTAATTTTTATGTTTAAACAAATTAGTTTATTTTATAATTTTTACAAATTATATCTACAAAATTGGCCTGCAATTACAATACAATTTATTATCACTCCACCCATATAAACTTATCATTTAACATCATTTTTTAATATTTTGGTAATATTGATTTTATCATTTTATATATTATATTTTTATACATTATTAATTAGAGCATATTTATAAAATATTAAATGACTGTTTATTATAATTTTTTTGCATGTTTATCCATTTTCATATATTTAACATTTTTATAAAATTATCTTTTTTTAACATATCATTTTATATCCCATGCTATTAATTTTATTTTTGTTTTTTACATATATTTTCATAATATTATAGTCAAATAAATCTATTAATAAGTTTTCGAACAAATATTATATCTTATGTTTACAATCAAAAGTTTATGTTATAGCCAAATTTTGATAATAAATCTATTGATAATTGTTATGTTATCTCTATAGAATTATATTTTGGGTAATTAAACTTTAAAATAAAGTCAATTTACCACAAAGATATCTGACTGACTTAATAAATTTTTCAGTCAAATTTTGTATACTTATATAGTATATAACATATTGTTAGCAATATTTTTTTCTAATAATAATTTACTTATTTATTATTTAAAACTTTGGTATAAATTATTTATGTTGCTGTTTATTTTATCTTTTATAATATTATTTGATTGAATTTTTTTTTTAACTCATTTCCTCCAACAGAATTATTTTTCAATTAAAAAAGTTAAAACACTTTATTAGAATATAGATAATTAATAATTATAATAACTACATATTTAGTTTAAATAGTTTCAAATTCTATTAATTTCTTGAATTTTAATTAATTTATAAATATTCATACAAGAAATTTAAGTAAATTATAATTCTATTAATCTTTAACTATTTAAAGATTTAAATTTTAAATAGAATTTTAGTTTTTCCTAACTAACCATATATTTAATAAATATGACTATTTAAACCCAAAAACACATGGAGACATTCATTGTATAGATTCATTGCTCCTTTTTCCTCCAAATCAGGCAGGAAGAGAGAGAGAGAGGTAAACAATGATTTTTGTAACTAAGATACAGTTTCCTTTTTGTCTACATTTTAATATTAATGCAAAGAAATAGGATTTCCGGCGATAGAGGAAGAAGATAGAGCGATAGGGCAGAAAATGCTATCCCTTATCTCAACAACGAGTATGCTGTCTAACAACGGATGTAAGGGATACAACAATGGAAAAAGCTAAGATCGACTAAAAGAGAAAAGTGCTTCGCCCAGGAGATGTCCAGACCCCATTAAAAGCCCAGTTGTTTTGGCTTCTCTCACCACGCAACCCCATTGTTTCAGCTCTTCCAACCATTAAACGGTCCTAATGTTTCGAACTATCAAGGGCACCAAGAGCTTTCATGTCCTCTAAGAATGCCATATATGAATCATCAATGCTCTGTGGCTTCAGCGCAGAGGACAAGCTAGTGGATTCTGGCTTCGTAACTGCTGGAGCTACAGTAGGCCGGCTTGAAGGCAAAGCAGTTGATGCCTTTGGCTTTGGTTTTGGGAGGGCAGACTCCCTCCTGACTCGCACAGATGCAGGAACCTGTCAAGGAGAGCATCGCTGAGGTTACAAACTTCCATTGCACTACTGATAATTTTCACAATTAGTTTCACAAGCCAACTATACTTGTAGAAGACTGTCTGCTAAAACAACAGAACTATGAGCACTACAGAGCAGGTACCCATCTAGATAACATGACGCCCTGGTGTATCGTTGATAGCCTAACTATTGCATAAAGCATGCAGGCTTTCCCAGCCTTCTTCTTGATTAAAGACAGCAGCACGCCATAGAGTAAGAATTGACTATACAGCAAATGTAAGCAATCAAGACACTCGAGACTGACTGAGTTTTTAAAGTTTTACCTCAACCCTGAAAATCAGTGTCAAATATTACGTGCTTCATTCTTTTTGTTTAAACACAAGGCATTTGGTGCTAAAACAGGCCACAACTAAATTCCATATCCATCAACCAGCTTGGAATCAGCACTTGATCTAAATAACAATCAAAAGTCAAAGGTTCAAGTTTGACATTTTTAAACTGGAAGTGCAAAGCTATAAACTGAAACTCCATTTAATGATCCTACAAGTGGCCAATGAAGGGACGAACGGACAAGAAACAATCAACAAGAAGAATGTATGATTTGAGGATACTGGATCCCAAGAGGGAAAATCCCTCTTTCTGACCTAAACTAATGTGCCCATTATGATGATAAATATTTCTGGAGACAAGACAACAGTCGAAAAGCACATCACATAAATGGTTCTTAAAAATATTTCAATCCAGATGAACTTCATATATAGAATAATATAGTGATAAAGATCTCCAATCCCAGTAGCCTCTCATAGTGACCCAGACACTGCACCAAATATTTCATATTTGGTAGCAAATCGAATCAAATTACATATATTCAGTAGCCACTAAAATATTAAACATACAAACCTAGAATTGATTGATGATACCTTCTCTCAAAATTTTCAGGAAACATTAATACTGGATGTGTACATCAGAACAGTCAATAACACAATACTTTAATTCAACAGTCTGAATCAGGTGACTAAGAATGAAAACACATGCAGAAGCAAATAAACTCACCATGGCTGTAAGTTCTGGAGTGTGCTGTGCCAGAGGTCTCTTTACAACAGTTGATGCAGCTGATTTAACATATGATGGCTTCTGAGGCACAGTAGGTTTAGCACTGAGGTCATCTTGTGGAATAGGAGGTGGACCAGGTGGAAGTGGTGGTCTCATCATTGGAGGAGGTCCAGGGGGAGGTCCAAAAGGAGGCCTTGGTAAAACTGGGACCATGACTCCAGGGGGAACAGGTTGCCCAGCAATTCCAGGAGTGGACAGGGGAGGGCGCATATCAGCTGGAGGTGGAGGTGGAGGTGGAGGAAAGCGCGAAATGCCTGGAGGAGGTACATCAGGCTGCAAATTAGGGCCCATGGCAACTCCAGGCACAGGTGTCTGTTGCCTCATTGGTGGTGGTGGAGGTGGAGGTGCCATTTTCAGAATATCATTGGCATCAGAAGAAGTTTTTGTATCAGATTCCAAAGATGATCCTTCATGCTGATTATTACCCAACTGTGTGGGCAGCCCTACTGGTGGAGGGGCTGGAGGAAGAGTATTTGGCATCTAAGAGAAGTTCAGCACATAATACCCAAAGTCAGAAATAATGCATAATAATTCAAATTCTGTAGATGATCCTATTATACAATTATATCATTTGTTCTCCTTAATAGAGGAAGAAGGCAACTAATTGGTTTTTCATATCCCATTAATTAGTCATTAAGGTGTCTAAAAGTAATTATTTGAATTGCAGTCTACAAGAAGTATACCTGAATTGGATCCCTGGAGGCTGAGTCATCAGATTTTGCAGGCTTCTCACCGCCAACAGTTCCAGGAGGTGGTGGAGCAGATTGGTTGATGGGTGGTGGGGGTGGTGGAGGAAGTGAGGGGCGAACAGCAGGTAGTTCTTTAGGAGGTGGGCCAGGAGGAGGAGGAGGTGGAGGCAAAGGTGGAGGAGGCAATGATGATGTAATATCTGTCATCGCTGGTTTTGGAGGCACTGGTGGTGGGGGTGGCAAAGGCAAAGATGCAGGCACAACAGAGCCATCTCCAGAATCCATGCCCGCACTGGGAACAGGAGGTGGTGGAGGGGGTATCAGTAAATTAGCACCCTCTGTTTCTGACTTCGACGATGATGCCACGCTACTGGCTGAAGCTTCTGGTAACGGTATCCTGGGTCCTGCATTTAAAAGTAAACCATATAATCTAGAAGGCAGGAAGAGACGAGGATAGGAGGTGGGAAATGAGAAACCACATAAAGAAATAAAGGGAGAAATTAAGATATAACTTGCTGGAACACGAAATAGGAGCATGACAGACCTATAGACGATTTGAACATAGGAGGTTTTCCAGGTGGGGGAGCTCCAGAAGGATTAAGAGTTGGGTGATAGTAGACCGAGTCCTGCATTGATTTATTGGTACATGCAGGTTGACAGATCATCAGAAAAGTCTGGTATAATAAACCATCAAAACTAAAATAAACTTACTTCAGGCCTGGGATGCTTTACTCTTTCCTCCTCTTCAGCAGTTGCTCGCCTTCGTACAGGTCCCAAATGACTGCATAAAGTGTGGCACCACCAAGCTTGAAAATTAAGAATTCAATATATAACATCCATACCTGATAAATAAAAGAATTAATTATCTCAAGGAGAATATGGACACAGCTTTTCCACCTGAACATAACTGGTGATTCACCCTTTTCCTTCATTTTGTCTTCATATTCCTTTACGACATGGAAGACAGAATCAATTATAATCTATTTTTGAAGGAAATGAAAGACGAATATGGAATAAATACTCATGAATGCATTTGCACATTATCTACTTGCAATGATTTAGTAGCCCATCACTCATAAGCACAAAAATACAGATCTATGAATGTGAAAACCACAAAGGACACACCTATTAAAAGGCTCATAGCACACCATGACACAACTATTTTCAAGAGACGTGGCAGACAGTGCATGGCTTGACACATACTCGTTGGAGCGAGGCACATAATTGTATAAATAAATTATATATGTATATATAGAAGCATATAATGTTTTAGCTTGTCAAAATATATATATATATATATATATTCTATCAGTAACTGCAAAAAAAAAATTAATATGTACCCTTTTCACTCATAAAGGGTAAATTTATGAAAAAGATTGGATCCTAAAAGAGGTCAAAAGTTTCTGTTCTAGTTCACCTGACATGTCTTTTAATCAGAGAATTAATGCATCTTGATAAATTTGATCTCACAGCCATGAACGGACTGGTTAAAGCTCAAAAATGGGATTGGAGGAGTTCTGGATGAATTGGCAAGTTGATTTTATAAAGGTCTGGTACAATAATTCTTCACTGCAAATTAAAGTATCAGAAGAAATTCTTGTTCCAAATTTCTGCACTAGTAAGTAGAACAGATCTTTTTGAACAATTTGCTTGGTTGTAACCTAAATTTGATTTACTCTTCTTTTTTTCCCTTACAGTAGAATATTTATCTTTCATTTCTTTAATTTCTTTATCCAGAGGATGATGTCTGGTGCAGAAAGTAACTACCAAGACTGCTTTTTGCATGGAACTTCAGATAAAGGTCAGCAAAGGCCAATTCTATGAAGCATGAAAATCAAGATTTTGAGTTTCCCCTCATTGTGAGAGTGCTATTAGCAAAAATTGACCATCAACTGATGATGCAGTTGAGACAATTCAGCAGGGGGGATGCAAAATGCAATCTGCTAATACTTTTAGGCTGTTTTATTTGTCTTGTATTTTCAAGAGGTTTACACATTAAAATATTTCAAGATGCCTTTGCCATTTGTTATTTACTGAACACAAATTTCATACTAATCTGTATTCCACATGGATTATTAGACTGCAGATCATAATATATTCCCTAATTTCTATTTGCCCCAAACTCAACTTTCCTTTATCCCACAGCACTCACTCCTCTAGCTTGAAGCAATATCAAGAACGACTGGCATTTAATCTGATCTCAACATATTTTACCACACCGACAAAAGGAATGTGTATAAGTTTCACAAATCAGTAATCCAAACTGTTTGATTAAATCAATGTTATCAAGTAATACGGTGTATTTCCTAAAAAAAGACGCAATAAAACTTAACAGACCACTTGATATTGAATTACTAGCAAAAAAAGTCTCATTCTCATTGTTGAATCAAGAGGAGTACATTAGGATAAACAAATAAGGCTTCAATTTAGCACACGTGATCCTAACCATATGAGATCTACATTCTTGTAACGCTTTATGATGTTTGAGTTCAATATATCATTTCGGATTTCCAGTATGATCAATTCTATAAATACAAATTCATAGGCTATCAGTTTTACAAGCCCATTAGTGCCTCGAATATGTCCAACAAACAATGTGAATTACATACAGTAGAAGGCATTTGTTAAAAGATTACCTTCCTTTTCTTGAGAACAAGATTGAGTGTATCTTCAAGTTGTCTCTTTTTGTGTTTTCTAGCTTTGTCCAAAGCACCATCTGCCTCTGCAAGTATTAACAAAACAAAGATCAAGACAAAACTAAACAAGGATATTTTCCTCACTCTGACCCAAAAGAGAGATTAGAAAAAGCATACATGGCACTGTATGAAGACAATGTGACAAACTATTGGCTTATTTATGGATCAAATACAACAGCTAAGAAGCGATTCAACAGGACAACTAAACGAAAACATTTTCTTCTTTTTCATAGCTAATCAAAATGCACAAGCACTTGATGTATCACAACCACGAGTTCAGTACTGTAGCTTCATTCATGTATGGACATAAACAAGGGAAAAAAAATGAAAATGTGAAGGACAGTTATGAAGTACATATCTGTGGTGATTAATAGTTTTACTCAGAGATAACTAAGTTATATAAAGGGATAAATGAGAGGGAGAAAACAAATACAATACATTCTTAAAAATCTCCAACATTTCCACTGACTAAATTCTTCATCTTGCACTTCCAATGAGACAATGGCTAAGGGCATCACAATTATGATTATCTGCCGTAAAATACAGAGATTGAAGTACGAAAATTAGCAGCACTATTTGGACATGCTCATGAACTAGGAGGAATAGAATCAGCGACAAAAGAATCATTTTCAACTACTAAAAACTGAAGAAATAAGAAGTGACTAGTGAAGGGTGGGTAGAGATCAAGATCAGGAACTAAATTTAACCTATAGAAACTACCGAAAATAAAGCTGCTACTTGAATGTCTCGAAATCAAAAGCTTGGCCCTCAATCATCTGGAATACTTTTCTATCAAAAATTCATCCATGTGAACCCCCCCCCCCCCCACACTCGTTCATACTAAAGACAGCAATTAAATGGATCCATGAATAATTAGGTACAAATTTTTTTAATCAATAACATTCCACCTTTTCAAAAAGTGTCATCACAAATCAGACATTTTTTTAATCACCAACATCTTACTTTTTCAAAAAGTGTTATCACAAACCACTTGGTGCGTCCAATAGGTAGCTAAATTGCAAAGCATAAAGCTAAATCAAGACCTGAAAATTTCCAGTCACACTGCAGCATGAGACAACTAACAATAAATTACCAACAATACTAAAGAGATGCAGTGGTTGAATTTCCAGAACTTACTCATTGCTTCCAGCTTCTGAATCTGCTCTCTCAAAGTCTCAGGATCCTTTTTCAAGATCCCAACTTCCCTAACCTTCTTCCGCTCCTTCTTGTTCTGCACAATAACATCATCACCGATTTTAGAAGCTCTAAAATGCATAACTCAGAAGTGAAGCCGCATCACATATTTTCCATGCCCATAAATGACTCCAATAGTTTCTCGTACAATCCCAACTCAACAACAAACTTCCAAATTTCCTCTTTTTCATAATTAAAATTCATGTTAAATATCAAAAGAAAGAACCCTTGATAGTCGATAATCAGCTCCACGAACTGGCTATGCCAAAGCAAAAACTCTAACTTGAATTAAAATATTTCAGAGGCTGAACTTAAATTACAAAATAAACGAGCTGGACACCCCCCCCCCCAACCACATTTTTTCTTTCTAAGAAAAAAAGGGGATTCCAACAATAGCTGCTTAACCAAAAACTCAACCTCACAGATAACGGTGAAAATTCGACATTATAAAAAATAAAACATAAAATAAAACAATAAACCCAAAATTTTAAAAAGAAAATTACCCGCTTCAATTCCTTTTTGCGGAGCTCTTTGCGGTATGCATCGGTAGGGTTCATGGTTTTTCCTCCCTTCGTCGTCTTCACCATTGTGCCGGCTATTCAATAATTCGTTAATCTACTTTTCTTATCTCCTTGAACGAGGGATTCCCGAAGGCGTTCGTGTACCTCTAAACACCTCTCCGCGAATCGAAAGAACTGTTCCTGCAATAACCTTATACGATATGAAAAACAATTGGCCATTTTTCGCTATTTGGGGACTATTAAAGGAGTTCCGGGTTCGGGTTAATTGGTGGGTATGGATGCTGCTTACGGATCATCCTTCTTCGTGGGTGTAATTACTGTTTTGTCCTTGTTAACGAGGAAAGAAAATTTTTCATATTTTTGTAATCTTATTATATCAAACGAATTTGGACCATTTCGTAGAGAAATTTTAATGTAATTATAAAATAGCAAACAATAAACGAATTTGTAAGCATGCACGTAAATTATTATGATGTAGTTTTGTTGTGCATTCGATGCATGTAGTAAATATTTAAAATATATTTTTAATATCAAATACGTTTGATGTAAAAATAAAAATAAAAACCATTTTATTATATTAATAACTTGGTAAAGTAAAATGAAGGTAAATTAAAATTTTAAACCTAATAAAATTGAAAGAAGAAAGTTCGGAAAGGAAATATAATGAATGAAAGTTCTAGAAAAAAAAAGGTAAAAACTAGGGGAAGATAATAGAATTTAAATAAATGAAAAAGTCAATTTAATCATTATCTTTATCTTCATTAAAAATAAAAACATATCTGATAAAATATATAATTAAATAAATTTTGAGATGAGCAATACTTTTTAAAGTTTCAATATTTTTTTACCTCTTTAGAAAAAATGATATTACATAAAAAATGAATATAAAAATTTTCTTGAGGTATTTCAAAACAATAAAAAAATTAGAAAACACAATAAATGTTATTTTAAAACACAATCATGGTTGGTACGATGGAATGAAATAAGAATAAAATGGGCATTCCTTATTTTATTCCCAAATACATGACATGATTGCTACGATTTAATATTAGGAGTGGCCATTCTATTATGAATAACTATTTTAAAAAATATGAGATTAGTAATTCCATCTAAAAACACATGTTTTCTTCCTTTTCATTTCAAGTTTTCTGCTAAACTTTAATAAAATATGATACAATTAATCTATTAAAATTTTAAACAATAATCATTAGTATGAAATGTGTTATATATTTTTCTATTATGTATTATTATGCATGTCTTATATCACTCTTTTATGCCAATATGAGATTAGAAAAGAAATAGTTTGTAAATTTAATTTTTCTAAAATTATAATTATTTTAATTTTTTAAATGAATGCTAACCTGGACTATAAAAATCTTTTTGTTATATTCGTAATGTTTATTTTTTTATATATATATGAAATCAAGTAAAAATATCATTCAATGCGTTTCTCATTCATCTTATATGTTGGTTATGAGAAATCTTACAGTATCTCATTCATTGGCTATTTCTATTCTATTTCTAAATTCATTAATTTCATCTTATTTATTCTTATATACTAATTATGTCTGCAATTTTATACATTGAACATTTGAAACTTTCCTATGTAAGATATTAAAAAATATCCTAATACTTTTTGTAAGGCGTGTAAAAAGAGTATTGGTTGATTGAAAATTATAAAGCTAAAATGAATTGTTTTTAAAGCTTTAGATAACTTTTTTTTGTTAATATAAGAATTGCAGAGTAATTTTTTTAATTTCAAACGTATTATTCATATTATTAAATTATTTATTGTCATCTTGTTTTCTCGAAGTTTCACTTGTATCAAACAATAAACTTTACATTGTACAAGAAATTTGTTTCCTATAAAAGAAAATTTTTAATTTGAGTCTTATTTAGTTAATAAAAAATATTTAATCTAGAACCAACTTATAAAGATAATATTTATATATTATTCTAATTAAAAGTAAAAATATTAATCTAAAAGGTAAAACAATAGGGCATATACTTAAATAGCATCAATGTTCATATTTTTTCATTATACATAGATTTGTTAGAATGAATTGTTCTTTCGTTGCCTTACATATATTTTGTGTTGGCGGTATGTCCCCTCACTCTAATAATTGTGTAACAGGAGAGACATTAGTGGTAAATGTTCATGACTATTAATAGAAATTGACACGTAGTTTTATCAATATTTAGCAGCCTTACTCATGAATGTAATTCTTAATTTTGTGAACAATATTACATATACTGATGTGATTGTATTCAAAAATCTTATTTATTAGAGTTATGAATATAGATATAAGATTTCTTAACATACAATCATTATAATTCATTTAAAGGCTATGAATTCTTTGAATTGGATGTTAGAGTATTGATATGACTTGTACACATTATATTTGCATTTGAGTGTCACATCATTTAATATAAGATAATGAGGACACTTGTGTCTGGTTATGTAATTGGAAAATAATATATTCAAATATTGGCTCAAAGAAGAAATAGACCACAAAATCTACTCTTTATTGTTAATATCTTACTTTATCATCTTGTTAAATACAAGTAGATCTTAAACCTAAAATAACATAGATACCTTATACTGGTTGTGATCAATATGTCATTAATGCATTAAGAACCAAATCTACCTTAGTAACATTATAAGTTCAAAGTGTTGTTGGTCTTGCGCGCAAGGGATTTGTCTCCTTGAAAATAAAATTTGCGTATGCCCTATGTGATCGATATCCTGCGAGACGAAAATCTTTAACTAAGATAATGCATTATTAGAAAGGAATTTCCAATTGGCATAATCTCATAAGGAATATTGATTTGGTTATATAATCAAATATATCAGTTGACTAAATTCATGATTTTTTCTCGATTGAAACAAAGTAAGATAAAAAAACCTATACCACATGAAGTTCATTTAATCACATCACTGCATCTTAGTTGAATTATGATATGGCTCACAAGTTGAATGCTATCCATATCCTTCAAGTTATACTTCTTATTAAGTAAGAATAAATCTAAAGAGTTACAAACATTAAAAAAAAAAAAAAAAGGAAAGGAAAGGTCAAGATGGTAATTTTGTTATGGGTGATTTGGTCAAAACTTGAGAAGTCTAATGATCATATTTATAAGATCATAATGAGACTGAGCCAAGAAAAATCTTTTATTCTTCATTATGTTTATTAGTAATGAGGTTATCAATTAAAAATATAATAGATTTTTAATTTAATTGGAAAAACTAATTAAATTAAATGACTAAGACATAGTTTGACTTTAATTATTAATAATATTAATAACTAAAGTTGATTTGGACTTGAATTGATTTAAAGATCCATGCAAAACCTAGTTAAGACCCATTCCATGTCTCCCTAAACTTGTGGAAAAAATTCCTTATTTTATAAATTGAAAATTATGTCTAGAAATAAATAAGAGTGAAATTATTCCAATCTCAAAACACACACACATTGGCCACCCACTACATAGAATGGACAGAGAAATTTTTTCTCTAACCTTCATCTTGTTTATTTCCTCTAATTTTCTCTAAAATTCACAAAGAGCTTTGAGAGAAATGTAGAATTTTTGACCATGGTTTGTTTGTGTGGATAATTTAGAAGTCACAACTAAACACAACTTGGAAATAACACACAAAGAACTTGAAAGAAAATAATTTAGGTAAAATTCCATCTATTCTATGCATATGAGGTTCTACACACGTTGTACAAGGAAAAGTGAGCCACATTAGACAAATCTTTAATTCTATTGCATTTTATGCATTTTTAAAGTTGACACTTTTCATTGCATAATCACACCTAAAATGATTCATATTATGATTAATTATTAGTTTTCTTTTGAAAAATTATAAACGTGTATTTGGTTTCTCCTTTATAATTGAAAAAAAATTATTTTTGCATATTTTCAACAGTGGAAAAAGTAAAAAATTACAATGGGAGGAATAATTGTACTTGCAACATTTGTTAATAGTTGCAGTTGTTAGCTACACATCCGTAGCCACTATGTTAGGTCTCACGGTTAGACATGTGGCTACGTAGCCGTAAGAACCGTTCTTCCAACCACACAAAGGTGTGTAGAAGATTAATTTATTTTTTTCTCAAATTTAAAACTTGAAAAAAGGGTTTTCTACAATGAAAGCTAAGATATGATATGTGTAAGTCATAAAAGAATCATTCAAACAAATTTTAGTATTTCTTACATGAGAAGTGATGAGAACTAGCATGTGGATGGTAAAGAAGGGAGACGAAGGTTGACGTTACTTCACTTTACTTCTGTGATTTCTAATAGCTAATAAGATCTAACTGATGCAATAGTTAGGGTATTTTATCTTCTGCTATGCAACAGTAATGAGATTATAATTTTGGATATGATGTTATTTCTTTTTAGACATTATTTGACATTTAATGGATTAGTTACTTGATAAATGTTGCCTTTGGTATCCGTTGATATTGTTTGTGGGTATTGTCGTGTCATAGTCTCATATTCAAGGCGTAACAATTAGTGTATATTCTACATCTTGGATCTTGGCTTTAAATACATCCTCTTACATTTGCACTTCAAATCAAGATTTGGTTAAGAGTAGATTATTTAGAAAGTGAGTGATGGTGATTAAGTTTGGCACTAGAGCAACTATTATGGCCACTACTATTGAATCTGTTTCAATTAAATTTTCACCTAGTAATGTTTTGGTCTTAAAAAATTGTCTTTGTTTCCTATTAAGTGTAAGTACATTATCTCTATATCATTGTTGGTAAAAAAAATATGAATTTCCTTTTAGAGATAACATGCCAACATTTATTATCGTAATGAATTGGCTGGCAATGGTTCATTGGAAAATGGTCTCTACTACCTAAATATAAATGACAAACGTGTGATGAATGGTGTATCTAACAAACATGCTACAGAATGATAGAATCTAAGCAATTGTATCATCATGCACTTGGCCACAATGGAGAAACAAAGATTTAAAAATTGGAAATAGATAGGTTTATTAGCCCACTAAGAGAGGAATCCTATCCTACTTCTAAACCTTGTCGTTTGGGAAGAATGGCTAAAAGTCATTTAATGGCAAACTGTAAGAGTCACATCTATGTTAGAGCTTGTCCATACCAATATTTGTAGGCCTTCTAATAAAATGGCTAATGGTAGTTTTTGCTACTTCATAATCTTTATCAATAATTATCTTAGGTATGGTTATGTGTAATTAACAAAGTATAAACATAAATCCCTTGACAAGTTTAAGGAATTCATGTGAAAGCACTTCAATCGAATCAAAGTAACAAACACATGAGTGTTGAGTTTGATAAATTATTCAAGAAGAATAGTCTTGTATCACAACTCACACCATGGACGACTCCTCAATCGAAAGATGTAGCTAAACATAGGAATCAAGCTTTGTTGGATATGGTTTGATCTACAATTAGCTCCATATCTCTCCATTTCATTATGAGATAAGTAGAAGATTGTTGTCTGTTATCAAGCTCGATTTCTTGAAAAAAAGTTCATTTGAGAAGACAATGCTCGTAGAGCTATTGTGCTCAAGAAAGTTGAGCAACAAAACAAACCGCCTACGGAATAAACACCTATTCAAGAACTATCGTCTATGACACGATTATTGCAATGATCGAGTAAAGTCTCTCACACACTTGAGAGATATGACTAGAACATAGAAAATAAAAAATAGTTGTTCATTTTAGGAGATAATAATTGTGGCAATGATCTGCCTACTTATGCTCAAGTAATGACGGATAAAGACTACACCAAGTGGCAAAAGACTATGTAATTCGAAATAAATTCGATGTATTTGAATCGAGTTTGGACTTTACTAAAACTAACCAAAGAAATAGTTTCTATTTGATGTAAATAGGTCCACAATAGAGAGAGATTGGAGCAAGTGGCAAGGTAGAGACCTACAAGGTTGGGCTTGTAGCAAAAAGATATAGTAAATAAAAGGAAAATTAATGACAATGAGACCTTTCCGCCTATATCCAGCCATTCGAATTCTTCTCGCAATAGGCACCTACTTGGATTATGATGTTTGATCAATGGATGTAAAAATCATTTTCATCTATAATTTTCTTATGGAATATATTTATATTGTGCAGTCTCACAGGTATGTAAGTTTAAAAGTCCACTTATGGCGTTAAGCAAGCATCAAAAAGTTAGGATCTTCATTTTGATAGTGCAGTTAAATCATTTGGTTTTATTAAAAATAAAGATGAATCATACGTCTACAAAAATGTTAATGGGAGCACCATAACATTCCTAATATTGTATATGGATGACATACTACTTATTGGTAATGATGTTAGTATGTTAACTTCAGACATGACATGATTTTTTAGCACATTTTCTATGAAAGACTTGAAAGAAACGACATATATCTTGAACTTTTGTATCTATAGAGATAAAGTAAAAAGATTAATGGATCTCTCCCAAACCTTATACATAGACAAAGGCCAGAAGAGGTTTAGGATAAAAACCTCTAAAAGATGAAAGCTACCATTCAGGTATAATATCCATCTTTCTAAATCTATGAGCTCATCGACAAAAAATGAGAGAAGAAACATAAAGACCATTCTATATGCTTCGGCAATTAGAAGCTTGATATATGCGATGCTATATACGAGTTCAAATATTGCTTATGCCGCACGTGTTAGGAGCAAATTTCAAACGAATACCGATAAGAAGCATTGGAATGTCGTCAAGTGCATCCTCAAGTTTCTAATAAAGACTAAGGATATAGTACTAATTTATGGAGACGAATAATTGAGAGTGGATGGCTATGTTGACTCTAACTTTTAATTTGATATTAATGATAGGAAATCTAGTTTTGGATACATCTTCACCTTCAATTGAGAAGCAATAAGTTAGAAGAATTCCAAACAAAGTATCACTATAGACTCTACCATTGAAGTTGAGTATATCCTGGCATATAATGCAACAAAGTAGATAGTTTTGATCAAGAAATCCATTACTAAGCTTGCCAGTGCCACTTTATTGTGACTACAGTGTGATTGCACAAGCAAAAAACCCAAAATCTCATCAAAGATCCAAATACCTTGAAAGGCGTTAGCACATTATTCAAGAAATCATCAGATGGGTCGACATACCCATGTAGAAAATAGCTTCAGCAAATAATGTTGCTAACCTACTCACCAAACCCATGACACAAGTGTAGTTAGATCATCATTCTAAGAAGATGAGTATTAGATACTATGGTGATTAGTATTAGGGCTATTGTCATTAAAGTGCAAGCGAGATATTATTAAGGATATGCCTTCTAATTTCAATAATTTTTTAATGGAAGGGATATCAGTTGTAAAAGTTTGTGAACATTGATAGAAATTGAGGTATTATTTTATCAATATATAGTAGTCTTACTCATGCATGCAATTTTTAGTTTGGTGTAAAGTGTTGCATATGTCAATATGATTACGTTAAAAAATTTTATTCATAAGATTTTTAAACATGGACACAAGGCTTTCTAGTGCACAATTATTAAAACCCGTTCACGAGTCACAATTTTCTAAATTAGGAATTTGAGTATCAGTACGACTTACACACCTTATATTTATATGGTGAGAATGATGCCATTTGGTATGAAATGTTGAGAACACTTGTCTGTGAATATATCATTAGAAAATGATATATTTGAACATTGAATTTAGAAATGAAATAGGTACGATGAGTTTACCCTTTGATACAAATGTCTTACTTTGTGATCGTATTAAATACATGTATACTTTAGATCCAAGACGATATAGATATCTTATGTGTGTTGAAATCAATATATCATTAGTGCATTAAGAATCAAATCTACCTTGGTAAGGCTATGAGCCCCAAGTGCCATTGACTATTTATGTATAGAGATATGTGTGCAAGAATAATAGATTTGTTTCTCTATATGGAAGAAAGATGTTTGTCTCATGCGATCAATAACCTACGAGACGGAAATATTTAGCAAAAGTAGTGCATAATTGGAAAGAAGTTGCCAATGGACATAATTTTATGAGGAATTGATTTAGTCATATAATCAAGTTTATGAGTTTAAATAAATTCATGATTTTTGCTCGATTGGAACAAAATAAGATAAAAGGCTCATATCATATGGTATTTATAATTGAAAGAGTTCACATGTTCACATCACTGCATCTTAGTCGGGTTTTCACATAGGCCACAAGTTGAATATTACCCATATCCTTCAAGTTATGCTTATTACTAATTAAGGATGAATATAAAAATCACACACATAAGAAAAATGAAAGGTCAAGATGATAATTTTGTTGTGAGTGATTTGGTCTAAACTTGATAAGTTTAATGATCAAATTTTTATGATAACAATGAGATTGAACCAATAAAAATTATTTATTCTTCATTATGTTTGTTGATAAGGAGATTATCAATTGAAAATATAGTAGGTTTTTTATTTAATTAGTAGAATAAAATTAAATGGATAAGATAAAATTGGACTTTAATCATTAATGAAATTAATAATTAAAGTTGAATTGGGCTATAATTAATTTAAAGGTCTATACAAAATCCCGTTATAGCTCATTACATGTCTCCTGACTCAAACATGTGAAAAAATTCTTTGTTTTCATAAGTTGGATATTATGTCTTGAAATAAATAAATAAGGGTGGAATTGTTCCAACTCGAGAACACACACATTGGTTGCCCACTGCAAAGAACAGAAAGAGAAAATTTTTCTCTAACCTCACTCTTAATTTTTTTTTCTCTAATTTTCTCCAAAATTTTCAAAGGGTTTGCGAGGAATGGTTTGGAAATCTTGGCCATCGTTTGTTCGTGAAAACAATCAAGAGGTTGCAATTGAAGGCTTGCAACTTGGAGATCACAAGCAAATAAAAATGACAAGTTAATTATTATAAAATTTTTTCCGTCTATTGTTTTACATGTGTTATGTGAAGAAAAGCTTGTAGCTTACCTTTATGCATGGTTTTAAAAATTTTAAAATGTATCCTAACATTTGGAGGGCAACGAAATCCAACTTTTTGTACTTTTCTTCCTTTTCACATTTATCTTACTCATTTCTCTTGGAAAATATCAAAAGAAGGCCATCACTATGCATGTATAAATTTCTTTCATTCTATCATATTTGGTTATTCAACAATAAAAATCCAACATTTTACAGGTATGCTCTTTTTTTTTTTTCCAAATATTTGTTCATCTATTTTAGTTTCTTCATTTCATTTTACATTCACAGAAAAGTTCCAAAAATTAGTATATTCATTATATGTTTTGCTAAATATATTTATTTCAAAAAATATTTTGTAATGATTTTTTGGCAAGTGTTGTTAGCTAATGCAAATATAATAATGAAAGGTATGTTCAATACATGTGCATAATTATAAAAAAAATAATATTTTGTATCGTTTATAGAATAAAAGAACCAAGAGATTGAAGAAAAATAGAATAAATAAAAATTGAGAGGAAAGATGAAAAAAATATAATAAAAAAAGATGATCAATGCTTGTACCTTTAAATAAAATAACAATATTCTTTAAATATAAATATTGTATGATTCATAAAATAATAAAAGAAAGAAAAAATAAGAAAAAGGAAAAATAAAATAAATTAAAATTAAAAGAATTGAATAAAATATATAAAAATTGAAGGTGTAGATTGAAAAGAAAATTTATAAAAGCGGTTTTGTCATTATACATTATACAAGTAAATTCTAATATATATCTATTATTATACTATATATTAAATATATGGGGTACTTTTTGGTTATTAAAAGTGCATTCACAAAATAACACCAGCCTTTGATACATTCTTTAATTTATAATCTCTTTTATCTATTACTTTATTTTAAAGTTGTGGGACACTTTAGTTATCAAAAGTAGTATATTTACAAAAATGATCCAATTTCTTTAATATTTTCTTTTAACATGTAACCTGTTCTATCTATTCTATTATATTAATGTTTATTTATGAAGGATATGAGGCACTTTTTTTTTATCACCAAGAGCAATTTTTTTAAAAGCAAATTGTTGACTAAAACGATCAGTCAAAGAATCGATTAACTCAGACTATATTATATAAAATTATGTATTGATGTAAATTATAATATATATGTATATGGGTATAAATTTTATGCATTTGAAATAACTGAAAAATAAATGAAAAAAATAGCCAATTGTATAAAGATAAAATAAAAAATAAAAACAATTATTATTAATACAACAAATCTAAAGATGACTTTGTTTTTAACATGACCACAAATAGAAAGACAAATGACCTTACAAGATTCTTCTCTTTATATTTTTCTTGTTGAGATATAAGTTGAGGTAATTATTATTATCAAAGATATAATATCTTTTATAGAATAACTAAATACATAATTAACTAATTTTAAAAAAAAAAGTCATTCATACGTTGTAGCATTATTGTTTTATTTTTTTTTTAATATTTTTTGTAATATATATTTTAATAAATTTCTTAAAACAAGAAAAAGGGGCAAAGTGAATTAGTGCCTAAGAAACCATGCTTGACGAAGAAGGCGCACGCTAAAAATAGGTTTGTGTTTTCAAAAATTTTTTAATGCTTAGCAACCTCAATTAATAGAAGAACACCTCTATTTTACTTTACCCCTCTTTTTTTTTTTAATTTTTAATTCATCAGAATAGGTTTGATCTGGTCATTGAAACTGGTCTGCTCACGGCAAATAAACGATTTCTATCATTAACCAGCCCGTAAACCTAATTAGGTTCCAATTCAACCAGTCGAACCGATGGGTTCAAGTCCATTTTAAAAACAGTGACTAAGAGTATATAAACTCTCCTAACGTATAATTGATTCTATCTATTCTATAATATTAATACTAAAACGTGGATAAATATACTTTTTGATCTCAAAATGAAATTATCAAACTATCCTTAATTATTTTTTTGTTTATTTTGGAACCATCTTCTAATATATTTTACCATTTTCCATATTTTTCGTTATCATTCATTTTTTTTTCTTTTCCTCTTTTTTCTTTCAAGTTTTTTTTGTATATTTTTAATTTTACATATTTTTATTTTTATTATTATAATAATGTGCATCGTGTGTATGTGTGTGTGTGTGTGTGTGTATTAAGTTTGATGTAAATTTATGATAAATTAACGATATTTACAATTGAAATAATATTCTTGAATTGCAATGCAACGAGTATGTCAAATTGCAAGCAGTATATATATATATAGATACATACATCCAGAGAGAGAGAGAGAGAGAGAGAGAGAGGAGGAAACAATTTACAAATAGGATCTAAATCGCAAGAAAAGAGGCCGGTGAAGTGCAGTCAACTGCACCCTCTGGCTTTCAAGATTCAAATTGGTTTACACTTTATATTATTGGGGTCGTGACTCTTGCCATGTCCATCCCGTTCTCATCAGCTCTGCAGTCCTAACATGCAACGGAGACAGGTAGCGAGTGTTTCGTCCGCCGTGATGTCGCAAGACTCACGAATGAGAACAGCCCATCAAGGAAAAACCCAGAGCTCAGTCCCGTCAGCCATCCATCAACTGCAGGTTCCTTTGCAGATCACCAAATACTGTCTCAATACACCGACGAGGGAACCAACCAAATAGCAACTCTATTCCATAAATAGCATTTCACAGGAACAAATCGACTCATTCGATATCAATAGTAAGACTACCACGTCATGCTAAACTTGAAAGCCTCCGGACGATGACATGTTTGTACAAGTTTCTTGTTCGACGATACAATGCCAAGGCTACGAGGGAGGCTAACAGAGTAACAGACGACATAACAATAAACGCGAACATGAAACACTGACGTCCAATGCATGTCCCTCCATATTCGGATGCTTCCTTGTCATAGATGTAACCCACAACCCTCACAGATAGAATATAAGATCCAACAGGGCTTGCAATTGTAATGGTGTTAAATATAGTTCCCAAATGATCTTTTCCGAATATCTCAGAAGCAATTGCTGGCATCAACGACCACTGTGATCCATAAAAAATACCCACCAAAATGGAACCAGCATACAGAGCCCCATGAAAACCAGAAGCAATCATACCATGGCCTATGCTCATAGCCGCTACAGTAATTACAATAAACAATGGTCTTGGACACCCTTTAACATGCAAGAAATAATCAGAAACATAACCGGCTCCAAACCGTCCAAGGAAATTCCAGATGCTCCATAAAGAAACTAAGGTATTAATCTCTAAGCTAGTGTGACCGAGAGATTCCCCTATCTGACTCATATTATTCACCGTGGCTAACCCTGAGCCAATAGCACAGCCAGTTGTAAAAAACAAAAACCAGAAATTGACGGTCCGCATTGCTTGCAAGAGGTTCAGGTCTCCTGTCGATTGCAAAGTGTCGCCATCTGTTTCCGTAGCTTGGCTAGCACCATTTGAGACCTCATGAGCTTGTCCGGTATCCTCATCCAGCAAGTGTCTCTCATCAGCAAACTGGTTGTGCTCAAGAAGGGACTTTAACATCCTATAAGCCTTCTCTCTCTGGGCTCTAATCGCCACGACAACGGGGGACACCAGCAACATGATGAGCAAGACCAATGTAAATGTGCGTACTGATAAATCTAACTTGAGAATGTTCTGTATGATTATTACAGCCATGAGGTATGCAGCCAGAACAACAGCAAGTAAAGAGAACCCATTCAAGTGCTTCTTCTCATCTTCTTCGGTTGTTTTAAAAATTCTCACAAACCCCATGAGCAGAAGCGAATTGATTGTTGGCAACAACGCCAACATTAGTAGATACGAACTAGGCTTTTGCTTGAGTGTTGTCTGATACACCTGAATTAATATGGCTCCACTCAATCCAAGGAAGCCCTGTCAAAAGTCACAGATTAAAGCAGCAGGAAAGGTAGACAATAAACAGCTTACAAACGATTTCCTATCCAGATGCCAAATGATTCCAAAAACAAAGGAGCAACCTTGAATAATTGATCATGGTGCGCTTTTGGATCAATGGAATTTAAGGTCATAATATTGATATTGATAATAAATAAATAAGTATTCACATCTGAATATAAAATTTTATTGGAATTAAACTTTGGCTTCAATGCCCCACAAATAACATCAAAGCTTATAAATTAAGCTAATCAATTCATCATTTACCTTCATGATCCCAACAATTGTACCCCTATAATTAGGGAAATTATGCACACCAGTAACCACATCAGCCGTATTGAAGAAAGTCGTGGCGTGCGCAGCCAGCGCCATGTACAGGCACATAACCGCCACCGGCGGCCGCGGTAGCGATCCAGTAACCGTCAGCCACATAAGAAAGTAACCGGCGAAGCCCTGGACAGCCCCGGCGAGGAGCACCACCCACGGCCCACCCGGGGCGGAGTAGAGGATGCCCGAGAGGAGCCCAAAATTGGCCCCAAAGTCTTTGACGACAGAAATAATGTCGAGGTTGGACTGGTCGTAACCCTGGGTGGATTTCAACAGCGCGGAGTAGATGGAGAAGGTATAGAGAGAGCCACTGGTGCACTGGATCCATATGCTGGCGGCTGTGGCCACCCATTTGTTATTGATCAGCGATTTTCTACTCGGATTGAAGTCGGGATCCATCTCAATTCGATCGATTTTCACTTCGGCAGTAGGAGTGTTGGTGAATCATTGCAGAACGGACCGAGGGAGACGTTTCCTCGGAGATGACCACCACGTGGCTTGTTAATGCACATAGAAAGCGTGTTTTTTGTATTCGACACTTTATGCGGAAACCCGATTTTCGGAATAGCATGTACTGCTTAGATTGAATAAAACCATTTTTTGTCTTTTAGTATACTTTTTTTTAATATCTTCTTTAATGAATTTAATTATAATGATTTTTATTTGTTTTTCTATATAAAAAATAATAAAATAAAGAGTTTATTGGTAAAAGGATATTATCGCCCTCGTCAAAAAATTTATTGTGTACATAAAAACTACTTTTGATCATCCAATAAATTTTCTAAAATATCCTTTTTAATAAATTCAACTATAACTACTTCCCTCTCTATTCTCAAATGAAATTCACGCGTGCGCGCGTGCGCAATCCGTAGAGGGATATTGATATATATATATATATATACTAACCTTTTCATTAAAAATTAATTATTTTACACTTATATTCAATAGTTTAGGCCGGTTTTTATTTTTAATTTTTTTCTAATTTTTTTTTTATCAATATGATTAATTTATACCAGTAACAAATATAAATATAAATATATATATATATATATATCATTCAAAATAACTTATTCAAAAAATATTTTGCGCGCGTACACACACATATGAAAAAAAAAGTCAGACCTCTAAAACACTTTTGAATCTTGAGGAAAAATGTTTATTCAACTATTTCATTGGAGCATACCCTAATTTGATACTCGTTAATTGAGACTACTGAGTTAAAGTATTCTGCAGCGCTTAGTTCATCATCAACCATTTGCTCCCAGTAATAATTTCAAACTACAAATTGGTTGAAATTCAAGTTTACAAAGAAATATTATGACCCTTTAAAGAGTTGAGATCGGAACGTAAGACAATCATCTCCGACAATTAAAAAAAAAAATACACAATGCAAAGGTAAATATGCTTCCTTGGAGCCCCATAAATGAATTTCTGTTATCAAAGTTGCCAAAGAAAGACATGCAGCTCATCCCAATCTTGAGTTGTATGTACTTAACTGTGACCATCATCACTGAAATCTTTAACATCCATTGAAGATTGTTCTTATTGGGGCCGTTGTCTGTAATAAGATTGTTGTTGCAGAACAGCCTGGAATTCCTCCTCAGAATGTTGAATCTGCTAATGTGAAATTGGATGCACTTGGTGGCAAAGGCAGGCATTTAGGGGCGCAACTTCTCCTCCGAAACTTGTATGTTAATAAATCAAACTATTTAACTCGAGTTTGATTAGAGTTAAAGATACTTCCACATGAATAATTAATGTTTTTTAAACTCAATTTCACTCTGATTCAAATTTGACCCAGAGTTTTGAGTCCTGAAAAAGGAAGTGAGGCCAATTTTTGGTTATCAAGTTCATATTGCCACTCGAAATCAAATCAATAATACCCCAATTGCCGATCTGGGGCTATTCTTTCGGGTAGTTTCTCAAAGCATTAAATGGAATGACTTTCCAAGAACATGAGAAATGAAGAATCAAGGAAGCAGTTTTGTAGCAGTTGTATGAAAACTTGTAATGACAGGCAGAAAGAAGCCAACTGGCTTATCTAGTGAACGAACTGTCAAGTAATGCCGTGTCAAAACTGATTAGACCTGAGTACAAGCAGTTAAGCACTGTCGCTTACCTGCTCCGGACCGATCAGCCGATCACATCTTAAGTACAAGCATGCCAAAGCACAGTGGCTTCGCTGATCCGTCCATCATGATCTGTGCCTCTACATTACCTGTTTTAACACATTTGAAAAGTAGAAAAAAGATGGCTGGCCGATTGGCTTCACTTATCTTTAACAGACAGATAACAACCACAATTCAAGGAAAAAAAAGAAATGAACTAAGCATAAATTGACATAAAAAAAGTTAACTTAAACTAATTCTTAATATTTGTATGATTCATTTATGCTACCATGGGGGTCATTATCATGGCATACAAGAGTTTTCTTGACAGTGACCTACACCAAAATTTTTTCCCAAAGGAAAACTGACCGAAAAAAGAAATGGTAATTTTTGCTCTCCACCTACCAGTTTCCCAGCTGCCCAAAATCTGACCTATACATGATTTGCTTGTTTGGAAAACAATCACATATGTGAATCTACGTACAAGAAATTCTTGTATAACATTTCCGTATTCATCCAAGGATTGTGAAAATTGCAGTTGAGAACCAAACAAGAGCTCAAGTACACTCCACCGTCAGGTTCTTAATGCTTCATCTTCAATCCAAACCAAAAGGAAACACATCAGACTTCGATGAGAACATAGTGGATGGTAGTAGTGCCCAGCAACTTAGCTCTGAGCACCATAGTTCTCATATCTAAGTTGTTTGCTGGACGTTTTATGAGACTTTCCTCCTTGTCTAGTATATTTGCTTCAACTTCTCTCCACTATATAAAAGATTTCTTATTGTACAACTCAGGTCTTCTCATCAACTTTGTAATTCCACAGGTCCAGTTGTCAAAAGTTAGCGTAAAGGTCTGAGTAGGCAGAGATTGAAATGCATCACTCGTCCAAAATGGTCACCCCCATTTTTTAGTCTCTCGAGTAGCAAATTGGAGGACCATGCAGTACTAATTTACAGCTTCATACAAGAGGAGTTGGGGTTGCAGATGTCCTCTTTCACACGTTGCCAGAACATCATTCCAACCACCAATTACCTAGCCATGAAAGATATATGAAGCACACACAAAAAGAAATGTACACGTTCAGGCAATGGTAAAGAAATTGTACCTTCACAGTTTTGTCATCAAACATGATCCACCGCTCATGATCATGACTGTAGGCAAAACAGTGATAGTGCTGTCCATAATAACAGACCTAACAATGGCAGGTTGAAAATTTTGAAAAGGTGTCAATTATACCCTCCCTGGAAAACACTAATAAACTTGTGTAATCTCTACTTGTGTTAGCAAGAAGAAATTGATGCATTTATATAATCGAATGATACAAGTAATGACTAAAGGCATACAGCAAAAGTGTAGGATACACTAATGTAAAAGAGTAATCTGGAAAACTATGGTTCCTTTATATCATATTTCATACATAGAAAACTAGAAGCAATATGAAAAATATATACATGATTAAAAGTAATCTGCTTCTGATCTCCATGCAAGACAAAGCACTGAGGAAGATTTTTGAAATAATCTACAAGAATGCACTGCAACCTAGCTGACTATAAAACTACATAGAACATATTTTATAGTTTGTCCTTGGAAAAAAAGGATACTACAATCGCAATTGAAGTGATTTCCATGTAAGAGAAATTCAATCCAATCCAATTCCATTGTCAGTAAAACTAACTATTTCTTCCCAAAAACTAATTTATATACCAATGATACTCTTCATTGTTGAATGAAGGATGATTTTCATGATTCAGGTTTCCATACCATTTGGTTTGCCAAATAAAACAAAGTAACGCACATTTTTTTCTAATATTTTGGCATCTGATTCCTTGGGCATGAGCATTATGGATATTTTGCAAGATCTCATGATCCCACTTCATCACAAGGTTAACGGATAATAGCATAGAAATATAAATTTTACATTGTATAAGATTTAGCGAAACATACCACTGAAACCAACCGATGTCTATTTCGTGGATCAATACCGCGATAAAGGACGCTAATATCAATCTCAGTAGATAAAGCTACTAAGGTTGCCATTATATCTTCAATATTCTCTCTAGTATTCTGCCATCCCAGGACTACAAGGCACAGAAACTGTATTAGAATCCTTAAAGAGAGGCTTACCGTTGGAACCATCCTAAAAATATAATTAGAAACTAAAAGAAAGTGATAACAAAAGACCAATAGTTCAAGAAGAATTTGAATGTCACCTATAGTGAAAACATGTGGCGGAGTGGAGAGGATATGGTGGATATAGTTAAGCGTCCCGCAGCCACCAGCCTCTGTATCACAAGCTAAATGGTGGTTCATTTCAACCACGTTCAAAAGCTCATCAAAGGAGTTCTCTGGGCACATAACCTAAACAGTAAAGAATGGCATTGCATGGATTAACCACTGTCAAAAACATATATTCTTCTAAAAGTCCAATTTTATCGACCACTTGCAGTAGATGAGCTAAGCCTTCTTACAGATACATTGATATAAAAGACATGCCTTCATTGTTCTGAGAGCACTGGCATTTATGTTATGGAAGAAAGACGTGTATTTTAAATGTCTGGACTCCAAGCCACAGTTGTAACAGTTCATTCTCTCAAATATGTCCATTCCAAATATTGAATGTGCAATACAAGAACCATTAGTGCAATCCCAGGAGCCAGTGCAGCAGCTATCAATTGAATCCGTATCAGACACAACTGCTGCAACAGTGAATGATCGATGGAGGCAATTAAAAATTACCCCCAGCACTTCAGAAGCATCATTCATCTGACCCTGCAGGGCAACAATTATACCACATAGTATTAAAAAGAGTATCAGATTTCATAGCACTGTTGGGAGGAACATATGAGATATACTGTAATACAATGGAAAAAAACATAAAAAAGAAAGAATGAGAGAAAAAGAAACAGACATAAAAGCAGTGGTGAGTTACCTCCTGGAAGAAATTACTATTGGGATATAAGTTACTTAGGGCAAATCTCAAAGAGGTAGGGGCAACAGGTTCTCTTCTGTTATCCTTAGATGCCATACTCAGAGCAATGAAGATATCATGTAAAGCACAAACAACACAAGAATCACCTACATGAACATGTCCTGCTGATCTCCACAGAAATTCATCCCGGAACCGTCTTAAGTGCCATAAAGACTGGATGACAGAGAAGAATAAATATCTCAGCCCAATGAAGATAGCACCTTGAAGGCTATCAACTATTGAGAAGTGGAAAGACTCCAATGAAACAATACTGTATGCTTTAAATACCAACCTGAATTATGACATTGAGAAAGCAATTATATTCACCAACTTCATTTTTTAGGCCTGTTCCGCATGTATCCATTCCATTATCATCATCTGTCATACCTAAATCAAATGAAAACATGAATCACTGGCTCTGGAAAGCTCCTTGAGTGGCATCACTGAATTCAGTATCAAATGGAATCCATGATGCATATAGAAGTTGTCCAGTAAAAGTATTGGAAATATTAGTAGCTGTACAGGCAAGATTGTAGAAACACAGAAAATTCATCTGCCTAATTTTCTGAATTAAGAGGACAATTTGGTATCAGCACAGCAAAAAATGTGAGGCAGGATTAAACAGCAAAAGAGAAGATCAGGTCACTCTGTCTAAATTCCAAATCCAGATTCAACTGAGGACTCTATCAAAATAGAGCATTATCTGATACGTGTTGCCAAATACAGAGGGAAACAACGTAAAATAATACATAAGACGAACTACAAATAATTATTAGTAGTCTATGGGTATAAAATATGAAGATTCTCTTAGCCAACCCAAGAGAAAAACTACCTGTTAGCTCTAAAAAATTAAATTTTTAGAGAGAGAGAGACGGTGCTGTACTGCCAGAGCTACCCCTGAAGTCCAAATCCACAGTGACAGCAGCAAAGAAAATATCATTGGGAAAGAGAGAGGAACTATGGGGGGGAAAGGGGGAAAATACAGAGAATAGAAAACAAAGAAAGAAAAGGAAAAGGGGTGGTGGTGGTGGTGGTGCTCAACCATGCCAGGTGAAGAAAATTAGAGAAATCAAGAGGAAAGAAGGGACACCCCAATGATGTGAATGCCAACATTTCAACCTTGAGGTGTTGAGTTCAAATCTGTTTGAGAGCATGTGCAAGTGGGTGCGTGTGTAGGTAAAATATATATATATATAGAGAGAGAGAGAGAGAGGAAACAACAGTAAAATACAAGAAGAGAAAAGTAACTGCAGAAGATAAGATGTATAAAAGAAAAATGAAAAATGGAAGCTGAAAAAGAAGAGAAATAAAAAGAAGAAATTTGTAATAAGGACATTTCAGTTGTCAAACCAGGGTGAAAACTATATGAAATAGGTGGAGTAACTGAAAATATAGCTGGAAGGGCTATTTTGATAGCAGCATCCAAAATTCTTATTCAACAATGTACTTTTAAATATGTTGTTTTTAACTTATGAAAAATAATAAATAAAAAAATATACATCTTTCAAATAATTTAATGAAGTAATATGAAATTATTTGTATAAAAAATTCCCATCCTTGATCTCATCATTCATTTTAGTCTATCCCTCAATTCATCCCACCAATGTAAACAAGCCCTAAAAGAAGCACAAAGAAAAGAAGATAAACAGAAAAAGGAAAAGAGGCCAGATACCAAGACTTTCATGCACTGCTTTCTTAAGGTCAGCTTGAAACCGCTCCTCATCATCCTCCTCTGACTTAAGCTGTCTCAATGTTTTCGCTCCATTATCAACAAAATTTTCAACCACTGAAAGAATCAATCACTTATCAAGCATAAAACATTGACTTCAAGGAAATATCTTCCTAAAAATAGCAAAAGTTCACATAATAAACATGCCAAAAACAGCAGATGCAAGTATAAAAGAGTGTAAATTGCAAGACTAAAATCATTTATATCTTGAAGATCTCACAGAAAAGTAATAAAATGCTCACTGGCTATACTTGGGAGACCGGTTTTTGTTGGGTATGATATTTGACAGGAAATATGTTGGAACAAGTGATACGTTTGGAAGAAAGGTTTTTAATGAGATAAATAGTATAATTGGTTTGAATATATATATATATATATAAAATATATAATAATGAATGGATGATGTAATAATTTATAAGGATAATAATTATATTTTAGGTAATAAATAAAAATAAATGTGAGTATATGTGTAATATATATATATATAAGTATTGATTTAATTGTGAATAGGTGTAATAATTGAAAAATAATTAGTTATACATATGAGTAAGGAAAATTTGAATTTGAATAAAAATATTGTTGAATGATATGTTTGGTAGTATGAAGTCTGAGATAATATGATGGTATTGAAAGATAGGTTCCAACTTCCAAACACAACCACTGTGTTTGCATTAATAATTTTCATATAAATTGTGATCAAATTGGAGTACCCAAAATCACTAATAAATCAATAATAAAGGCAGCCAGTGAAAGGGGTGATGTAATACATGCAAACTTTATATAGCAATTGGACCATTATGGAGAAAACAACCAAGGGGTGCATCAATTTTTTTCCACTCAACAAAATTTGGGAAGGATAGTTTTCCCTAGAAAGCATTGTCTATAAGAAGAGAAGCGTTACCTCAATGTTTTCAGAAGATTAAAAAGGAACGCAGAATTTAGACGCAATGGAGAGTAACAATCAAAATTGTCAAGTACAGCCAACTAAATTTTTCTATCATTTCTACCAATTGCCACTCACATTTTTAGTTATGGAAACTGAATCAGAAATAATGACTATACAGAACAAAGAAACTAACAATTAAAATGTGTAGATAGCTGAACAATATGTCACTGCATAATAAAATTAGCGGGTTCTTCACAATTTGGAGATACAAAAAGTGATAAAGCAGGGTCTATTAAATTCATTCATCCAGGGCAAAACTCCATGCAGACACCATTACAAGTATGTACCTTCATCACCAGAGTTTTGCACTAATCTTGGTTGGCCAGAATCACTATGTTCCCTGTCAGGAGTAACTGGAAGAGACTTTCCATCACCCAATTTGGCTGGACCTTTGTGCCGTCTGCCCTTCCTTCCTGAGCGCCAGTCAGTAAACAAACTACTATCCTGTAGAATACCTTCATTTGGCAAACCTACAAAAAGGATTATATGATGGCATGCGTAAGAGTAAGTCAGCCAAAACTGTATAAATAGATGGCCATAAACTATTTTTCTATCGTGATATCAATAAAGACAATACCAGCCCCATCAGCACTGTTTTTTGACACACCCTCCAAAGTGTTGGGAAACCCATCCTTTTGCACCAAGTGATCCTATAGAAATGTCAGATCAATAGATATTATTTCTCTTTTTCTTAAAAATAGAACTACCTTTAGACTATAGAAGATGAAAGAATGCATTCTTCCTCCAGTAGTTATAAACAGAAACAGAATGCAAGTGTAATTTCATACAAAAGGAGCCCTTAGGCAGGCAGCATTACCTTCCTTTTTGTCAATTGCTCATTGGCATGCTTATCATCATTGCAATGCATCAGATAAGCATCAGCCAGCACAGCCTTTTCTGCCTTCTCTCCAATTGTTTTTGAACTTTTTTTATGTTGCTCGGTCAGATGTTTCTGCTTTGCCTCATTTTCTATGCGTCTTTGATATTCCAAAGTTTCTTCAAGTTTTCTTTCTTCAGCTTCAAGTTCAATTCTGCGCTTGTACTCCTCTTCCTGTAGTAGTAAAGCATCATCAGGCCCAAGAACAGCAATTCCAGAACCTTGAACATCCTCGTCATGAGCACTTGAAAGCCATCTGAAGCAAGATTTTTTTTCTATCAAAAACAAATTTCACAACGGAAAGAAAGATTATAAAAGAGGCTGAGAGCTCCACAAAAACACTAAGTTACATAAAATAGTTTGCATATCTCTCTATCAGTCTACCAAGGGTAAACCCACCTTCAAACAGACTAATTGCCTTCTACCAGAGAAAGGCAAGGTGAGTAACTTTCTGCCAGAGGCAACTATTTAATATTCCCTAAAGATACGTCCACCCCTAACAACCCAAATACACCAAATCATGGACAAAACAGCTCATCTCCACACTTTCTTAGTTTATCTGCTTCCTTAAAACTCCTACTAAGCGCTTCAACAAAATATCATTTCTTGAACTGCATCAAAAAGCCTCTCTTAACTGCCTTCACAAATGGAGAATGCAAGGAAATAAAGAACATGATTGTCCTTGTGATTTAAAAACATTTTAGACAATTGTCAGCAGATTGCATCACCCAAACTCCTTATGGATCACAAATCATTTGTGTATACCCTCGGCCTCTTTAATCTTGGAGGGCATAGAGAGCGAGGGGGATGACCAAAAAATTACAGGTATAGTCAGGGAGAAGAAGGGGGGGGGGGGGTGCGGTTGCGGATGAACTTTAGTAATAGGGGAATTACAATGTCACAAGCTTCCCTATCATTTAGGACCCTGAAGAAACAGAAGTGCCAACAAAGAGAACCCATTTATTTATTTTCGAGACAAAAATTAGCCACATCACAGTGTTAATTTCACATAAAGTATCTTGTAAGAAATGTGGAGCATGGCATACATCTCTTCAGTAGTTTGATCTTGCAACTCATCACTGTTGGTAGCCTGAGAAATCAAGAAAAAATCAAAAATTAGTCAGGTACTACAGTTCTTATTTGAAGTAAATAAACACTATCAAGTCTGACCACAAGCTTCAAACCTTTGGGTCCTTGTTTTTCCGGCTCTCCTTACTTTTTTTTCTCTCCTTTGTCCTCTCGTGCAGGTGTTTTGAGCTGTCAACTCCAGCACTAACACCCTTTCTAGAATCCAAAGCAAGTTCAGCTAAAAATGCCTCTCTAGCAGCATCAGATTTTTCTGTAGCATCTTTCTGTGCTAGATCCTCTAATTGCACCTGCAAAATGATAGAAATAGAAAACCTCTAGCTTGTCTTAAAAAGAAAAAAATGCATAGCAATAGTTCAGAGGCCCATAATGAAAGCTGTGGCAGAATGCACTAACCCGCATAAAAGATTTCACCAGAGGAATTAAGATTGAGCGGAAATCATGAGAAGAAGCAGGCTCAAGCTTAACTTCCAACTGCTGCATTTCTGCAACTGCTCGCAATATTCTTGCATCTAGTTTGCTGATCTGTTCATTGAGAAATGTGATATAAAGCTGCAAAGAAAATATGCAACAGAAAAACATCAAAAGCACAGAACTGAGGTAGCACACCTCAATAGAAACTTGCTCTTTCTGTCTTCGTATTGCAACTTCTATGCAAGAATCCACCTGATGCAGATAGTCCTTTGTTCTCCAATCATCCTCTTCACCAGATTCTAGGTCACAGATATGAGATGTAACACCTCTATAAGTTTCCTCAAAACCAAATTGGTTGACATTTAAAGACTCTGCATCCTTCAGAACATTAGTTATAGCATCCAACTCCAATCTACTGCTGATAATAGTAATTTCATTTTCATTTTCAATGAGCTGTTCCTGTCTTCTCTTCAGGACTGAGTCATAACTTCGATGGACAAAATCAGCTACAAGCTCTCTTTTTCTCCCCTCTTCCAAGCACAGATCTTCCACAGCCTGCAACGCCTCTTCATAACTTAAATGTTCACATTTTCTCTCACACAAGCCCTGAAGATGGTAAGATTCCTTCTCGAGCGTCTGGAGAATTTCTTCTCCTTGCTGAGCTTTCTCCTCTCTTCCACGTTTCCAATTTTCCAATTGTTCACCACTTGAGGAGCCCGTAAATATCCAAGACAACAATGCACCCAAATCAAGAGCGTCACCATTGTCATAGCTGACATGGGATGAGGTATGAGAGCTAGAAACTTCATTAATGGCACCATCGTGTGATAAGTGAGGAATTTGAGGAAAATGCTCATCAAGCACCAAAAACGAAGCATCTTGGCTATAAGTTATCTTCTCTATAGTGTCAACACTCTGCGTCCCAGTGTTTAAACCATCTCCCATGTTACTTTTATCAGAATATCGATTTAATCCACACGACTGTGAAATTTCCTGCAAAAATTTCAGGACTTTCTTAAGCTCCTGAGCACCCAGAAAACAGATGCACAAAGGTGTTTGGTCCAAGTTGGAGTTAAGTTGAGAGCCACAAGCCATACCCTGAAGCTCCTCCACTGCAAAGTGTATAACCTTGCTAAGGTGACTTGACGCCAGACATTTATGCTTAATAAGTTCCTCAAAAATGGCATGGATTCTATCCAGAAGTTTTGTACACTCGAGGTCCTCAGACACAGGCCAGTTTTCATTTAGTAAACATTCCTTACTACTTTGATCTCCATCACAGTCCATCCACTCAACATCTTCAAACTCCCTGCTATCCTGCACATTACCATTGCAATTATCACCAAAATTCTTTTTTCCCGGCAATGAATCCCATTCATGTTCACTGCAGTAAGTATCAGCAAGGTGCTCTGTCAAATCATCTGCATCATGCCTATGGCTAAGGTATGCCTCATCATGTAAATCAGCTTTGTTAGATTTTGGCTGTTTTTCGAGCATCCTGATTGCTGCATTTAATTCCAAAGGTTTCCAAGCACAGTTAAGAAGCATTTCAGCCCATTCATTCTCCACATTTTGAGGTAGAACTGCCTGAAATTTGGGCAGCAAACTTCCCATATGTTCTCTGACAATGTGCTGCATAAACAGATCAGCATCAGCAAATTTCTCATGGCAGCGACAGCATTCCCAAAACCTCCATATTTTGTTCACTTCCCCAAAATATAAAGCTTCGTCAAGCACTTCGCTCAGTGCCCGATCCTTTGATGAACTAAAATATTCCCTTAGATCTGAAATCTTAATTCTAAGCAAATCCCTTTTTCCATCCAAATTCATCGAGTTCCAATATGATTGGACCAAGTTCCTCCTCTCATCTGAAGAAGCAATTTTTCTTACATTCCCACTTTTCCTTCTTTCACCTGTTCTCTGGCCCAACCCGGGAACATAATCTAGCCCCTTGCTACTGTTATTATAGTTATCCCCATCATTTTTCAAATGAGGAGACTCTGACTTCTGCTGCAAAAGCCGAGCTGCAGCCACCCTCACCTCAATTTCCTTTCTTCGCTCCTCAGGCGTCTTGGCCACCTTCTTAATCTCATTTGGCCTCCTTGCCTGAACCGATTTCAGCTCCATGGGATCCTCCGGAATCCTCCTGATAGGAATCAAGCGAAACTTCTCCTCCCCATTTCCAAGATTCTTCATCCAAGTTGAAATAGATGCAATATTTGACTTCTGAATTAATGAACGGAGCTCACTTTGAACATGCGCAATCCGAGCCTCTTCAGTAGAAATCTTCTGCTGGTTCTCATCTTGCAAACTCTCCTTGGCAGGGTCCACAGGGTTTTCTATTGCCAAAGCCCTCTCACACTCTTGCACCACCTCCTCATACTCCTTACCCTCATTGGCCGCCTCATACAGCAAATTTGCATAAAAATGTGCGAACTCTACTGAACTAGGCGACAAACTCACTGCCTTCCTTGCACTCTCAATTGCATTCCTCAAATGCCGCTGTTTAGCATTTGTGTCATCAATAATTGAAGCCACCTTCACACACACAGTCCCCTGAACACGGTTAATCAAGGCCAAGTGTGGGGAATTCTCGTGTTTAGAGCACAAATCCTTCATCAATCTTAGGGCTTTGGTGTGATTCCCCCTCCTCAACGCCGTTAGGGCCCGCTCGCATTCAAGCTTCACCGAAGCATAGGATGAAGGGTTCGCATTGCTATTGCTGTCCACATCCGCGACCTCGGATTTAGGAGTTGTTTCTGCCGTGGCTTCCAGCGACTGCTCGCGGTTTGAAGCACCGCCATCAGCGGCGGTAGTTCCCGTGACGCCGGCCACCGCCGTTGATAGCGACTGGGAGGGCTTGGAGCGAGGAGCGACGTTCCGCTTCTTGTGCCCCATATCGGATTTTCCAATAACTACTCAATAGCATGCATAAATTCTATAGTTGTGGCTATGGAATCTAAACATACACATATGGGCAGTATCGAAATTTCCTTTCTAGGGAAGTTGTATCCAAAATAGTGTGCAAATGCAGACAGAGGTAGACTTACTCCGAAATCCTGGTGAAGACCAATCGAAGGAGACGCGAATACACAGGAAGATACAGCGATTCACACTCTTCGTTTCTTCTCCTTCTGAACATCATACAATAAAGAAAGATTGAACGGGAAGTGAATATTCGGGTGTGGGAATGGGTGTGCGTGACAGAACACACCTAACCAGCTGTGGGGGGGTGGAAGCAGAGAGGGTTTGGGAAACGCATTTACAAATCATATTTCTGGCGACACATGGACTTCTGCCACTTTTGCTTAATTGCCAAGTTAGTACATAAATTTTCAGAAATAGCACAATTGCTGCATAATGAATTACACAAATTCCAAGAACACGCAAAGAGTTAACATTTTAAACCGTCAAAAACACATAAAAATAGAAAGAAAAAAAAAAATAGAGTAATATTTCGAAAAAAAATTTTTTCTTATGTACAGAAATGAATTATTTAACTTTAATGATTGCTTCTTTTTAAGCAAACCTTTACGTGAATCATGTACGCATACTATGATTTACGTATGTTTATATTTTACAAATTAATTATCATCCATTTATATCATTATATTATCCTATCAAAATATAATATTATATATAAATATGAAAACAATTAAACACACACGCTTATTATATTTACATCGTTCATAATTTTTTATGCAAAAAGACACTCTTAAAATTTGCATCCAAGCATAATGCCACCTTTACACGTTTTTAATTTTCTTTTTTTTTTACTCTACTTTCAAAAAATTTATAAAAAAAAAACATAAAACACACCCAAAAAGCACACAAATAGACAGCCATACATTTGTAATAGGGTGCTTTTTGAATAATGGGCATTTGTTGCTATTATTTGTGTTGGGTTGAGCTATTTTGTTTGCCTTTTTGCTATTATTGGCTTGTGCTACATATTATAAATAATTAAATAAAAATAAGTTAAATACAAGCAAGTCACGTTTTTAAGTAATTAACGTGGTTGAAGTGGACAACAAGGAGTTCCAATAAATAAATAAATTATACGACACAGTATATGAATTAAAAATAAATGTGATAAATAAAATATATAGCGTTGTTTGTTCGTGTACACAGTGATAAAAAATTAACAAATTAACAATTCTATACTGATTAACATATTAGTTGAGTCCTTGAAAAATCACTTTGACCATCCTTTTAATATTTTGGTCCTTAAAAAGTACATGTCTTTAACTTTATGACATAGTGCTGGTCCAAAATTTTAAAGGGCACGAGCATTAGCTTAAAGTAATTCCATATGTAAGACTTTTAAGGTAGAAATGAAAGATGAGTCAAGAGTGAATAGTGATCAAATTCAATCTTTTAGAATATTTACTATTCATAGAGGTATTTTTATTTTAAAAATTATGTAAGAAATAGAAATATAAATAAAATTTAAAAAATATAATAATTGAGACTTGAAATTTGAAAACAAACATTACCTTTTATCTTTTATTATTTTATTCCTTGAAATGATATTAGTATTTTAAACGTGAATAGCATGAGTAACAATTAAAAGGTGACTTTACCAGTGAATTCTATGTGGGGATCATTGATCAACATATGAGTACTTATAATATGAATTTAGTATCATTATTTGAAGCAATTAAATAGCATCTCCAAATTAATTTTGTGTCATGTTTGAAGTAAATTTGAACTCAACCTTGTGTTTATAATTTTGTAAAAACTCAATTATTGCAATTTACTGTGCAGTATTAAAGGGGGACTAAATCTTCCAACCACTTTTAACCTAATTACCTTCAACAAAAGAAATCTGGGATATATATATTTGGTGGCCTGCCACAGAGATGGACGAAGACAAAACAACCCTTGACAGTCTGTCACAAATGTAGTGCTTCTTAATTAATAATTAATTTATGGTTATTATAGAGCAAATTTAGGATTGAAATCAAAGCCATATATGAGACAGAAAAATTGCACGTGAAAAAGAAATGAAAATGAGAGAACAGTAAAGGCTGGAGAGTGGAGAATGCCTAAACTATGTTTGGTTGTTGGAATTTGGACAGAATGAAAAAGAAGAAGAAGAAGAAAAAGAAAACACTAAGAAAATACACTGTTTAATTGTTGTAATATGGTTAATAAGAAAAATTCTCATGAAAAGAAACTTAGAAGGAAAATGCAGTATAACAAGGGAAATTTTCACAAAATAGAGAAAAAAAAAATATATGAAGAAAACTAATTTAACTCAACTTACTCTTTCAAAAATTTCTCCATCTTTATTATTTAACAGTTTCATTATTTTTCTCAAATAATAAATATTTTAAATTTCAAATTTTTTTAATGATTTTATTCATTCTTTTTTTGAAATTTTTTTCTTTCCTGATTGAAATATATTCAATCAAACAAAACATGATATTTTGGATTCTTTTAATTTACTTTTCCTTTCCCTAACATTATCTATTCTTCTTCAAAATCCTAAAACTTAACATGGCATTGGAGAAGATATGAGAGATGAAACCAGCAGGTATTCTATTGGAGAAGATATGAGAGATGAACCAGCAGGCATTCTAAGACACCTCAGGTGTAAATGCAATAGTTATTCAGGAGAAAATGGAATCAACAAAAATGCTAACTGCAAACAGACATGTAAGAAAGTAGTTGAAAGAACTTGCAAAATCATCTAACAGGCCTATGGGAGCTGACAGCATGATGAGTTTCGTTCAAGCATAGAAAGAATACAGAAACCTAAGCAACGAGCAAAGCAAGGATGAGGTTGCACAGAGAAGTTTACCTCAGAGGTTGCAGAATATTCAAGTTAAGTTGAACATAAAATTTCAATTTAGCTAGGCATGGTAAGGTTTCAGCAGTACGGACTAATGCTCGAGGATACCAAGTCGTATCATCATCTAAAAGACTGGCAACAATACAAAGACTTAATAAAGCTATAGCAAATGCATCCTCTCCACATAAGATTGAAGCAACCAACGGTTGAGAGGCTCTCCACACGCAACAAAGCACCCAGAATTTCCATTCTCTGTAAAGAAAGGAAATCTGAACATGCTGAGCAGTTCTTCTACCGCTTGCCTCACTAGAGAGGCTCCAGTCACCCTGCTCCTCCTGCCCCAACCAGTTACAATGTCAATGCGTTTGGGACAGATCCCAGAGGCAAGCATTTGCCTGCGAAACCAGGCAAGGGTTCTTGAAAGTGCAGTCACAGCTGTTCCATCTGACATAACGTGAAGGTTTATCAGCCAATAACAAGAACTTTTCTGCCTTACTGCATCAGGATAGACATTCTTCTGTACTGCTACCTCCCAGACAGATCCAGCTTCCTCCTTTAGCCCCGTCTTGCGAAAAAAATCAATTACTGCATCCACAAGTCCCCGCTTACTTTCCCTGTCTTCACTGTGCATGATGTCCAGGAAATTACTCACATGATCGCGGACATTCTGCCCATCGGGCCCTGGAGATGGCATTGAAAGCAAGAACGCATGTGCTGGGTGACTAGTGATAGTCATGAGCTGACAACAAAATGCCATATCAAATGATGTTTGGGCTTCTGCACAACAGCTGAGAAGAAGGGTGTAAGTCTGAAGTGATGGATTCAGACCCAAACTGAGCATGCTCTGAAGCAAGTCATATGCATCACGAAGACGGTGTCCCCTGAGGAATGCACTAAGCAGAGAATTACAAGTAGGCACATTAGGGCATAAACCGGCACTAAGCATGGCTTGATACCACACCCAAGCCTTCTCTACATTACCAGCTTTTCCCCATAGATCCACGAGAAGACCATAAATTGGCTCATCAGGAACCCAATTCTTTCTTTGCATCTCTACAAAAACTGCCTCGGCTTCACCCAGATAGCCACAGTGGCCAAGAACCTCCATGACAATACTGTACGTGACTTTGTCAGGCTCAAATCCAGCATTCTGCATGTCACGATACAGCTTTAACGAAGTCTGGTAATTCCTAGCCTTTGCATGTAATGCAATCATGGTGTTATAAGTCACCAGGCTAAGCGTACAGCCCTGATTAACCATCTCACAAAATAGTTTGTGGGCTGCAGCCAAGTGGCCAGCTTTCCCCAGGCAATTAATGATTACGCTGTGAGTGAAGGTATCTGGCGGAAGCCCAGCTTGCTGCATTCTCTGATACATACCAAGGGCACCATCAAGATAGCCAGCTTTGGCATGAATGTCAATAAGTGTACAATAAGTGACATTATCAGGTTCACAGCCCATCTTTCGCATCTGATTAAAAACACCCATAGCATCACTCAAGTAATTAGCTCTGCCATAACTGTGAATAAGACGATTATAAGTTACAGTATTTGGCTGGCATCCATCATTGACCATCTGATTGAGCAATTTGTCGATGGCCTGAAATTGTCTGGCACGTCCAAGAATACCAACCATGGTGGTATATGTGTGTCCATCATGCTTGAATCCAGGCTGTCGTTTCAACCAGTAGAAAAACCCAAGAGCCACTTTATAGTCTTGAAGCTGCTTAAGAATTTGGTTTGCTTGGTAGGCATCCAGTTCACAGTTGAGCTTCCCAAGAGCCTCTTCAGTGGCAGGGGTCCATTTCAACTGATGCAAAATGCGAGGAACACTTTCTGCGGCGGGACCAGAACTAGACAATTTCCTAGCCGCTGGAGCAGCTCCTGCAATTACTTTTGTCTGTCTTATTGCCTTCGTAAACCCCTCTGACTTGTTGTCACTTAACCTCCCTTCCAAAAGTTGGCTGTTTGAATGAGCTCTTGATCTTTGAGGAACTGACCTTCTCCTGTCACGAGGCTCCAAGGATATTCCATGGGTTTCTACCAAATTTCCAGGCAAATTATTTGACTTGTTTGCTACCCCTTTTGCAGAATCCGGTTTTCCAGCTCCACTGTTTGAACCAGAAGAAACTTTTGTACAGTTTGAACCAGCCAGTGGCTTTCCAGGCGGTGTCTCGTATACTTTATCGTTTTTAGAGGCTTTCAAATTCGCAGAACTTTTGTTAGAAATTGGCTTCGTATGATTAATCACAAAGTTTGGAGAAGTCGAGAGCATTGCACTCCCTTCTGTCATTGGGATTCTATAGTTTACCAAGTCAGATAGAAGACCAACTGCCGCCATACCTGCCTTGACAAACTGGTCAGCTATGGGAGGTGATAAATGAACCACGTCCTTCATGTCAAAGTCATCTGCATGACTACCAGAGTCAGCTCTGTCTGATGGTTGGGATATAGAAATTCCTTGTGACAGAGATCCATTCTCTGGTTTTTTAGCATTCACTTCTTTTCCTGAATCAAGCAAGCTAAGTGAACCTACTCCTACTGATGCTTTTGACAGTGGTGAGGTTGATATTTGCAAGTGTTGAGCATTTGCCTCAAGAGGTCTTCTAGAAATGCAAGTCTCATCTTCGGAACAAGTGCATGAGCTTCCATCTGCCGGACTACATCTTGATCCACTTAGGAAAAAGGATCTGGCAGACTGGGAGAGCGAACCAAGATGCTTTGCTCGTAACATTGCCCGTAGGATCAGAGGCTAACACAGGACAATCACTCTCAACTACAATACAGTAATACAAAAACAAAGATAGTAAAAGCAGATGCAGCCATTCTAACAGCAGTCAGTCATACAGCAGCCATGCCATCTGAACAGATAAGGATACATATAATGTCAATAAAGAGTTATAGACATGATGAGACATGAGAATTAGTACCAAGTATCCTTCCAAGAAACAAATATAGATAAAATTTAGGGTTAACTATGCCAATCTCCCTTGTAAGTTGGCATAATTACAAACTATACCCCTTTCCCTTTTGATATTACAAAATCATCCCCTCTATATTTTATAAGTTTACATTTTCTCTTTTTTAGGTGTTTTGGATGGAAATTAAAGATGACATCAAAAAATACGTTAACTTTTTAAATTTACACTTGACCCTCATTTTTGAAAATTTTTTGTACTAAATGATGCCCTTCATAATACGTCAAATTTAAAGAAATTTCGTTTGTAATAAATTAGGATTTTTAAACCAATAAATTACAATTATTTGTATTTAAGCCTATATTTTTAATTTTTTAACCAAAAACTTGAATTTTAGATAACATAATAAAAAATAATAGTTAAACTTTTTATGACATAATTAATTTCCATCTTAAACTTTAATAGATAAAAAAAGATATAAATACTTCAAACATAGGAGGAAGGATTTTGTAATTTCAAAAGAAAAAGGAGTATAACTAGTAATTTTATTAACTCGTAGGAGTGGTGTATTAACCCTAAAATTTAATCATAATCCAACAAGAGACATGAATTATGAATTTTTTTGCAATGTGGGCACACAATTGTGAGAATCAAAGGAAAAAATGTTGACAAGAACACAAAATTAAGAACAACAGTCCACAAAGGTTAGACAACTGAAGCATCTAGTGCCAAGAAGAGGAAGAAAAGCTAAACCAGTAAAAAACTATCGATAAACAGCTGTTGCACATGATAAGAGTCTGAATCTAGTAATATACAGTCTGAGGAAAAAAAAGGGATGCAAAATTTAGCATATGAAGGCCAGGGTGACCCAAAGCCATCCAAAAATTCCATCATGACCGAGTATTGGAGATCATTTTTACCCAACCTATGGACATAAAACATGGTGAACAATCAACAACTTTTACAAAGTATCAATATTTTTGTCTTTGTAGGAGCAGAGCTAGAAACAACTCTGGCAGCCGCATGCCATAACATACTTTACTGTAATAAAGCGGTGGCCAACATAATATAATATCAGTAGTAGTAGCAATAACAATAATAATATAACATCAAATCAAGCACTTCTGGGAAGTTGAGAGAGATATAGAGATGTGAAAAGCCGCCACAGTTACTGGTAACTGCAGTAAGAGAAACATTCATATATGCAAATACATTATAGTTATGGATCCAGTAGCAAAACAGCCACAATTTTCATCGCAACAGCAGTATCAAAGACACATACAACTTAAAGAATGATAATTGGAGAATTGAGCAACATTTAAACATATATGCACAATTGCAGCTGTCTCGTGAGCCTCATAAAATACAATTTTGATTTGTAACTGCCAACAGATACATAGACGAAAACAAATAGCAGTTTGAGCAACTTTCCCAAGTATTTGTGAAAAACTTTACAGAAGTATTATGAGTAATTCAAAGCAATTTAAAACAAGTACATCAAATTTCTTCAGCAAACTAAATCCGCCCCAGATCGAAGGAAATAACATGAACAGGCCACGAAAAAAAACTTCCCGGCTCAGTCTGGGAGTATAAATACGCGCAAACAAGAATCTAAGTCCAAGCGCAATAGAAAAATGCTCATAGAAATTAGTATTTACAAAGAACTTATATTCCAACCCTCTATAAAAATGCAATGCTCATCACCAAAAAACTAATAAAGTTACAAACCTTACCAAATCTAATCAAAACTAAGGATAATCCAATCCCAAAAACACTAAAAGACAAAACAAAAATGTCAATCACAACACAAGTACAAGAAGAAAACATCAAGAATAAAATCAATCTTCAAAAAAGAGAAAACCAGCAAAAAACAACCACCACCCACATTACGAAACATCACAACAAGCCGATAGAAACACCAACAAACACTTCACAGCCAGTACAACTCGACGTTGGGACAAGAGAACAACTACCATGAACTGAAAGTTGCAACTTTTCCCATTTTAGGAAAAGTAAAAAAGCACGACGTAGTCAAGAATGAGAAAAGTACCTCAAAATGACGTTCTATGGGAACCCAGAAGAATCAAACAAGTATTTCCAGAGGAAATACAGAGAGACGAAGGGTACAAATAATTATTTCATAAATATAAAACCAAAAACATGGGAACAGAGGAAGGGTTAAGGGAGCGGCTGCTGAGTGCTTTGCCCTTCGTCTTCTCAGAATCAGCTTATTAACTTTCCAAGCGACTTGGGGCGTGGGTTGGGGGTTTGCTCTACACGAGGGACTGTAGCCTTTGGCCTTAGATCCTGTTTCGCCTTTTGGTCTCTTTGTGATTTTATTTTTTCCTTCTAAAGATTTTTGAGATTTGCCTATCAAACTATGTTTTATTCCTTGGTCCGGAAAAAAAGGGGTTTGTGATTTTTCTGGCTGCCACGTGTAAACGCAGACGAGGGCTGTCTGTCACGGTCAGGGGTGTTCCAGCACCTCAATTATTTTCTTCTATTCTGTTAATCACAATTTCCATTTTAGCTTTGACTTTGATTTCTGCTTAATTTTAGAAGTTGCTTTGGCAATTTCAGACCGTGCGGTCGCCAATGTTGACCGTGAAATTGGATTGACCAATTTGTCCTTTTGCATATTCTTTCTAATGTATTCTTCTCATTATTTTATTTATAGTTTTATTTTTTTTCTTTTTTGCTAAGTTAAAATTCAAGAATTTTGCTTGATTAATTGTGTTCGTTTTTTTCTGAGTTCAGCAATTTCAACTACTGCTCCAAGAAATTTCTTCACATTTGCTAACGCAATGAAAACAAATAATTTGATTTTTATTATAATTAGTGTACGTAACTTAGTGTCAACCAACAATATCATCAGTCTTCATATTTTAAAGCATACAATACAATTTGTTGCTATGTTTTAAACATATATTGTATATTTTTTATTATTTAAAACACTTCAAAAAAAAACTTGGTAGTGCTACCCCCCATTGTAAGGCCATGTTTGTTTATAAATTCTCCAAACATTATAGTTTTAATTTTTTCTTTTCTTTTTTTTACTTTTACATAAACTTTGAAAAAATGCACCTCGGAACATACATATAAATTTATAAACTAACAAAACCAAACAAGCAAACAACTTCCAAACATGCACATTTTAAAATAATTTGTCTTTCTTTTCTATAAACGCATATTTAAAAATTAATAATTACATCTATTTATACTTAAATTATTGTTTTACAGTCAAATTAATATTTTATCCATATTCAGACACACACACACACATAAATGTATTTAAAAAATTAATCATTATTTTTAATATCAGTACTATTTACTCTTTGTATTATGTTATACAAATTAATACGTAAAATTAAATAAGCTAAATATATACACTTATTAGTTTTTGTAAAGATTCACATAAAAAGCCAATCAGAATTTTTAATCCCACAACAAACATTGCCTAAGTGTATACACTAATCTAAAGTTGATTCCCCTAAAATGACACATCCACCATTATTGCTCAACCCAAATAGCATTATGTCATCCTAGTTTGAATTTTCCACTTTGAATATTAGTTGTTCTTTTCCCCTCTGTCACGTTTTGGGTCATGCCATTGACAAGAAAAAAATTAGTTAGAAAGCAACAATGTTTTAAAAATTGATTATTTTTAAGAATATGAAGTTATTGAGTTTTCTTTTATTTTGTAAAGCTAGATATTTTGTGTGTAATCAAATATTAAATCATAAAAATAATAATGACACTAATACATGTTTTTTGTATAGCAAAGTCATTAAGCTTCAATTACGTACTCATAACGTAACATTGAGAGTTTATATATACTATAAATTTATAATTAATATAAGTTTTTTTTTTATAATTTTGATATAAAAAAATTATTTGAAAATTCGTAATTGTATTAGAAACTTTGTTAAAAAAGGAGAGAAATTACAATTCGATGCTAAATTATATAAAAGAGAAAAAGAAAAAACAAATAGAAAGAAGGGAGTGACATTTTAGTCCTCACCCATGTAATCTACAATATAAATTTATATTGTACAACTAAAATAGTCTCAAAGTTTTAAAAATATAATGTATAATATAGAATATAGTGTGTCCGATGTGTGTATTAACGCAACATTATCAAATGCATTGTAAATAATTTTTTGCAATACATGAACTTCAAGCCCTGTATTTTGCTTTAATTCAATACAACTAGTCCTCTATTTGATCTACATATTTTTGTTTAGTCACCCAAAAAAACACTTGACCCAGTTAATAAATTTATCATAATACTGTAATATTTTTTGTTCTTTCTAGGGTATTTCCCTTTCCAACAAGACCATTGACAAGAGATGGATTTTTAATTAAGAAACCCGAGCAAAGTCTTATCAATACGAGTCTTAACTATTATAAACTTAAAATGTGATCAAAGAAATAACATAAGGGAAAAACAAATTAAAATAGTGTAGTTGAATTCAATTTTGGATTTGAACCATGCACTTAATTGTCCACTTCAATAAGATCGATGTATACTTGAATATACAGCATGGTAGGATAGTTATAATCGATATATTAGGATTGATACATTACGATTCAACAAAAATCACACTTGAATAAATTGATTTGAAATTGTTTGCAAGAATTAAGGAATCGCTCAACAAATTTTAAAAAACAATGAACTCTCATTTTATAGAAAATTCAAAGTATCGATTAATCAAATTAATTTCATTCTCTATGTTACAATTGAATAAAATAAGTATTTATACAAAAATCTACTAAACCTTAATTTTAAGTTCATTTGGACTCAAAAGACATTAAAAGCCCAATCACAAAATTTATTAAAATAAAAATAAACTATTACTCTATCCAGCATCACGTAATTTCCCTCATTTTGAGGGCATTCTCAATTTGAATTTATGTCAATTTAGGTCAAACATGAACCTCAAAAATCCTCTTATCACTTCACAAGCTCGTCTAAACCTTAGTTTCATCTTCTTATAAATCTAACAATGAAATTCCAATCATCAACCATGTAGAAAAATATGAGGAACCCCAATGCTTTATCCTTACGTTAACATGGAAGCTTTTCACCCATTAAATTTTCCAAAACCTGTGTACTATAAATAGAAAAAGAATGCACTAAATAATACAACGGGTCAGCATATACACGATCTTCTACACTTTTGATGCACCACTTAAGTTCTTTTGTTTCATTTGAATGCTTTTTATCAATTTCCCTTTCAATTTATTTTGTCTCTTCCTTTTTATTTTTCTCCTCCTTTATCTTCAAATTGGTGCCAGCATTGATGCTATTTTTGTGCTTCATTTTCTCGAATGACATCTCCTCTTGTAATCTTCTCATTAGTTAGAGGTGTCATATCATTTGATGGGTTTTTCTCAACCGTCAACTTCAACCCCTTGTTAGGACACACATTTGTGGTATGCCCCCAATACGTAGTGAAAATATCATTAGAGTCCTCAACCCCTTTTTGTCCTTCTTCCACGCTCTTCACCTTTTTTGCAAGTTCTTTCACTCCCCAAGCAAGAGCTCAAACATAGACTTCAGATATGTAACATTTCTAGCTCCTTGGTTAATCAACAACTTAAAAAATTGTGCAAATACAAATATTGTGTCTCTTCCACTCAACTCTATTTTTCAAAAATTTTTAAAAAGTTTCCCACTTTTTTTTCACTTTTCTCTTTTTCGTTTTTTTGAATTTTTTTCTGTTTGCTGCCTTTTTTCTTGCTTTTTTAACTAAACAAAACTAATTTAAATAATTAAAAGAGAGCCCCCCCCAAAAAAAAAAAAAAATCAGCCCAAACCAGAAAACACCTAACCTGTAAGTTGGGCCCAAATTTTAGCTCACAAGAACCCATTCAGCCCACTGGAAATTATTTTTTATTCCTTGTTCACAAACAGGAAATGGCCCAGAAAAAAACTCCCCTATGTCAAGAGGAGGATCAGATGGGCAAGCAGACAGAAAAGCTAAGAAGAAAATTGTGAGAAAATCTTGTGAGTGACAAGACCGTGATGATTTATTAAAAATATTTTTTTAAAAAACATTCAAGTGCCACTATTTTGTTACTTTAAAAGGCTTTTGCTTAGCCGTTTGTGGCTCTTTTATGCTCTACAGTGCACTTGCTTCATGAACTTTGTCTCCTTGGCCTGATAAAATACGGACAAATCCCTCCTTTATACTCTTACTTATTTAATATTAAAATCCCTCTTTCGTTTAATAATAAAAAATTTTTTTGAGCTTATTCCGTAGCCCATTGAAAGATCAATTATGTCAAAATTTTGTGTCATTATTTATTGTTCGACATTAATTTACTGTTTATTCGTTGCTTGGTCAACGGCGACTCTTCTGCTAACTCGCTTAATGGATTGTGTTTCTTTTTGCCCGACTGTGGTTTATCAACTTTTATCTAAATTTGACTTTATGAGATCGAAATTAATATCTGTTACCACCGTTGACGGCTGCACAGACGTCGGAAACTTGAAGACGGTGGCAGAGTTCGCGCGCAGTGCATCAATCTGGTTCTGTTCTGTTCTGTTATGTTATCTACGTTTTCTGTCTAACAATTTGAAGACTGTGTTTGGATGGGTTGATTTTCATAGGAAAAGTATAATGATTATTATAGACGAGATATTACTTTTTAGGATTCTAAAGTATATGGGTCTCCATGCAAATTTACTATGGTCTCCAATCTGTCCAGTTCATGGCCCTTTTTCAACTGAAATCCCGATAGTTTACAGGTAAAGTGATACTCATTTTGTGGCTGTGCCCACAAACAAACATGATGATGCTCTTCCCTTTTCATGTCTCTTTTTCAAGCTCAAGAATATATTAAAGGCCCTTTTCATAATTGCCCCCCATTTCTCAATCAACCTATTTGCTTATTATGCTTTTCCATTCTTCTAATTACGTTTTATGTCTTGCATGGATGGGGAAATACAGGTTGTAGAAGAAGTCAAGGGGCAGTTGGCAGATTGTATCATACAATAACATATAAGATTTTGGCAATCTTAAAGCGTGAAAAAAAAAAAAAAAAAACTTGTTAACAATTTGATCACACTTGCTAATTTGATTAAATTCCATTATATACTTATTCTTCAAGTTCCATCGGTCGGTTTATAAGCATTAATAATTTCATGATTTTATGTTCATTTCGCTTCCCCATCCCAATCTTTAGTGTATGATTTTTTCATAATTAGTTCATGTAAGAGGTATATAAACATTTTATTCATATTTATTGGTATGTTATTCATGCACGTTTGATTAATTCCTTGATATTTACTATTTGATACTTACTTATGAGAGCAATTGTGGATGAATGTATGCATGTATTTGTAACACACTGAATAAATTCCTAAAATTATCAGTTATTTAGAAAGGAAAATATCCCTTTGAGGGTCATTTTTTTAGGTACTTATACAAGCGTGTCTTAATTTTTAAATGTGGATAAATTTGGTTTAATATCGTTTTAAGATGAGTTTAATCCTTCTTTTTGAAAATTAATTTTTTGAAATTTCGACTTGACTGTCACAGATGGGACTTTGTCTGGTCAGAAAAAATTATTTAGGTGAATAACATTTAAATGACACTATGGACTATTAATTGACACACTAGTAATCTATGTTCGGAAGAGAGGTTCTTGTTGAAATAATATTTTGGAGGAGTTGTATAGGAATTAATTATATGTTTGGTTGAAAAATTTTGATAGGACTAAAATTATGATATATTTGAATATATTATATTAAATATATAATAATAATAATTAAATAATATAATATTGTATAAAAATAAGGATTAGTTTCGAATAAATAAAACGTGAATAAATATAAATGTTTAAATTTGAATTTGAATTGAAAAATAAAGTTACAGATATAATGATTATATATTTTAAACACCAGGTATGAGTGGAATAACGAGCATAGTGATTATATGTTTTAAACATCAGGAATGTTAGGATCGTTCGTCATTTTTTACTATTTATTTATACTCAAAATTTTTGCAACATTACTTTTCATCGCTAACGAACTATTTTTCATTCATTATACTAATTTATAATTAAATTAATAACTATTTATATAATTTTTTTATTCACGTTCATATAGTTTAATACTCAATAAATTTATAATTATGATATTATTTAATTATTATTACTCATAAAATATATATATATATATATAAATTTTTTATTCACTCAAATTTTCCAAATCAAATACAAATTGCACGGCTGTCTAAATCGTCCAAAACTTCGTGCCCATCATAATTTGGAATAAAAATGGCCATCAGTAAATACGAGTGCTCTGGCACATCAATTGTTGACATTTCAAGATGATGACAAATTCATTCCGTTGACTCCGCCCACTGGACTTCCACCAAATGAACCATTTAGTAGTTTGGTTAACCAAATGAAATTTCAGAAGGAGGTCTCGCCCACATTTAAGTTACTAGATGATTTCCGTTGCTAAATTAATCTTTTGGGTCAATGTGGGATTTTCCAACTCTCAATGGAGTTTATTTTTACATCTTTTGTTTTTTAAAATATTCTTTTTTTTTTAAAAAAAATATATATTTATTTATTTATATTAGTCTCATATGTTATTCACAAGTCGTTACGAAAACTCGTCACCAAAAAGCGGAATGGGCTAACAGCCTCATTCAACCACTATTACACCATTTTCCTAATACCTAGGCTTTTGTCACGTATAACTACTCTTTATTATTTGAGTGAAGGGATTCGTCTATCCGTACATATGGCTTACACTCAATATTTAGTTAATTGGGTTACACCAAATAATTAAAAGAAAAGTAGATATTGTTTTCTTCTCTCCCATCCGATAATAAATAAATATATAGATATTGCTCTTTTTATACTAGTAATAAGATAAATACAGTGTAGTGATGATAATGGTCCTTCAACCAAAATGTGAGCTTAGGTGTCATTGTTGGGTGACGACTGGGTAAAACTTTACAACCAAAGCCACCAAGCAAGATATGATTGTCTTTGTCGAATTTTTAGTCTTGGTTAATTATTATAATTCTCATTTTTCTTTTGCTCTTGTTATATAATATTCCTTTCGGGAAAGTGAAAATTTCGGTTGACTTTGACAATTATTTTCTACCTTACGGCGCAAGAACGAGTCAACATAATAGTTTCCAATTAGAACATATATATATATATATATATATATTTTTTTTTTTTCTAATGCAAAATCTTTTTATTTTGTATTTTTATGAGGGTTTTGTGTATTAATGCCCTCTTGCAGACTTTTTAATAAATAATAATTTGCTCATGTGTTATCTTGTGTGGTAAATATTTTTTAGATTGAAGTTTCTTTTTGCTTACTTCAAGTGTATTTTTTGTGTGTGGAATTAAGTGCCACTTTTCTCAAAATTAATTCTGTACATTTAGGCATTTTTGTTAGTTGGAAAAAGCAAAACAAGCAAATTGGTGGTTTAAACTTTAATGCCACCCAAATGCATTAGAAATTCCATGAAATTTCTTAATATAAAAGAGTTATTTAAGAGACAAGAATAATTTCATGGAAAAGGTGTTTTGCCATCTGAATCATATATATTGCTTATACTTTTCTAATTAATTACCCTTTGCTATATAACTTTACACTATTTGCAGTTAAAAGTTTAGTTGTAAATTGGCTAAAATTTGAAAATTATCCGTTTTAGGTGAAATCAAAATTAATATTCTATTTTATTTGAACAAAAACCTATGCTAGATAAAAAAACTAGATAGCATGTTCTTAGTTCTGACTAAAACGTGCTCCGAAAAAATTTTTAGGTTACTTTAATGTAATAACGCATATAACGTAAATGACAAAATTCCACCCCGCCTCCAACCCCCCCCCCACCCCACCCCACTCCAACCCACCCCAACCCACCCCAACACTTTATTGCATGTCAACATGTGTGTGTATATATATTTCAAACATCCTATTAATCATCAAAAAATATATATTTTTTTCCTATCCTACTTTTATATAGTTTATAAGTTTACATTAAGTTTTATTCCAAAAAAAAACATCCACCTCTAAAACACAGCAAATGTTCATAGCAATAAGAATTAACGATGACTAAAAACAATTATTTATTGCGTATATTATATATATATATCTCTAAATTTATATAGGACTTTTTTTTTTTTAATATTCAAAATACCGATTTTCCTCCATATTGACTACCCCGCGTTTTCTCATTTCTGAAGTTAGTCCCTTCGTCATGCTCTTTTCCTCCACCACCAACCGCCACCACCACGGCCATCACTGACGGAGGCGTAGCCAGAAGAAGCCCTTCCACTTCTACTTAATTCTAACTTTCTCTCTCTCTCTCTCTCTCTATCCACCGCATCATGGGGAATTGCAACGCTTGCATAAGACCTTCAGAACCTGATCCCCCGACTCCGAGACCTCAGACCCCAACACGCGGAAAGAAGCCCCGCGAACGCCATCCCAACCCATATGCTCAATCCCCCGTCCCGATCCGGGTGCTCAAGGACGTCTTCCTCCGAACCAGAATCTCCGACAAGTACATCCTCGGCCGCGAGCTCGGCCGCGGAGAATTCGGCATCACCTACCTCTGCACCGACCGGGAGACTCGGGAAGCCCTCGCATGCAAATCTATCTCCAAGAAGAAGCTCCGCACCGAGGTCGATATCGAGGACGTCCGCCGCGAGGTGGCTATCATGTCGAGCCTGCCGGATCACCCGAACATCGTGAAGCTGCGTGCCACGTATGAAGACGACGAGGCGGTCCATTTGGTGATGGAGCTGTGCGAAGGCGGGGAATTGTTTGATAGGATAGTGGCGCGTGGGCACTACAGCGAGAGGGCGGCTGCGGGGGTGGCGAGGACGATTGCGGAGGTGGTGAGGATGTGCCATCATCACGGGGTTGTGCATCGGGATTTGAAGCCCGAGAACTTCTTGTTTGCTAATAAGAAAGAAAATTCTCCGCTCAAGGTCATTGATTTTGGGTTGTCAGTGTTTTTCAAGCCTGGTAAGTGCAAGTGGGGGTTCTTCGATTTGGGTTCTGGGATTGAAGCCTTTTTGTCTTTCTTCTCGTTTTCTTCTTCTTCGTCCTTTTCTTGGATTCCACACGTTGTCAATTTTTTTTGGGTAGGTGTGGAGTTATTAGTTTGGCCCAGTTTGTGACCCTGCTTATGCTTTAGACGATTTTGTGCGTTTTCCAAATCAGCTTTAATTTTACCCTTCTTCCCCTGATATTTGGTTACAGGAAGGTTATTTAAAAAACTTTAATATTTGATCTTTCCTGTTTTCCTTGGGACGCTTTGAAACTAGCGTTGGGTACTAATCGCGTGATTTTGTTTGTTAGATTGGGGTTTCAGCTTTCACATGGGATCTGACGAATGCTTATCATTTTGTTCTGTGAATGATCCTTTAATCAAGAGCCATTTTTTGATCAGGCGAAAGGTTCTCTGAGATCGTGGGAAGTCCGTACTATATGGCTCCAGAGGTCTTGAAGAGAAACTATGGACCTGAAGTTGACATTTGGAGTGCTGGTGTGATTCTCTACATTTTGCTGTGCGGCGTTCCTCCCTTTTGGGCAGGTATCTAACTCTCGCTTTTACTTTTGCACTTTCCCTCATACAGATCAATTTTTTTTTGAGTCGACTTATTTCCTTTACATTTTCTGCTTCAGAAAATGAGCAAGGTATTGCGCTAGCAATTTTAAGAGGAGTGCTTGACTTCAAGAGGGAGCCGTGGCCCCAAGTTTCTGATAGTGCAAAAAGCCTTGTTAGGCAGATGTTGGAGCCAGATCCCCAAAAGCGGTTGACAGCCCAGCAAGTGCTTGGTAAGTTTGCATCATCTTTCGAGCAATGGACTTTAGAAAAGGATCGGTAAAGTTAGTATAGTAGTGCCTTTGTCATCTATGCTGTTATGTGACTGCTTTTTCTTGCAAATGATGATGGGCAACATGCTGAGAAAGGAAAAATGCATCGGGCATGCAAATTTCCGGAGTTCTTTAAGATATAGTAAGTAGAAAGCAAACGTTGTTGGGCCAGGATGCCTAACTTTTGCATAGGCCATAAATGATTAAATAAAGTTGTTAAGCAATAGCTTCAAGTCTATGTTGGCATTTGCTGTGCACCGCAATGTTCTGCCAATACGCTGACATTTAGGTTTTAGGATAAATTGTGCCAAATTTATATACCAGAGTAACTTGGTCCTTTGTGTTTGCCCACTTGGTTAGCACTGCTTTAATGCTGGCGGCTGGTGTATGTCCCATAGAGCAGACATTTAGAAACTTGAGAGTTGTGGTACTTTTTTGTGCTCTAAAACTACCCTAGGTCACAAGGTGTATCCTTCAAAGCAGTGTGGCTATAAACTTTTTCGGACTTGAAAAGGTTTTAAGTGCTTGAAATTGCAATAATAAACCATAATCTGATCTACTAAACCAGGGTAAAAGCAATGAGGGAAGAATTTAGAAAAAAATCTTATATAATTTCTCGCTTCAACTCATCTCCATTTTTCGTCTTGATATTTTTACTTCTCTTTCTGTAACTTCCTTAAGATTTCTGTTGATTTTAGAAGGACGTTCTAGTTATTTATATAGGATGATATTTATTTTATCAACTATTGGGGAAACCATTTGGAGCAATTTATGGGTGATGTGCATTCCACAAAGTCCAGAGAACCAAAATTTGGGTCATTAAAATAGCGTATCAAATTCCAAATTGAATTGTTTGCTTCATTTTGGCATGGTAAAATACCAATTTTCTTGGTAATCAGTTAGTTAAATAGTTTACTAAATTTTTTTAACAAATCAAATATAAATATAAAATATTATAAAAATTCATAAGCCAATACTAGATGTTCTAATTCTAATTATTCATTATATCAACTCAATTTTTAAATATAAAAAAAATACAACCTCAATAAATTATTCCATTTGACAAATGCAAGATATGGTATGAAAAATTAAAATTATATGAAAGAATCAAGAAATCAACTCATAAAAATAATAGAATTTCAGAAAAATAAGAAAAATATTAAAATTTAAAAATAAATATGACATTCAATATGATTTAGGGAACCGAGAGAACAAACTAACTGACTCAATACAAAAATTCAGAAAATTCTTGAAAAACATCAAAGCAAAATTTTATTATGATATATAATTGGTTTAAGTATCCATGCACACAATCACAGCATATTGTCATGGCCCATTTCACCTCTAGAAATAAGTTATTACAAACTTCTTTCCTGATGTGGGATGGGATTCTTACTTTTGTCCCAGTTTACACCTTTTGCCAACGCCTTTTAAAAGAATTGATAAGAGTTGTAATAGAAGTAACAATTTGGCCCGTGGACAATCTGAAATTTACTAATTCATGGTAATTAAGAAAATATCATCCAGTGTAGAATTGGTTTATCCGAGGAGCAACAGATTTTGAGTTTATAAGGTGCTGCTAGGCTTTCTGTGAGCTTTCGTGTTGTTCTGTAAAGTATACTCATGAAATTGATTCATGACAAGATATTTTTTGCAATATATTGGATTTATGCGGCAGCTGTAACTTGTTATTCTTCCTTGCTTGTCTTTGTTAGATCACCCATGGTTACAAAACGTGAAGAAGGCTCCAAATGTTCCACTGGGAGATATAGTAAGGGCAAGACTCAAGCAATTTTCCATCATGAATAAATTCAAGAAGAAAGCATTGCGGGTAAGCATGTCCCATTTGTAACCAGCTATTCATATTTTTGTGCTTGCTGCAAAATCTTTCCTCTGCTAGGATAAAAAAAATGAAGGGTGTATTTATTTTTAACAGCTCTGTCAAGATATTAAGAAATTATTACTTTATCTTGTTTCTCATTATTATTTTTCTCAAATAACTTATAGGTTATAGCAGAACATTTATCTATTGAAGAGATAGAAGTGATCAGAGATATGTTTACCTTAATGGACACTGACAATGATGGGACGGTAACATATGAGGAGCTAAAAACTGGTCTCCGGAAAGTGGGTTCCCAGCTGGCTGAGCCCGAGATAAAATTGCTGATGGATGTGGTAACTATCAGTTCTCCATCCTTGCTGAGAAGATTGTCTACCTAAACTTCATTTTTATGTGCCTTTTGTCCTCACCTTCAAGTGAAATTTTACTACCATCATTTACCCTTAGGAAAAAGAAGTGCGAATATATGTTGAGATGGCACAGCATTCTAAAATTTTTAAGTTTTAATTTTTTTATGATGTCTATGTATCCGTTCTTGGAGAATGATTTAAAATCAGGACTGTGAATTGCTTGTTTCGATATCTCTTCTCATGGAGCCATACAACCTAGAATTTGTCTGCAAATCCTAATCAAAGAATATTAATAGGCTGATGTAGATGGAAACGGAGTCTTGGACTATGGGGAGTTTGTTGCAGTTACTATCCACTTACAGAAGATGGAAAATGATGAGCATTTCCGCAGAGCATTTATGTTCTTTGACAAAGATGGAAGTGGGTATATCGATCTCAATGAACTACAAGAAGCTTTAGAAGATGAATCAGGTGAAACTGACATTGATGTACTGAACAACATTATGCGGGAGGTTGATACAGACAAGGTTTGACTGAATCCTCCCTATTTTCTCTTTTGTTCCCTGTTTGATTGACATCTAATGTTACTGATAAGTTAATCCCATAGCATTTTGGTGTAGGTACTGGAACTGAAGTGTTATTCTGATAAAAAAGAATTCTTTCTTCTATTTCCTAACATACCTGAAAAATAAAATTGTTAAACACTTTCATTTTCTAAAATTGCCTTGGTGTTTTCTTTTGACAATAAACTCTTCTTTCTATCACTTACCATTGTAAGCCTTCATTCAGGATGGTCAAATCAGTTATGATGAGTTTGTTGCTATGATGAAAACTGGAACGGACTGGAGAAAGGCATCCCGACAGTATTCTAGAGAGAGGTTCAAGAGCCTGAGCCTTAATCTGATGAAAGATGGCTCTCTGCAGCTCCAGGATGGGTTCACTGGTCAATCTGTCATTGTTTAACTTGTGCATGACTGTCCATATCCGCTTTGTTTTGGCCTGTTCTGTAGTCAGACGAAACTACTCCTCTCTTGCCGGATTTACGACCTGGTATTTCTTGTAACATGAGGTTTCTGAATGATGGGGCTTCACTGAAGAGCTTTGAGTTATAAGTTAATACAACATTCTTGGTTCCGATTGGTGGAATTCTTTGGTCTTTGATCCAACGAGGAATGGGATTTCCAAGATGGGCAGGCAAGTTTTTTTAGTTGCTAGGATATGTTGTGATAGATATAGGTTTTCAAGTTCTGTGTTGCATGCTCTAGTATATTTTTGTGATCTCTTCAGTTCTGTATATCTGCCTTCTTGTCCTGGCGCTCAGCACAGTTGAAATTGTTGATTGGAAATATGTGATCTTTCGAAATATTCATTTATTCACTGATAGCAGGTTCCCTCCCTCGACCATCAACGATAGTGTTGTTGTTGTTGTTGTTGTTTTGTACATTTTTTTTTTTCTTCAGTCACAATTTGGTTGGCTAGAAGTTCTGAAATTAAATGAGTTGGTGAACTGAATACAAAAATATACGTTTCAGTTGGCTCATGTCGTGTAGCAGCAAGGACTATGGGCACCCTAATTTCACACTAAAAATGTTCTGTTAAGAATTCATAAATACAACTTGTATGATCGAAATATGAGCATACTTGTAACAAAAGATGAAGATACAAAGAAAGTTCAAATGAAGATGTGGATTTAGATCATCACAATAGCTGCCTTTGGGGCATTTGATAACTGAGTTTTTACTAGACATTTCTCATCCACGCAACCAAGCCAACATCTTCTGCAATTAATGAAATTGTTTTAGCAATAATTTTAGGAGATGTGGTTGTGAAGCATAGGCTAGAAAAGTGGGATTGTCATTTTGAAGGGACAACGGATTATGCTGTCAATCTTTTACCAAGTGAGTGTGCAATGTGGCAAGAAATGATCTTGGACATGTAATGATACTTGAAGTTGCATTTATTTTACAATTTCCGAATGGAGAAAACATCTATACCCCATTTCGACTCATCTCAAAATTGTGCTGTCCATTCATTCACCCATCACTTTTTTGAAACCATGCTCAACATATTTGTCAATGAAGTAGGCCTCCAAGACTTGATTATCCCATGTGCTTTGTCACTTCATAGTTTTTAATAACATGGCCTTGTCACTCTGGAGCCTGGATTCGCATTGCCAAAAATAATTGATTCTGCCACGTCATACCCTGGGTCCCAGCAGTTTCATGGGATTTCTTTCTTTCTTTCTCATCCTTATTTGACGGCAAATACGTTATTGATTAAATTCATTTTGAAAACTTTCTCCTTTAAAAAAATTGAATCAATTTTTTTTATTCGGTTGTCCAAACGCAATAAGTTTAAATGGAATGTAACTAAAAATTACGCATATTTTGTTTTCAAAACAAATTTGGTTAATTTATTTTTTGAATATAAATTCTCTAATTATTTAATTTTAGATTTACTCCCCCCTACCCCCTGCGTCTTGAATCTATATTTATAGGTTAAGAACCTTATTAAACGACCTTGATCTTAACTATAGATGAGCTATAGTAATTCTATTTTTATATCTTTTCTGTTTTTATTTTTCATTATTGCTTTCTTGTTCTTAATTAACATGTCCTTCTCATTTTCCCGACTTTTATTTTACCTCTAATTTTTTTTTATCTATTTCTTTATAACAAATTTTTTTAAAAAAATTTAAATATTTTATTGTTAAAATTTTTAAGAATGCAATGATTTTATACTTTTTTTTGTAATTAATAAAATTATAATTTTTTTATAATTACACGTGTAACTTTTACTATTTATATATTAAATGTGAGGGTGCTAAAATAACTATTATTTGGGTTCTCAAAGTTTCATGACGAGATGTCCTTCACATGTATCAAATTTTCAATCTTTTCTCATAATTTTTATTTTTTTTCTCTAAACTTTTATTTATTTTATTTATTTTATGTTCTACACCCTCAACTTTAATTTGTTACATCACAATTCATTTATATATTTTTTTCTCATTATCCTTCTCAAAATCTCATTTATTGTATTTTCTTTTTAGCACATTCCCTTGTCTATTTTAATTTATTATGCATCCTTCTTCAAATTTTACTTTTTTTTTTATTTTTATTTTAAATTAATTTAATGTATTTGATTTTTATTTATTTTATTCTATATCTTAAAATTATTTACTAATATTTTTATTTGTTCTCTAACCTCTGTTTGACCCCCTCTTTCTCTCTCAAAAATTTCATATAACTATTAAAAAATTTTATTCTGTATTAATCTTTTTTGTGTCTGTTATTTTTTAGTCAATCATCATAATCAAATTATATTAATTGATATGGGCATATTTACTTTTAATTGATAATATAGAATATATTATATAATTTAAGTTGATCAATTGTTTCTTTTTTTTTCTTTCTTTTTTATTAAAGTTTCTGATATGTCAAAGGTCTAATATAAAATTATAAAATTATAAAAGAAATAATCATAACGTAGGTTACAGTCGAATAATCAAAGCGTTAGAGCTGTTTATAACCAGTTCAAAACTGCATTCAATTTCATGTTATTAATTGAATTGTTTGCATATTAAAATTATATTAAAAGTAAATATAGTTATTTTAAATAACTAAAATTATTAAATATAATTATTACAAATTAATTAATTTGTGTAATTTTTTATCATTCAAAATAGTTATTTGAATCATATTTTCATTCAATAAAGTAAAGATAGTGACAAAATATAGTTTATCTATATATATTATATATTAAGTTAGCAAGGAAATTTAGTTGTAAAATATTCATAATTTTTTACATATTACAGACTCTGCATTCCCCCAATTTTTATTCATATCAATCAATTTGGAATCTTAATTTATTCTTTTTTTTCCATTTTATATTCTTTCCTTTATATTAAAACAAGAGTCATAATTTTGATTGTATCCTTCTAAATTATTACAATATTCTTACTTAAATTTTTTGTATTCTTCTTTCTTCATTTTATTGTAGTATAATTCAACTTTTTCCTTATATTTTATGATTTTTAATTCATTCTTTCTATGTTTTTTTTTTCAAAAATTTCATATACTTTTAATTTTAAATTAAAATTACTTTTATTACAATAAATAAAATAGTATAATTTATATAAAATTTTATGTATGCACTGGGTCTACGACTATTATTTGTTCATATAATTTTATTTATAAAATAATTTTTTGTAATTGATTTTGTGCAAAATATTTGCTGTCAACTGGTCAACAGCGAAGACATGGTGGCCCCCACTGAAAGCTCCATGCGTCGCATCGCACCTTCTCAATTCCCTGTTTCTCTTCATCGTCACCGTCCTTTGTCTTCTCTCACAATCAGATTCGTAGAGTGAAACCGTTGAAATTCCACTCAAGAATTCAAGGCAACAGAGATTCACCCTGCGCTTCTTCGTGCCCCTTCTTCCCACTTTCATCGCTCGGCCCCCCAGAAAGACACAGTCACAAACAAGCTCCTCCGTTGTTCGTATTGCTTGCGGTGTCGCGTATCCGTATACAATCGCACGGTATAAGGAAAATAACAAGGGAAAGACGAAGGAAGGGCAAAAGAACTAGAGGCCGGAAATGGGGGTGGACTACTACAACATCCTGAAAGTGAACCGCAACGCCAGCGGCGAAGGCTTGAGGAAAGCATACCGCCGCTTGGCGATGATTTGGCATCCCGACAAGAACGGGAACAAGCAAGAAGCCGAGGCGAAATTCAAGCAGATTTCAGAAGCCTACGATGTTCTGAGCGACCCGCAGAAGCGTCAGATCTACGATCTCTACGGGGAGGAAGGCCTCAAATCGGGCCAATTCCCCCCGCCTCCGCGCAGCTCTCGGGCCCACCACCAAGGATTTTACTACAACAATCAGCAGCATCCAAACCCTAATTTCAGGTTTAATCCAAGGAATGCAGATGATATTTATGCTGAGATTTTTGGGGAGAGCAGTAATGGAAATGCGGGTGGTAATAATACCAGTAGCAGTAATAATGGTGGGGCTAGGAAAGATGGGTATTTCAGGAGCACGACTATGAACGGCGGTGGGGCTAGAGAGTTTTCGGATGCTGGGGGATCGAGGAAGGCACCGCCAGTGGAGAATGTGCTGATGTGTGGCCTGGAGGAATTGTATAATGGTTCTACTCGGAAGATGAAGATTTCTAGGAATACACTTGATTCTCATGGGTATTTGCTTTCTTTTTCTGTTTCCTTTTTTCAGTGCTTATTTGGGATGATTATGTAGTTGTTTATTGTTTTATTCTGGGGTTCTTTTTTTGGATTGGAACTTGGGTTTTGCATTTTTGGACTACTGCGTTTTCTGATTTTTGTAACCTGTAGTCGACGAATTACTCTTTGTTTGGTGATGTTTGTGTCTTCTGGAAACGCATGGATTAAGGAAGTTTCTGAATTATTTCTTTTTTTAATATGCTTGCGTTGCCATTATTGATTTGCATCCGCAATAAGTAATGCTGCTTTGAGTCAGCTGTTTCTTTTGAGTATTTTGGCTTGGTTTCTTGTTGAGCTTCTAATGGTTGAAAAATGCTGTTGCCTTAAATTTCATTACTTGTCCTGTTGCATTGATATCTGTTTCATTTACAATATGGTTTGCTGGTGCTGAAACTTCAGTGGAACGATATATTCGCATTTCAAAGTTACAATATTCACATTTTTCTTTCTTCCTTCCGTGACACTTTGGTTAGATTTGTATTGGCAACATACCTTCCCTAAGAACTTTTGGGTGATTTAATTACATAATTGGAAGAACTCGTGGGCTAGGAAAAGCTGGAGATTGGCAGAATTTGCTTTTTACTTAGGTTCCTCTCCGTGAAACTAGTTTGTATTATAAATCTTGAATTCTTTCGGGTGCATGTATAACTGCCCCAAGAGTTTTATTCTCCATTTTCAATAATTTTTTAATGTAATTCATTTGCAGGGCCTGCTAATTCATGAGCGATTTACAGAATCTATCAATTTGCATGGTGCAATTGTCTTGTCTGAATCATGGTTTTCTTTGGAAGTTGTAATAGTTATTTGTTTGAATGGAGGCGCATCATATTCTCTGATACTCTTTTAGTATATGCACGGGAGTTCAGTACTAGGTCAATGAGGTATCTCAAGTTATTACTGGACTTTTTTAAGTGAGGAAGTGTATGCTGTTGATATGCATGGCCATGGTTCCATTTGGAACCGGGAACTGAACCGAAACTGTGCATAATGGCCAGAACCGGACCTATTGGTTCGGTTTCGGTTCCTGAACTGCCAAAAAATAAAAAATTTATATAATATAATATATATAGTATAATATATATAATATGTTAATTTATATTAATATTAAGTAGTTTAATGATGTTATGCATATTTTTTCCTACACAATTTTTTTATTGATAATATAATACATTTTATAAAATTTTTATCCCTTATCCTTTGCTTCATGGAATAATAATAAAATCAAAATATAATTTTTATTCATTTTTTTGCTTTTTACACTTGTTAAATGTATTAAATATTTTGTCATATGACTTTTATATTAAAATTAATAAGAACAAATAATAAAATATAATTGCATAAATCTTGAACCTTAAAGAATCAGGACTAGAACCGCTAAAGAACCTGAACTAGAACTGTTGATTCTAAAGCTAAAAGTGGGACAGTTAAAGAACAGGAACCGGAACTGAAATTGGAACCTTTGGTTTCAGAATTGGGACCAGAACCGCTTTACAATATCCGATTCTAGTTTTTCTTTTTTTTTTTTTTTGGAACGGGAACTGTGGCCATGTCTAGTTGTAGTTAACAAATTTGCTACTAAGAAGTGTCTGATACACGTGATCAGTCAAGAAATGAGTGCATGTTAAATCATGTGGATCAATGTAAAACTTGCGTGCCCTTGTGTGGAGCTGCTTGTGTGGAGCTGGGTGGCCTGAACGTAACAAAATCGATTTTTACTAACTTTTGTCCCTTGAGCCTCATTTTTTGTAAAATATGCTATTCAGATCAATTTTGAGTTCTAGCATTATCCCGAACTCTTCTAGGTATGTATATGTGAATTTATGTTATGCATGAATGGATGCAAAGACAGACTTGTACCATAAAATGATTACCACAAGAGGGCATTTTTCTAATTGTTGTTAGCTAAGAACCTTGCATAGTCTATGAGTTTAGACTTTGGATACATGGGCATGACAAGTTGTTTTGGGAGGAGTTGGACCGTTGATTTTAGGAAAATATTTTCCAGAGATGGTGGTTTCTGCAGTTTTCTGTAGTTCTTTTTTATTGTGAAAAAGTAATAACATGTTTGTCATATTATATTCCCTACTATTTGATACTTTTGTTATTTGTGGCAACGTGTTTTTTGTATTGTTTGCTAGAGTATCAGGATTGGATGCTTAAATTTCAAATGCTTTGTTTGTTTTTAAATTTTAGTTTGTGTTTTTAGGTGTTTTTATCTTGAGAATTGTATAAAAGTAAGAAAGAAAGAGATGAAATTTAAAAAGTATTATAATTTTGTCTATGTTTTTGGGGTCCATTATTTGAAAACAAACATAGCTTAGGTTGTAAAAGTTGGGTTCCTGTTAGATTAGTTGCAATGACTTGGTAGGATGGAGAAATTTCAAATAACATGAAACGTGTTTCATGACTTGGGTTTCTGGGGTTGAAGAAAAATATTTTAATTAATATTGTACGTATATTGTTATTTAGTTTGTGTTTTAGGTATATTCAGTTTCCTATTTTATAGGAATAGTATATTTTGTTTTCTTTTGTATAAGAATTATATTATGTTAAGCTCGTACCTATGTTTTAGTTAATTATTGAAATTGATTCCAAACCTTACATTAAAAATCGAGATGGAATTTTCGTCAATAAAGTACGGTTTAATTTTTCTAATTCTCTCAACATCTTGCATGTTTCATTTTTGTCAATCTGATTTTGACTTAGCTAGAGTTTTCTTTTGTATTCTGTAATGTCTCTGTTGGTCATCGTAAATATAAGTCAAGTGGTGAACACTAAGACATGTTTTTTTTCCTCTCCCAAATTAGTTATTCAATGGTTACTTTGATGCAAAGCATTTGAAATGTCTGTTTTCTGTGGTTATTGATGCTTGTAGTAAACCTGTGTGTTTGCAGAATTAAATGGGTCACTATGAATATAGAACATATTCGAGTAGAAAGGGTGGATGGGACTCTACGCTGATCTTTCTGTCTCAAGGCCCTTACTCCTATGGCAATTGCTTGGTGAAATACTGCTTTGGCACATTGCTTTTATAATACATACATCTTCTCAAATCAATCTAGTTTTAGTGTTTTTGTGATTAGAGGACTGCATATTGCTTTTTTATTTTACTTTATCCATAAAAGCATTAGTGCTAACTACTTTGTTTTGATGTTTGCTATGTTGAAGGAAGCTTCGGGTGTTGGAGGAGATCTTAACTATTGACATAAAACCTGGTTGGAAGAAGGGAACAAGAATAACTTTCCCAGAGAAGGGCAATGAAGAACCTGGTGTCATTCCTGCAGATCTAATTTTTGTGGTGGATGAAAAACCTCACCCAGTTTATACGAGGGATGGTAACGATTTGCTAGTGAAGCAGGAGATATCTCTCCTCGAGTCCCTCACTGGAAAGACTCTTGAGGTGACCACACTAGATGGCCGTAATATAATGGTCCCTTTGACAGAGATTGTGAAGCATGGACATGAGGTTACTGTTCCTAATGAAGGAATGCCTGTTTCGAAAGATCCTAGGAGAAAAGGAAATCTGAGAATTCAAATTGATGTCAGGTACCCAAGAAGGCTGACAGAAGCTCAAAAATATGAATTGAGGAGGGTCTTGGGTGGAAATTCATGACAAGTTCTCATTGAACATCAGAAGTAATAATATCATCTCAGGTAGGTAATGCTGCATTCAGGTGTAAATACAACACACACGTGTTATTGAAATTTATGAGTACTGAAAAGAACTTTCTTTAAAAATCATAAGTTTTTCGTTGCAGATTCATGGTGATGTGTCTTGCCAAATAAAGTGGATAACATAAGATTTAGGTATTATGGATTTTGTGGTATGAAATATGTCAAGACGTATTTATTTGGGCTTGCTAGTATTGGGTTGTGGAGGTTTTGTGATCCCTGACAAATGTGAAGTGTTGCTTCTGTTGGATTGCATTCTGTGCTGGTTAAGGAGATCTGCCGTGTTGATCTGGATATCTGGTGTCTGGTAGAAACACCATGTTAGGGGCAACTGTTTAACAAAAGTTTCTTAGACATTCCCAAATTTGTATACGTGTAATTATGTTTTTCAGGTGTCAGATCTTACATTTATTGTATCATCATCCAATGTTTTACAGCAGTTTTTTGTGGCCTATTCTCCTCGGTGGCAAATATGATGTGAGAACTATACATCTAAACTACTACACTAATGTAAATTGTCAAGCCGTCATGGTAGGTTAGGGATTAGGACAACCACTTAGGAGTAGGTTTCTTAGAAGTCTACTACCAAAGTTAATTAAAAAATTTCAATGGAGTTTGACGGTGTGACATTATGGAATTATATATAGAAATATTTGTGGTTAGGTGCACCGTGATTGTGGTTGAAATAAGATATCATTTCATAATGGTAGAAGACAAACCTACCCATACCCTCACACTGTCTTCTTCTTTGTTTTATTTTGTTCTAGAAGAAGGGAAAAGTAAGTTTTGTGGCTTGGGCAGACATGAGACGGACATGAATTAGATGGAAGGGGGAATTAGGCAAACACCTTTAGTTATTCACTATGTCTGGTTGCCATTGGGGAAATGTCATGCATAATTTTATGGGGGAGCTTTTGTTACTTTTATCTACGATATGGTCTTTGTAGACAATCTTCTGTTTGTGACATGAGTTTTACATGCTAGGACTTACAAATTAGCGATTTTCATGTCTTAAAATTTGTGGTTTTTTTGATATTATTCAGGATAATGCAACCGTTCAATGACGTTGATATTATATTAAAGTTAGGTTGGAAATTTATGTTATGGAAAATTAAGTTATGCTACAATTTATGGCAAACAATGACAACGCTATGGCCTAATTGCTGATAGTTTAATTGCTATTTAATGAATTTAATTTAAGTTTGATGTATTATGACCTAAGTTTATTTTTTTCATTGCTGATGCAGTGTAGGCGAAACGTTGCTCAGGTAATATAGTACAAAAGTAAGGGTGAAACGTCTAGAGAAATGGTACAAAAGAGATGAAAATTAAAAAGCTACAAAACTTCTATAGAACGTAAAGAAATGTCCAAACCATGAATTCGAGGGATTTATGTTGAATGAATTTTTGTTTTAGAGATGATGTATCCGGTAATAATAATATTACCATGACTCAATTGACCAATCCCGCTTAAAGGTGAGATTTGATAAAAGAAGAACAATACCTATAAATTAACGTAAAACTTCAATTTTATTCAAACACAATTCTAAGTGGTTAAATTGAGGAGTTCTATTTATTTTTCATTTACCCATTATGCCCTATATCATCTCTTTCTCATAGTTCATGAATGATATTTATAAATATATTGGAGATAAAGTTATAACCTTCTCTTTATATTTTCAATACATAAATAATTCACTTAAAAAAAAAATAAAGCTTGCCAATATTTAGTATATATTTCAAACATCTATTGCTTCAACTTTCCAAGGCATATCAACATTGGGATCGATTTTTCAATTAAAATATTGAAAGGCTTTTGGGAAAATGCATTGTGGGATTGCCTTTTGCTTATCGAATTGTTTGTTAAAGTTTACGGACAATATATATACTAATAAACTTTGCAGTGCGTGTGGATCTATTTAAAAATTATGAAATTATTGTATTAATAAAATAAAATTATTTAATATTAAAAAAGATAAAAAGATATAAAATAATAAAATAAAGAAGTGTCAAGAGAATTTGAAAGATAAAAGGAGAATATTTAAGAGAAAACAAAAATAAAAAGTTAATAAAAAAGGAAGAAAATTAAATTTTACATCGTGTAAAAATATTTAAAATAAAAAATATTGAAAGACCATAATAATAAAAAATAATAAAATTCGAATGAACATATAAATATAAATTATAATTTAGATTAAAAAAATAATAAAAAAATAAAAATATTTAATATAGGGTAGTTGTGTAAATTCGACTGACACAACAAAAAAAATTTTATTAAAATAATAATATAGTGTATATATATATACGTATATACGTATATATGTATGTGTATGCCCATGGCTTATTACCATCAACTGTCACCCATCACCAAAACTCTTTCTTAATTTTGCTATTGGATTACGTAAAAAACGTACGGATGGGAATCAGAAAAATCAGAAAAAGGCCAATAATAGTTGAAAAACAAAGTAGTTAAAAGTGGAGAAAAAAGCTACTTTTGCTTTCAGCTCAGCTTTTAGCTTTTGGACACAAAGAAAAAGCAATTCCTTACCCCCAACTCATGATTCTTTTATGCTTTAATCGGCTCATTGAAAAGATTGTCCAATAAAAAAATAATCCAAATATTAGCACTATTAGTTTGTCTTATTTGGAATTAAAATGACAGATATTATTTTTCATATTTTGATATCTGGAATTTAACCAGTTTCGTCAACCTTGAAAAACCACTGCAAAGTCAGTCAAACAGACGCAACAGGAAGCGTGCACTCTCGGGCTGTGTCTGGGGGAGGGTTTTGGTTTGACGGGATAGTCGGGAGAAAGTGTACAGAAAGAATATTTTAATAAGTTGAATAATTTTAAATATATATTTAAAATATATAATAATAAATAAATGAATGATTATGTTATATGATTCAAGTAAAAATAAATATAAGTATATATGATATATATATATATATATATATATTAATTTGATTGTAAATAAATATAATGATTGTATATATAAAAAAATTTAAATTTAAATTAGAATAAAAATATTATTAAATTGTATATTTAATAGTTGTTCGGAGGGCCAAAAATAGGTTCTAAACATATTATTAGTTCTTAAACTTACAATTAGGAAATTTTATTTATTTTAAAGATCTCACTGAATTAATTTTTGTTGGCCTCCCAACTTGCATTATATTTGCACTAGTGATGAAGCTGTACTGAATCCATACGAATAATTACGTATGTTAATTAATAAGAATACATACAAACATACATACATATATATATATATATATCATTTGTAATGTGTCGTGTGGAGAAAAAAGTAAATATTAAAAAATTAAAAAATGAAAAAAAAAAAAAACAAAAAACCAAAAGTTAGTTGAAGAAATTGAAAAAAAATATAATAAACCAAAATTTAAAAAATATAAAAAATAAGTGGTACTTTAGTATATTCACTTTATGTAGGAATAATTTTATAAGGAGGAAAATACACAACAAGGAACAAAGGTTTGTTGAGTCTATCATGAGTGAAGTACAAGGTTTGATTTAACATAAAAAATAAAAAAACAATAAACCGTCAGGCTATGTTTACATGTAAATTTGGAATAATTTTTGAATCTAGTAAAATATCAACTTGCAAATATATTATCTATAAAAATAATTATATATATATATATATTTATTTATTTTTACACTGTTTTTAAACATTTTCCCCAACTTTCCTTCAAATAAAAACTGTATAAACAAAGTCTTAAGTTTTGAAGAATTCTTGATCGATTGATTCAAGTATTAGTTATGACTTACGACCCAGACCAACCCACAACTGGTGGCTCATATTTAATGCTGTTTTATTATTATTAATTATTTTTTTTTGCATAATCATTTGGGACAGTTGTTAGTCAAAGATTGCAAGATGCACGTTTGAGAAAACGTACGTCAGCAGTGAGACTGATATCTTCAACCTTGGGGAAAAGTCTTTATTAATTTATGAGTAATTATAGAACACTCAATAAAAAATATTTAAAAAGTGATAAGAAATAAAAAAAAAATAGCTAAAAAATAATATTATGATGAAGAGAAGATTTCGTGAGAGAATGAAGATTAACATAAGAAAAGAAAGAGAGGAGAGGAATTACAAAAGAGTAAAAATGGAGAGAAAATAAAGGATAAAAAAAATTAATACATCATTAATTAATTTGAGCAACTTTGTGTTTATCTCTTTTCATAAATAGTATATGCAGATAGGTAATATAACAAAGTATAAATATACTCACTCTCCTATTTTCCTTCTTTTTTTTTTTTTTTGTCAATTTTTTCTCTGTCAGAAGAACAAAACTAAGGGCCGAAATGCTAAAAAAAAAAAAGACCTCTCTAGATATTATATCCCCTAATTTTTCTCTACATTATATGTACGATCACGGTATGTATATTTGTATTGTATACTGTATATATATAATTACATTATGTGTATTCACTTATTTTATTTAAGTGTTATATAATTTGATTCTCACAATTATTACATGTGACATTTTTTATGTTTGAGACGGAGATAGGATTATGTTTGTTTTCTAGTTTTCTATTATTTATTATTATTTAAAAATGTTATATGTTAAATATTTTACAATATAAATTTTATTTAAATTTAATTTCAAAATTTTTTCTTTCAAATTTTAATTATTATCATTATTTATAATCAAATTAATACTAATCTCTATAATTTTTATTTTTATATTTTTTTATCACATTAAACTCTTGTATATAATTATATTGTCAATCATTATTATATATTAAAAATATATAAAAATAATTTTTTTATTCGTTCAAATCATATAAATTAAATATAAAATTTACTCTCGTTTCGTGTCAATAGAATTTTCTTATCCATTTAAATAACAAACCAAACATACCCAAGAAAATTACAAGAGAGAGTATTTCCACTGAAAAATAAAATAAATATGTCCTGCTTTTCTAAAAAATATATTTTTGTAAGCTTCTTTTACAATTTGACATAAAAAATCCCCTGCATAAAAAATATCTATTTATATAAAATATAAATAAAAGATGATGGGTTAGCATGTGAATCTGGCAAAGCACATGAAGGTGCGTCCTTGAGAGCCCATGTGCAGTTTTATGGCTCATGGCATTCCTGTCAGGTTTATCTATCCACCCCAACCAACATACCAGTGGTTCCAGAAGATTCAATCTTTACCTGAAAAAGTAAATCAAAGGACAGAAGGCGGTGATGTTTTGGAGGATACTGTGGATGGAAGAGCTCCTCAAAATTATATTGTTTTATCTACTGTAAAGCTTTCTGCATTGAACTGTCAAAGGGACAAATGCTGGTGCGTGATGGTTCAAGTACCTAAAACCCAACAAAAATTGTGATAGTAGGTGGCCACTCAATGTATCATTTTTCTTGCAAAATTTTTTTTTATTAGTCCATTAATACTTATATAAATAATGAGAAATTCGAAGGGTTACTGCTCTTCTGTAACTGTTACCCCTCCGGCTGAACCACTGCGGTTTTACTCTCTCCATGTAGATTTGGTGTTGGTGAGTAAGCTAATTGTTGGTCTTCAAAACTTCTGACTCGATACTGCTCCAAATCCATTGTTTTGAACTGGGTTGTCGTTGATTTCTTGTCAAGGGCACGATTTTGTTGTTCACAAAAGTCCTTTCTCGTGGTTGTTCTGGAATGAGCTTTGAACTGAAACTTGTTCTTGGGAGAGAAATTTAACTGATTTCGAAGATGGGGGAGAAGCCTGAAGTTCTGGATGCTGTTTTGAAGGAAACTGTGGATTTGGTAATGGATCTAATACCTGAAATCAAATATTTTTGGGGATGTGTCTAATTTCTCTCTTTCTTTTTAAGTTGTTTGTTGATGCTTCTGCTTTCGTGCTGTCTTTAATTGCAGGAGAACATTCCCATTGAGGAAGTGTTTGAAAATCTGAGATGCATTAGAGAGGGCCTCTCAACTCAGGCTGCTCAGGAGAGATTAGCCATTTTTGGACACAACAAGCTCGAGGAGAAGCAGGTGCTAATTGACTGTAACTTTGTTCATTGGTTCCTTTGTTTTTTTGGTGATTGTGAGTTGTAACTCTGTTTTATTTCAATGATTCCATTATATCTTTAAATTCTTTAAGTGCTTCTGTGGATTTCATGCTTTAAAGTACTGTAATCTGATGCAGAGCACTAACCTTTTTGCGTCTCTACTCTTCCTCTTTCCTCTTTCTTTTACCCTTTTGGTGAAAATCAATGATAATGCTTGTACCTTCATGTAAAATTTTTCACTTTTGGATTGCCTCAGGAGAGCAAATTCCTTAAGTTTTTGGGGTTTATGTGGAACCCTCTGTCATGGGTTATGGAAGCTGCTGCTATCATGGCAATTGCACTTGCTAATGGAGGAGTAAGGACGTAGTTTCTCAGTTCAATTTTTTAAGCGTTTTCCGGAGAAAGTTATTGATCCTGTAAATTTAATTTTTCCAGGGAAAGCCTCCAGATTGGCAGGATTTTGTGGGTATCATAACTTTGCTTTTGATAAACTCCACAATTAGTTTTATTGAGGAGAATAATGCAGGCAATGCAGCAGCAGCTCTCATGGCCCGTCTTGCTCCAAAAGCAAAAGTTTGTTATTATCTCATGATGGAGTTTCTGGTAAATATTAATACATGTGTCTTAAGCATCTGATCAATGGTGATTGTATGAAGGTTCTTAGAGATGGAAGGTGGAGCGAGGAAGAGGCTGCCATATTAGTGCCTGGTGACATAATCAGCATTAAACTAGGAGATATTATTCCTGCTGATGCTCGTTTGCTTGAGGGCGATCCCTTGAAAATTGATCAGGTGTGAATCTTTTTCCTGGTTGGTTTTCTGACTAGGTTTGAAGTTTGAACTTCATTTATTTAGTGGGATTATGATGTGACTGCAGTCTGCTTTGACGGGTGAGTCCCTTCCTGTGACAAAGGGGCCTGGGGATGGTGTCTATTCTGGTTCCACTTGCAAACAGGGAGAGATTGAGGCTGTTGTTATTGCCACTGGTGTTCACACCTTCTTCGGGAAGGCTGCGCACCTTGTTGATTCAACCAATCAAGTGGGGCACTTCCAAAAGGCAAGTTCTTTAAGGATTTGACATTTGTTCTAAGATCCTCAATATAGCTTTTGGAAACATCAATATCTTAATTTATTTTATTATTTATAATGGTCAGGTTTTGACTGCAATTGGAAACTTTTGCATTTGCTCTATTGCGGTGGGCATGATTATAGAGATTATTGTGATGTACCCCATTCAACACAGGCAATATCGTCCTGGGATTGACAATCTTCTTGTTCTTCTCATTGGAGGAATCCCGATTGCCATGCCAACTGTCCTTTCTGTCACAATGGCCATTGGTTCTCATCGTTTGGCTCAACAGGTTTGATTGTTCTTATGGATACGTTGATTGATTCTGCTCTTAGGCTATGGCATGACAGTGTGCAATGAAATATTTATTTATGTGCAGGGAGCTATTACTAAGAGAATGACTGCTATAGAGGAGATGGCTGGCATGGATGTGCTTTGCAGTGATAAGACAGGGACTTTGACACTTAACAAGCTTACCGTTGATAAGAATCTCATTGAGGTCAGAGTTCAGCTTTTGTGATGAATTATGGTTGCATTGCCATACCATGGAGATCTTAACTCCTACCTTCTATGTCAACTCCTGCACCTAGATTTTTGCCAAAGGTGTTGATGCGGATATGGTAGTGTTGATGGCAGCTCGAGCTTCTCGAACAGAAAATCAAGACGCTATTGACACTGCTATAGTTGGGATGTTGGCTGATCCAAAGGAGGTCAGTACTTATGGATATTTTATATATAATAACACAAACTTTTTTCGACATGGTCACAAGTTTATCTTCCATAATAATGTGAACAGGCTCGTGCTGGCATTCAAGAAATACACTTCCTTCCTTTTAACCCTACTGACAAGCGCACTGCTTTGACTTACATTGGTAGTGAAGGGAAAATGCACAGGGTCAGTAAAGGTGCACCAGAGCAGGTACTGTCTGTCCTTGTGCGGTTTTCAGTTTTCTTTGTTTATTCAAGTGGTAATGCTAAGTGTGCCTCTGACTTGCATCTAGATTCTAAACCTTGCACACAATATGTCTGAGATTGAGCGGAGGGTTCATGCTGTAATCGACAAGTTTGCAGAACGAGGCTTAAGATCACTCGCAGTGGCATACCAGGTATGTGCGTTTGCATTATACCTTAATCTTTTATCTTGAAGTAAGGTCTATGTACAGAATTGCCCATGAATATCACGGCTATGTTTGTTTTCAAATTTTGAATTCCAAAATACTCGCTTAATAATTATACTTTTTAAATTTTTATCTCTTTCTCTCTTATGCTTTTACGCAATTATTAAAGATAAAAGCACTTAAAAACACACACCAAAATTTGAAAACAAACATAGCCCTTATCATTACTACAATTTAAGGGTGCAAGCCTTAATTTTTCTGTTAGGAAGTTCCAGAAGGAGCAAAAGAGAGTGCTGGAGGTCCATGGCAGTTCATCGGTCTCATGCCTCTATTTGATCCTCCAAGACATGACAGTGCAGATACTATAAGAAGGGCTTTAAATCTTGGAGTGAACGTAAAAATGATAACTGGTAAAGTTCAAGGCACTTTAAGCATTGACAATATTTTTATTAGAATTTTGCCTGATGGTTATGGATCTTATAGCTTTGACAATGGTGGAGAATGAATTGATTTATCATATTGAGTAGGATGTCCATACTTCCAACTTTCGTAATGCATCCGTTGAGTGAAGCTAGCGAACCTAGTGCTTCTCTTCTCATCTGTGGATGCATAGTTGGAATGAAGCAACTCTACTCTGTCACAAAGGGTTGTTGAATACTCTGGTGATCGATCCTTTTCCCAAGGATGGACTAGCATATAAAAATACTCTCTTATCGGTACCATTTTATAATTTTTAATAAGGCTTTCAGAAAAGCTAATATCAGGCAGGAACCTGAGTTTTATACTTATATTAAGGATCCAGTGAAAATATTGTTTTCAAGTTGCGCATGATATCTGGTTATTCATTCCGTGTTCATCTGTCAGTTTGGTATTACTCGTTTGGAATTTTTATTGAGCTGCAGTCTTTCTCAAATTTTAATATCTGAAGGTGGTGGTTTTAACAGGGGATCAGCTTGCAATAGGAAAGGAAACGGGACGTAGGTTAGGAATGGGAACCAACATGTATCCTTCATCTGCTCTGCTCGGACAGGACAAGGATGAATCTATTGCTGCTCTACCTGTTGATGAGCTGATAGAGAAAGCTGATGGCTTTGCCGGTGTCTTCCCTGGTAGTCTTTCTTCCTGAGACCTTATGTGCCAATTTTTGAAAATAGAATCTTCATCTTTCCAACTTCCAAATATGTATTCTCCAAATTTCAATTTGATTTATACACGTCTTGGCTATTGGTTAGAGCACAAATATGAAATAGTAAAGCGTCTGCAAGCTAGGAAGCACATATGTGGAATGACTGGTGATGGGGTCAATGATGCTCCTGCTTTGAAGAAGGCTGATATTGGAATTGCAGTTGCTGATGCGACTGATGCAGCTCGCGGTGCTTCTGACATTGTCCTTACAGAACCTGGACTAAGTGTTATAATTAGTGCTGTTTTAACCAGCCGGGCAATCTTCCAAAGGATGAAAAATTACACGGTATTGCCTAATTCCTAAATTCTATGTTCACATTTGTGGTCAATAGAAGCAATATCCTCTGTTTATCACACTACTGACTGGCCTGCGTCCAAGATAAATGTACTCATCAATGTCCTCTTAACTGTGGCAGATTTATGCTGTTTCTATTACAATTCGTATTGTGGTAAGTTGTTTACCATTGTGGTTCGGACTTTGGCCCCTTCTGGCACATGCCTTATAAATCTTAATCTGTTGTTTGATGTCTTCCTTTTCATTTTTCATGTGTCAGCTCGGTTTCATGTTGTTAGCCCTGATATGGGAGTTTGACTTCCCACCTTTCATGGTGCTTATCATTGCAATTCTCAATGATGGTTAGTTCTTCCCACCATATATCTTTTCAATCCCACCCCAAAGAAGAGGTCCAGATTGGGATCAAGGATTGTGATATTTGTTTTACCGATATTTGGGCATAAGTAGAAGTTTCAACATCAGATTATGTATTAAGAAAACCTTAGGGCAAAAAATACTGACTTTATCTAAAAATTGGGAAAACCATTACCTTTGGCATGTGCATGCATTGCATGGTGGAGCTTTTGATTTTAATTTCCACATCCAAATTTCCATCTGAATGACCATCCTGCCTTGCTTCACATATTGCTTCTCTTCACGCATTTTTTTGCAACTCTTATCAAGGTACCATCATGACCATATCAAAAGATAGAGTGAAACCATCTCCTTTGCCGGACAGCTGGAAGCTTGCAGAGATTTTTGCAACAGGAATCATTCTTGGTGGTTATTTGGCAATGATGACAGTTATTTTCTTTTGGGCTGCATACAAAACAAATTTCTTTCCGGTAGGCTAATTTTGAAATGCAGGTCTATCTTATTCATGATTTTACATTCTCCTATTGCTGTTTTTTATTCATCTGTGAAACTGGCAAAGTACAAATACTTCAGAAGTGGAAGTGAAAGTTCTATTTTCATCTCAATTCAAACCTATATCCCAACTTTGAAAGTGGGAACTGTTGATACTCTTTTCTGATGACAGTCAAGCTAATAATAGTTATTAACTTGACTTCATATGACGATGTTTTTGGTTTCTCATCTCCACCTTGTATGATTGTTCGTTTGAGCTTAATCTGCACTGCTCTAATAACTTGTTTTAACATTGTCGGAGGTGCAGAACTTGAAATATAATTATTGGTTTTGTTTGTTCCCCTCAATGGTCACATCCCAGTGTACTCAAAGAAAACAATTAATTCAAATTTTGCCTTTCTAAATTTATGCTACATTTTGTTGCTGAGTTGCCAGCGCGTATTTGGGGTGTCAACCCTTGAGAAGACTGCCCATGATGACTTCAGAAAGCTTGCAGCAGCAATATATCTTCAAGTAAGCACTATCAGTCAGGCTCTAATATTCGTCACCAGATCTCGAAGCTGGTCATATGTTGAGCGTCCTGGTTTATTGCTTGTAGCTGCCTTTATGATTGCCCAGCTGGTTAGCACTCTTTCCTGCCACCTTATTGGGAATTTCCACATGACCACAGATTGATCTTTATTACTTTGTTGGAAGCAGGTTGCTACCTTGATTGCGGTATATGCAAATTGGAGCTTTGCAGCAATTGAAGGGATTGGTTGGGGTTGGGCAGGCGTGGTTTGGCTTTATAATATTATCTTTTACATCCCTCTTGATATCATCAAATTTTTAATCCGCTATGCGCTTAGTGGAAGGGCTTGGGATCTTGTTCTTGAGCAAAGGGTAATTTAAATTATGGGATCTTTCTAATCTGGAATTCCACTCACCAGCATTTTAGTTCTTTGTTTCCTTTTCTTAATGATGTCTTTTGTCTATTGCAGATTGCTTTCACCAGGAAAAAGGATTTCGGAAAAGAGCAACGTGAGCTCAAATGGGCACATGCGCAAAGGACCCTTCATGGGCTGCAAGTACCTGATACCAAACTGTTCAATGAAACTAACAATGTCTCAGAACTCAATCAGTTGGCCGAGGAAGCAAAGAGGAGAGCTGAAATTGCTAGGTAAAATGATATATTTTTTTTAATTGTTTCACTGTGCTGTTCCATTTGGGTGAGAAAGGTCATACTAGCAAGAAATCATGGTTTCATATGAAGCAATAAGCTTTTACACTTAGAACCATTCTTGTCTTCACATAATCACCACTGCCACGGCACACCTATACTGTTTGGTATAGTATCATTGAGCAGAGTTTGCTTCCTGAGAAGGTTAAGTAAAATGTTTCTACTGTTTTTCTTTATATTCTTGTCCTTTGATGCAATTTCTTGTCCCCTAATCCTGTTTTCAACAATTTGACATTTCTGATGCCTTCTGGCCAAATGAATGACTGTGCTCTTATACGCAGGGTAAGGGAGCTGCATACTCTAAAAGGTCATGTCGAATCTGTGGTCAGGCTGAAGGGTCTTGATATAGATACGATTCAGCAAGCATACACTGTATGAAAAGATGGCCCACATCTGAGGGGTTCAACTTAACTAGAGCCGGGAGTCTAGGTCTTATCTCTGTTTAATTATGAGTCAAGACACAGGAAGCTTTGGTTTGCTTGTGCACTTGATTCTGCGGAATTGTATTTTTAGAATTATGCAGTCGAGCCTTCTTAATGTTCAGGTGCTTGTCCTGTCACTTGCAGTCCGCATTTGGGGTATATCGATTATTACATTAGGGGTCAATACCTATGGTGCATTAAACCATCTACTGGTAGTGTGCATGTTTTGTTCTTGTTCTGTTTCAGAAGCCTGAGGTAGTGATGTAACAGTGGTTGCTTCGTGTACATGGGAAGAAAGCCTGGAGATATCTGTTCATGCCATCTTTCACTCTCTTTTCTTCTTTATTTTATTTTAATATTTTTGGGGCTGAGCTTAATTATACAGATAATTCTCTTAAAGCCTGATATGATTTAGACTTTTGCAAGAACCCAATTTTCTAACGGCTATAGCTATTACTTGAGGTAGGGGTTGCCAATTTTCTGGCTTAATCCACGCTACTTGAAAACAGTCACTTAATCCACACTACTAGAAAACAGGCATATACGGAGGGGTTGCTTTGATTAAAAGCCCTCCTAAGGGCCGTTGCTGAAGGATCTGTGATGGCATTGGGGACCCTCTACAATTCATCGCTACTGATCCCATGCCACACATTTTGCATTGCAAAATCTGGGATGGCAACTATTGAACCGTCCTGGACTTTGGGGCAACTAAAATTAATTTGTTGTGAAATTCTATGATGGTTTTATGATGCTGTCATCAATATTTGCAGTGGTATGTCATAAGTCATTGCGAAATTAGTTACTGATGTTTGTAGTTGTCCTTAGCTATTGTTACGTTTTGAGACGGATTTAAGAAGGAATATTGGCAGCGATTGTGGGACAGTTTATTTTAGATGAATTTGTAATGGTTATTTTTGAAATGGATTTGTGATTGTCTTTTTAGGAAAGTATTTGTGACAGCAAATGGTTTTGAGATGATTTTAACCCTAATCAGAAATGTAATAGGGACGGATTTGGGACGATTTTTGTGTTGTTTTGGATTTTTTTATTTATTGTATGTTTTTTTGGATATTTGGATGAAAATATTCACGCAAATCACGACAGCAACAAACATTTAGTTAGAGGCATACACTACTAGTGTGAACATGAAATAAAAATTTACAATGCAATTAAAAATAATTTGAACCTATCTGCATTTTCATTCTGTTCATTGGGGAAGTCCAAAGTGATGCATAAGTTCATGCCGCTGGCATTCATCACTTGATCTGGCTTGGCTTGCACTTTCTTCAACAGAATCATGTAATTCTTTAACTCTCTTTTTTTGTTCCTTAACTTGTCTTACATATATTCTTAGTTATCTCCATCCTTAGCAAGCTCAGTTGACCATGAGGAGGATGATGATGAAGTAAACTCTGGGAGCTGCTATCGATATGTGCTTGCCTCTAATCTGATTCTTGATAGCCTCCCCCTTTTAAAACCATCCAAGACAGTCAGGGACTTGTTAGTGTTGCTGTTTGAGCTTGAGACACAACTGCCCTCTTGATAAGAACATGTAAGGATTTATAGGACTCAACGTCACTAATGATAAGAACATGTAAGGAGTTATCATGCACAGTTTTGGAGTCAAGTTATTGAGAGTCATCATTGTTGGTCAACAAGAATATGTGTGCTCATATGCACTATGAAGGGCAAAGCCATCTGTAAATAGAGAACATTATGTGGTTCAGCAACAACATCGAAATATGTCTTCTCGAAGTGCCTCTATGCGTTGATGTTTGACTAGTGGCACAAAAAACCCTCAGTAGTGTAGTGCCCTACATGCCTTGTCATTTGCTTTGTCATTGCATTAGAGGCATATAACCACTGTAGCCTCTAGGTTAACGATAAATAATATAATCGTATTTGCAGAACTTGTTTCTCATGAGACGAATAACCTCATTTGGATTTGTATTTTGCTTCTCTATAGAACTTACAAGTCTTAAGTTCTGCATCACCCTTGCAAAATAACAATCATCCATCTTTGCAACAATCAATCTAGACACAGGAAGTCCCAAATTCTTGATCAATTGTTTAGTAATGTAAAAGTTAGGGGGCATGTGGTGCCCATGTGAGAGCATATCATCAATTAATTTACAAATGTTATCGCAGTAGCTGTGTGACATGTTGTGCTCTATTTTAATATTCATTAGTCTCATGATTGTCAACATCAAGGAAAAAATTGTCACATCCTTTGTAAAGAGGTTCATCAGCTACCTAAAGAACCTCAAAAAATTTGTCACTCAATCCAGCAACATCTGACCTACTTGGACCTCTCTCACGCTGATCATCAACTGCACCCGTAGCTGTCTTGAATAACAGACCTACATCTTTTATTCTCATAGCACTTTAACAAGGCATCGCCATTACTTGAAGTCGAAAAATGAGAATCCATCTCTTGCGTCAATGTTTCATAAATGGGGACTTCGCCGTTGGAAGTCTAATTGAAATAATTACTACAAAACCCTTTCTAAGTAGGTATACTCTCACTTCATCTAATTCAAAAAACTTGCCATTTTTACACTAAGAGCATGGACTTTTAATCTTGCCACAATCTATGTAATTGTACTGTATGTTAGTCAAATCCACAAACTCATTTATACCATTTTTGAGCTTTGGCCCCAAATCTCGATGATTTGGTTGATTCTTGTGGTACATCCAAGACTTGATCTTCCTCAACATTTTTCATTTATCTGCAACACTACATCATCACAATGTCAAAACCTCTAGTATTGCCACATTATATAAATATTACAACATATGAAATACATTACATATACAAACCATTTAGCACGTGTACCATATGTTTATATATATTAACATAGTCAACACTACATCACATATTCATTCCTGAATCATCATTAATTTACCTATGGACACTTGCAATGCAAAGAAGTATTCCAAACAACACACACACACACACACACACACACACACACACATATATATATATATGAATGTCCCCAAATCAAATTTTATATACAAATTACAATTGCACATTGTGTATGTAAACGATCTACATATTCCACACAATACACACACACACACACACATATTTGATGCCATATGAACATTCTTTGTCCTTAAAAAAAGAGTTTACCATTGCACAACAAATGAAGTGGAAGATTTGAAGGGTTTTGTGATTTGGTATGTATCATATAATCAAACAATATACAAATGAGGCAAAATAATCTAAAAATTAAATGAAAGTACAAATAAGATTCATATTAAGGTGGGAGAAGACCTTAAGGAGGGAGAAGACCTTAAGGAGAGAATACAGTGATATATTGAAGAGAGGATCGGGTTTTGTTAAAATGAAACCCAAATCTGTCTTAAATTGAAATAGACAAAGTACAACTATTTTAGAATGTGCAACAGTCCAAACAAAACATCTTTAATTGGGATGGTAATAAAAATTGTCCTTAGTTAATATAGCTTTTCAAGAATCGTCTCGAAATTAGGGACGGGACTTGGGAGCTGACTCGATTTTTGAGACGGCTGATGATAAGCCATTGCATATCTGAGATGGCTTTTGCTTACCATCGCAAAGATTGCGATGGTTAAGTTTTTCCGTTGCAAATGGGGACGGATAAATTGCACAATTTGAGATGGTTTTAGAAATACCACCGTAGATAAGGATGACTTTTTATATTTGTATCAAAATTTTCAACAGTTTCCTCAGACTGTCCCTAATTGCGACAGTCATGGGATGGTTTGTCATGGTACACACTTCGCCACTTCTAGAACTGAATTTGCGAAGGATTTGGGACGCCCTCATTTGGTCATTTGAGACTCATCATTACACTGTCCCAAATTGCGATGGTTTCTCAGCCATTCCAAATTTTTGTTGCAGTCTAGTACATTTTAGCAGTGCCAGGATAAGCACACACTACAACCACTTGCAACTAGGTGGATAGTTTGCGAATGGCTCACTTATGATTTTCGAGAGCACTGGACCTCTGAATAACTGCTTAAGTGGGACAACAAAAAACTAGTGTTGATACAACAAATTTGTCAAGTCAATTTTGGTTAGTCTTGAAAATATTTACCAATCATTGTAGAATTGAAAATTTTTTTGGCACATTTTTGCTGTTTGATTCAAGTTCGATCTTTGTCAAAAATTTGATATAGTTAATGATAGCAAATAATTCACTTCAAATCGTAATAAAGCCCTTTTAGGGAGACTCAAGTAAGGAACCTTCGGACAACGAAGGCTATGCTTGTTTTTATTTTTTGATGTGCATTTGTAAGTATATTTTTTAAAAAAATTGTGTAAAAATAAGATTAAAAAAAAAAAAAAAAACTTTAAGAAGAGGTAGTGTGCTTTTGAGGTTAGAGAGTGAACACAAACATAGTCAAAAATCTTAGTAATGCTTACTGAAAATGAACTGCAAACGCATATATTGTTCTATAAATTTTGAAAACACACGACTCTCCTTTTCCTGATTCTTGCTTGGCAGTGTTCAACTACATCACAGGTTCGACCAGGGCAGGATTTTTACAAGACAACAATCAGAACAAATTAAATATTTGACCCCACCTGACTCTTTTCCTTGTTGCTACAGAACAAACAGCAATAAGATGCACAACTCATGACAAGACTGAACCCCCGAAACCAAGATTCAGCTGAAAAAAAAATTCGCTAGTGAGGTAGTTTCTCAATTCTCTCTGTCAGGCAGAATGTTCGTCCAGTTTCTTTGCCTCCATTTCCACAGCCATGCTGCTGTCCCCAGTGCCCTTGTATCTATACCAGCTCGCACACAGAAGAAAATAGCCAAAATTCAAGGCACACAATACTGCAACCAAATAGTAGAAGTAATCCAGCCTCCCTTTGTTGAGGTCCTCCGGCAGCCAGTCACCCGTCGAGGCATTCTCAGTGATCCTGTGCACCATCGAGATCAAGAAACTGTACACGTAGCTCGAAACCGCGCTGCCGCAGAAGAAAAACGCCCCCGCGATGCTCCTCATGTTCTCCGGGAACTGCTTGTAGTAAAACTCGATTTGTCCGATGGCGTTGAACGCCTCAGCAAGGCCGCCCAGCGCCAGCTGAGGGACCAGCCACATTGCCGACATAGGCGAAACGGTGGTGCCCCGCGAGATGGCCAACTTTCTCCTACGGTCTTCCACAAAGGCGCCGATGAGGGACTCTATGATGGTTATGAACAAGCCGATTCCTATTCTTTGGAGGATTGTGATGCCCCCTCCTTTCTTGATTCTCTTCATGGACGGAACGACATATCTGTCGTACACGGGCACCCAGAGGGTGAGGCTCAGCATGGCAAAGATGACATAGGAAGCTGCAGGTATTTGGAAGCTGGTTTTTCCGAGGTGGCGGTCGGACTGAAGGGCCTGGAAAACTACGTACTGTTGCTGTGCTCCTATGTGGTACATGATGGCTGTGAAGGCAATTGGAATGACACGGATGACACATTTTGCTTCTTCCACTTGTTGCATGCTGCAAAGTTTCCATGGATTGGCGGCTGATCCGTCTGGTTTGATCTGGTCTTCTGGAGATATAATTGCTGCTTTGTCCAGGAAACTGAAGAGACAAGAAGATGATTGATTCATTATTGCAAGCAAGTTGCAAATATGTAGCATGCCACCCAAGTTCTTAGTTATTGCGAAATCTGCTTTAAGGATTATACCATAAAGTAAAAAAATAATTATTGGGATCCTCTCAATAATAGTGTGCCTCGATAGAGATTCAGTAACAATATGTTGAACATGGTTTGATACAGTCAAGAGAAGGGTGAGGGTTTGCTGCTAGCTGCCACTGAAATTGACAGAAAATGAGCAAGGGAAATTTATCATACTCTGTCCTTCGACTGCAAAGTCAATAATTAATAATACAAGATCTGCTTTTCTCGAAAAATTTATTTGGGGAGGGCGCCATCTTTCAAAATAGAGCTTCTTCAATGCATATGAATAATACGAGTACCTCACCTAATGTTAAAAAAGTATAAAAAAGACGGTTGTTATGGTAGGCCGCCTTATCAAATAATGCAAACTTAAGATGTATTTTGGGACAAGATATTGACCTGGCCGGGGTATGGTTGGACATGCGTATTTTATGGTACCGATGGAATATAGTGGACGGCTTATGGCTGAGGCTTTTTTTTGATATTGATATGGTCTTAAAGCAACATTACACATATAATTTGATAAATTCAACAGTTCATTTCTTAAAAACAGCTAATCTGGCAAAAATTATGGGAGTGTTGAGAATGCATGTGATGTAGCTCCATACAAAGTCAACTTTATATTGAGATTCTCATGGCTTCAAGTAAACACTAACTGTAATGCTGATAAAGGCTTTCATTAGTTGTCAAACGAGTCTAGTGCAAAGACTAAGTCGACAGGCAACTAGCATCTTCACTACCAAGAACACTATTTTAGCAATTTTAGTGAAAACCAACTCCGGAATTTGAAAAGGATAAAAATTTTTTTATCTATTTATGTGGATAAAATGTTATTTCTGGAATCATACCTGAATTGATCAGTATAAGGCAGCTTAGAGTTGATAGACTTGGACGGTGTATAGTTGAAAAGGCTGTCCCATGGCTGCTGAGGCAGCTTCAACTTCCTCTTCTTGACAGCAACCACCATCACCTGGGCCAGGCTAGTTATGGGGCTGCCCTCTGGCTTCACTTTGACATACATTTTGGTAGCTATGAAATAGAGGAAACATGACAGGAACATGAAGATTGTGGGAATAGCTAGGCCTATGGACCAGCTAACGTTGGACTGCACGTAGACGACCAGCGTTACTGAGACGATCTCAGCGAATGTCACCGTAAAATAGTACCAGTTGAAGAAGCTGTCTATTCCTCTCTTGCCAGATTCTGTATTGGGATTGAACTGATCGGCCCCAAAAGCCAAGTTGCATGGCCTAATGCCCCCTGCTCCAACTATCATCAGCCCAAAACCGAGTAAGAGGAATGCCAGTTGCCCGGCGTCTGGACCGCTGCACCGCCCCCCATCTCCAGGCTCACAGTGGGGTGGATGCAAGTTCTTGAATACTGCCGTTAGATTCACCACCAGCAAGCCCTTTCACAAGTAATAGAAAAAATTAATTTCCTGAGTACAAAATTCTTGGTCCAATTCATGTTCATCATATTCACAGGTCATGAAAGTCAATACAGATTGTCTATTCTGTGTTGTATTGCACGTTTAACAACATATTGCAGTAGAAAGTAAGAAGACTCTTATTCAAATTCCTTTAGTTATGCATACCAGTAGTGAGGCGACTGAGGCGAATCCCAAAGTCTTGTAACGGCCGAAGTACGTGTCAGAAAGAAAAGCTCCAACCAAGGTAGCAATGTTTGTGGTGCCATTGAAGACATTAAGAAGCGTGGTTGCGGAAATACGTTTCATGTTGAAAACTTCTGTTAGATAGACCTGCAGGTTGGATAAAGTGCCTATGGCTCCAAGCTTCTCGAAGGTTTCATTCCCTTTCATTAATACGGACAAAACAGACAACATTCAGCAGAAATTTCAAGAATTCAAGAGAAAATTTCAAAGAAACAACACGCATTCTTTTCAAGGATTTTTTTTGGGGTTACCAATGATGAAGGGCATGACCTTGAGACCCCTGTAGTTGATCTCAGGTTCGTCATCGTTTGCCGGAGGGGGAGTTTTCCCGACCTCTATTTCCGTTCTTTCTTTCACATTCTTCTCCATCCCTCTTACAGTCACAGACACGTACTTCCTCAGCAGCTTTTGTGCAGGGATTCCTGCCTTCTATCTCTCTCACGCACAGAGTTGATCACGGACTGCTTCAGCAGTTGAAACGGGAACAAAAAGACGGCCTTAAATTCTGATTTGGGTTCACCTAACACTGCTTCACTGGCTTCGGCTATTTTTGCTATGGTCTATGTGCGGACAACATGGGCTTTGCTTAATTTCCCATGAAACGTCTTAAACTATAAACCAAACCTTCTGGCAAGTCAACTATCCATTATGTCTTGCAGCATTAGTAAGAGTTGGTTAGGTAATGAAAGAATCATGCAACTTGGGCCACGTCGTTTGGTGTGGAACAAACTTAAACTAACACACACACACACCCTATATATATATATATATGTATGTATGTATGTATATATATGTTAAAAGTTTGAATCTTGTGAACCCTCTACGTGCTTGTTCTAATTAGTTGAGCCAAGTCTACATGAATTCAGATTAGTCGCCGGATTATATGTAAGTTGAGCTTTGTCAACTGTGGACAAAAGTGAATTTTGAACTATCAATAAATTTGAGAGGTGAACTTGAATTTAATATGCTTAACTCGAATAAACACGATTCAATTAATGTATATATTTATTATTACTAATTATATAATATTTTTTAATTAAATTGCTTGTGGTACGTGTATAATATTTTCAAAAAATAATTTTGATTAAGTTTCACAGAATTAGGAATTTTTAACTTGAAAACGAAAATTTTGTTTATGTTTGCCTAAAAAAATAAAAACTGTGATCAGACAAATGTTTTTTTATAAATTGATTCAAAGAAGAAATGTAAAAGTAATAAGTATAGGAGAATGATAGTATTGATATATGTTTGTAAATGATGAAGTCGCAAAAAATATTATAATTACTAATAATGTAATGCGTAAGATTTTTATTTTCTATGGTAGTTAATGGTAGGTAAAAGAAAAATAATTATAAAATTTTTAAAAATTGTAGAACGCCGATATAATATGGATTAAAAATAAATATTTCAAAATTTTTTATATGCAAATATATTTTATTTTGGACTAAAAATTTTGTGAAAAACATTTTTATAAAATAGGCATGTTGTTCAATTACAATGCATTGTTGTTTTAATGATTGAACGAAGTTTTTTGTAACTATATTTCTATAATCTTGTCCAACCATTTTCCCTCATTTTATTTATTTTTTATTATACATTTTATTTTTAAAAACAAACATAACTAGATTTTAAAACAGCTATTCCGCCCTTTTAAAGCGCGAAATGGTTAAAATTTAAAAAAATAAAAAAAAGTCTCCCATTCTGTCATTTTAAACTCCAGAATGTCACATTCTAAGTACATGTTCGATGACAAACGCACGACTGCTAACAAAATTTAAAATTGGCCAGCTTCCATAGATAAAAAAACCTTATTTAGTTTTATAAAATTAATCGTCATATAATTATAAAAAAGTTTTATATATAAGTAATTTTATTATTTTTTATTTAATATATTTATACAATGTTTTATATAAATATATTTTATCTTATGTTATGTTTATCTTTGTTATGTTTATTTGTATATTTTTATTGTATAACAATTATGTTTCTTTATAGTATGATAAATAATTTTAAAATAAGAATATTTAACAAATAAAATAAAAATTCGAAATAAATAATAAAAAAATTCAAGAATAAATTTATAAAATCTAAACAAATAAAACACTACCGAAATTTTGTGATTTGAGTTCACACAACTGTATGTATCTTTTTTATTTTTTATAAATTTTTTGTTTTTTTTTTCTTTCCAATTTCGTGGCATCCCATATAATTATATCAAATTTATAAATAATTTTAAAATTATAATATTTATAAAAAAGATAAAAAAATTAGTACAGTAAAAAAACCCAGTATCTATCATCATAGAAAGCTATTAATATTTATTTAATTTAAGGATTGGCTAATGCCAGTATTGCTTGTCAATTCAGGATAAACCCAATGCGTGAGATTTTTATTTTATTTGAACAAATTCTCACACGTGAATTGACCCCCACAAACGAGTTGTGTACCATCATTACACTACTTTTCTTCTGTGCAAGTATTACAAATTTCTGTGTTTACGTGTGAACTCAGTTATTGTCACTTATTTTGAAGTTTGAATGTGAAACCATTTATATATTTAAATATTAATTAATTGCACTCTTTTGGATCATTTGGTTTTGGTTTTAACCCTCCATGACTCATTTTGGAAGTATTTTTCAGTCATATCGGTGGAAATAATGCAAAAATAATTTAAATCTATAACCCGAATTTTCTTTCCAATTCAAAAAAACTGAACGAGCGTCTAGATTTTATGTTTTTAATTTTCTTATAGAGTGGCGTTGGAAAGAGGGACCAATTGATGCTCAACAACGTGGTACTACGGTAATAATCCCCGGACTGATGATGAACAAAGCATTTGAGTATTGGAAAATGGGACCAGTGGCAGTAATTTCTGTTTGATTCAGTACAATAAATGTAAATAAATATGATATAGTTTTAACTGTGTTTATTCTCAAATTTTGTTTATATTTTCAGCTGTTATTATATTGAAAATTATCTAAAAATAAGAGAGAAAAAAAAAATAAAATATAAAAAGTGTAATAATTGTGTGTATATTTTTATGGCCAAAATTGCAAACCAAACATAAGTACATAACTATTTTTCTGATTTAAAATCTATCTGAACATTTAAAATGTTTACTTGTTTTATTTTTTATTATATATATATATATATATATATTCTTGATTTAGTACGTTTTTTTTTCCAATTTCAATTTATCAGAAGACTGAAAAATAAAACTTAATGATAAGTTTTCTGCAAAACTAAATATTTAAAGGACTTATGGTGGCACACAATAGTATAAACATTTTATGGAATAAATTCAATATGTAATTAAACTTTTACATATCCGATTAATATCAAACTTTAACTGGATGATCGATTTTAAGCTAATATAATATGCTTGATCTCAAATGTACGAATGAAGTTAATTTTTGTTGTATTACCATATAATTTATTTTTTTGTATATACGTTTTTAGAATTTAATGATATTTACAGAAATAACAAATCGTAATCACTATAGTACTTTCCCCACATTGACACACATAAAAAATATTTTGTTGACATATAGATTAATTATTTTTCTATCCTCTTTAATTTTTTTTTATAAAAAGGATATTTTTAAAACTTTTTTCCTTATAATAATTTTGTAATAGCCACATGTTGCAGCATATGAACAGGATTTCTTTAAATCAATCAATTTTAAATTGTAATAAGAATCATAGATGATTAAATTTACGTGACTGCAAAGCACGAAATAACTTTCACAATATTATTATTTTATATAATTTATTTTGGAGCGATTTCCTCAATTCAATATTCTTTACATATTTATTTATCTCATGATTTAAAAGTTGAATGTGAACATGCGTGCGTCCTTTTGGATGCAATAATTGGGGAATCCAATGGAAGAAATATCTTCAAAGCATTTTAATAATTTTTTTCAAAGAAGATACAAATAAGAGAACAGCAACAATGTGGCAAAAGAGAAATTAAACATCCAAGTTTAGTAATATATTTTATGATCAATCATTAATTGTTCGTCACTTGTAATTAAATAAAATACTTCTTTACACTTGTGGGCCTCCACATGTATGGAATAGGAGACATTAAATCAGTATCAATCAAATACTGGGCTTTCTATTATAACAATTAGAATTCTATTATACGAAATACCAAACTAGATTCTTTGAGTTGGTCATGCAAGAAAATAAATGGGAATATTTTCATTGCACGTAAGACAAATTTTATATAATAATAGGGATCATACCAAACTGCACTAAATAAAACCCTGGAAGTAGACTTTTTCAACGTAACAGTTGTTCACGAAGATCTTTCGTCACGTCTACGCATCAATTTAGAATTTATATATACCAAACAAACAAATAAATAAATTATTTAAAGGTTTCATCAAGCTGTGCACAACTGCATTATTTGTTTACATTTTGGCATCAAAAGAATATTAAAATAGGCCATGTGTCATGCACCAGTCATAAAATGAGGCAGGTAGTACTTTAAAATAAATTGTAATAAAAGATAATAAATAATTGCCACATTTTAACTTTTACATCAATACCGCTTGATCTAACGGACTTTTTGTGGAATTGGAAAATAATTTGATGAGGTGATTACTTTTATGGGTAAGAAAATTTTGAAAATATTTAAGTATAAAGAAAGAGGCACAGTTAAATTATTACAAACGATTGTAATTAAACAGCAAAACTTGTGGTTAATTAATCGCAGTATTTATACACCTTTTGTATTTATAGAAATAATCAACTTCTTGATTCCTTTATCTTTTTTTCAATTTCTTCCCGAGCTCTATATATAATTTTTCTCCCTCTCTCCCTCTTTTTCATTTAATAAAAATTATAATTTTTTAGTTAAAAAGTAATAATACAATCCGGGAAAAATATAACTTTATATAAAACAGAATTGCTATTTGTACCTTGGGAGGTATATATGTCCAACTAATAATTTTTGCAAAATTAAAATAAGATAGTCAAAGCTTCATACGACAACAAATTCATGCCATGTGAGTGTCATGCTTGCAATATTAAAAAAAAATCCCAATTACCAAGAATGTCGCATGCAAAATTGTTAAAACGAGCATAAATCTGTGAACTCGTTTCTATGTTACCGTTGAATTTGCGTCTAATATAAATCTGTTTGTCTTGTGTCTCTCTCTCTCTCTCTCTCTCTCTCTCTCTCCCTCTATTTTATACTAATTGCATCACTAGGCATATTTCAGTACCTTACCGTGTGTTCAATTTGACCTCAATTTTCCAAACTTGATCTTAAAAATCAAAATTCATTCCAAGCTTCAACTTTTTCCATTTTTTTTTTTTTAATTTCTCGAGTTTTTCTACCATATCAAATAGTATTATGTCGTGGAAGATTAATGCATAACAATTCACCTCTATAATCATTTTGTAATAATATATATCTACCTAAAAAATTTGATACAAAACTTTTTCAAAATTTAATATTTGATTCGATTTCGATATATGAGTTTAATATACGAAAGGAATACCTAAATATTTTTAATTACCAAACCAAACCGATAAAAATAATTTTGATACAAAACTGACGGTATTCGCCAATTTGATGTACCAAAATTTCGTAATTTTCGGTTCGATTCCCCTACCTAAACTCCATTCTTGTCAATCTCTTTGGCTTGCATTTCAACAGCAGCTGGGCTCCCTCCCTTCCCCTTATACCTATACCACTTTGAACAAACAAGAAAGTAGCAGAGATTTAACGCACAGAGTGCAGCCACCAGGTAATAGAAGTAATCCAATCTCCCCTTGTTCAGATCCTCCGGCAGCCAGTTGCCCGTCGGCGACCCCTCCGTCGTCTGGTGCACGGTGGATATCAAGAAACTGTTGAGATAACTCGCTGCAGCCATGCCGCAGAAGAAGAAAGACCCTGCAATGCTCCTCATGTTCTCCGGGAACTGCTTGTAGAAAAATTCTACCTGTCCTATGGAGCTGAACGCCTCGGCCAGCCCTGCCAGCGACAGCTGCGGGACGAGCCATAGGGCGGACATCGACGAGACATCGCCCCTCTTCGAATGGACCCCCGGCATGGGCCCTGAGATGGCTAGAGCCCTCCTTTTGTCTTCCACGAATGCAGCTACCAACGACTCAAGTATCGTTAGGAAGATGCCGATGCCGATTCTCTGGAGGACCGTTATGCCCCCTTCTTTGCCGGTGAGCCTCCTGAGGAAGGGGACGACGATTCTGTCGTATATGGGAACCCACATGACGAGAGTGATCATGGAGAAGATGCTGTAGGTTGCGGGTGGGATCTGGAAGTTGGTGCCGCCGAGGTGCCTGTTGGACTGCATGGCTTGGAAGACAATGTATTGCTGCTTTTCTCCGACGTGGTAAAGAATGCCGGCGGCCCATATGGGGATTACGCGAAGCACGCATTTGACCTGTTCCACTTGCTGCACGCTGCAGAGTCGCCAGGGATCGGCGGGAGATCCGTCGGCGTTGATCTGATCTTCTGGCGTCGCAATGGCAGCTTTGTCCAGGAACCTATAATATGTCAGTTAAGAGACAATACTATTGTCGGAACTAACACTGGGACAGGGCAGATACTCCGATCTGAATCTATTGTAAATGAAATTACATCTTTTACGTGTTTAATGTATAAATGATATATTTTATATATATCTGTGTGCGCGCATTGTGAAGTTTATGGCTACTTTTGTTTCCCTTCTAAATGAATTTATTGCTTCTTAAAAATTTTATAAATTAAATATTTTAATATATAAATTTTATTTAAATTTAAATTTAATTTTTTCATTTTTTAATTAATTAATAATTATTTAATAATTATATTTATTTATAATTAAATTAACAATTATTCACGTTTATTTTTTATTATATAGTGCTCCCACAGCATTGAGAGTGACACGTGTCCTCTTTCAATTATTTAATCTTTTCGCTTTCCTCTACTCTTATATACTTTTTTTTTTTTCCTTTGTATTGCCTGTTTTTTTTATTTATGCATGTTTTCCACTACTTCAAACTGTTGTTTTATTTTCTGTGTTTATTTTTCCTTTATTTAATTTTTCTTTTCTCTTTATATATTTTCTGTTTTTCTTTTATTTTTGGTTTGATATTCCTATATTTTTCTTTACTTTTTCAATTTTTTTATTCATTATTTTTAAAAATTATAATTGAAACACACTTAAAAATTAATGAAATAAAAAATAATCAAATATGAATATATAGATACATATACATTGTGAAGAAGAGTCAATGAAAATAGAAAAAATTGAAGAGAAAATAAAGAAACAAATAAAATTTAAATGAAAACAAAAATAGAAAAAGATACAGAAAACTAAAAAATAAATTAAAAAAATAGTAGAAAAATTTTAAATTAAAATAGTAATAAAATACAGAAAATTTTCAAAAATAGATAAATTAAAAAAACAAACAGTAGAAATTTTAAAATAATATAAAGAAGTTGAGAAAATATAAAAATAAAAAATAGAAAGGAAAAGGACAGGTGATAGAGAAAACAATAAAATAAAAAGGACAGGACATGTGCCATTTTTTAGTGCTGTGATTGCACTAGTATCTATAAATTCCATAGATTTTATATAGATTATTCAATAATAATATATGTAAAAAATTTTTTTTTACTAATTAAAATTTTATAAATTAAACATAATTTTTATTTCTACTCAAATCACTTAAATTTTATTCCGCACCTTAATTTGAAAACAAAGATAGCCTATGTGTCCTTTACATTAAATATAATACAAGATGCAGCATTAACTCACAATGAAAAGATTCTTAAGCAAGTTGGTATAAAATCTGAAAAAGTTCCTTAAACTGACTTTTACAGAATCACAACCACTAGTATTGGTACGATGTTGGTGGATTCTTCTTTCTTTAAGGTTTTAAGCATTCAAATAATTCAATTTAATAATAAAAGAATAAGAAAGAATATGTTTGTTTGCATGTTTTTAGATACATTAATTTTAAAAATTATGTAAAAGTAAAATAAGAAATAAAATTTAAAAAATATAATAATTAAAATATATGCTTTTTTTTTTTTTTTTTTAAAGCAGAAGCAAAACAAACATGAATTATAGGCAAAAGGGTCACTTACAGCCACGATCAATCTAATGCAAATTTTTGGTCAGAATATTTATCCTATAATTCTATTGTATATTTAATTATATATCCTTTTATCGTGATGTTTTATCTATTAAAAAGAATTTAATTGCACTAAGTAAAATAATCTAATTCAATTTTCTCACGCAAAAAATAATTATAGTAGTAATCAACACACTTGTACAGAGAGATGGATTTAAAACCTTCCAGAATTCCCCAATGTGAACTTGTCATTCTTGACCTATCTTACCAGCAACTGATGATTATTTTTTAAAAATTAAAGCAAACAGAAATTTTTACAGGTTTTTTTTCTTCAAGATCAATTAATCAATAACAATCGTAATAAACATGTACTACACTTGTCTTATAATTAAATATCCTTTATAACGTATATCCATGTCTTTATACTATAAACATAATTTATTTATCTTCTGCTTCATATACTATAACGTTTTTTTTCTTTTCTTTCTTAATAAATTGTTAATTATAATTAATTGAAGATTTTAATTTAAAATTATGATTTTATTTTATTTTCATTTTTGTTATATTTACCTATTTTTTAATTATAAAACAAGTTTCAATTTTAATATTGCCTAATTAGTGGAGTCTTTTTTTACTAATTACATTTATTAAAGTTACCTATTATTTTAATTTTAAAATAAATTTCAATTATATTATTGCTTAATTAGTGTATTATTTTTTATCAATTCTTTTCCTTAATCATTAAAGTGTATAGTCTAAATTGATATAAAAAATCCTAAAGGTTTGATTTCAATGGTAAGATTAATTTACTAAAATTATTTATTCAATACATTCATATGTGTTGATATTAATCAACTACAATTATTAACAAATAAAAACATAAAGTAAAATACAATACAATTTTAATATTCTCGTGGTTTTTATATTTATCATAATTTTTTTATGTGTTCATACAGTTATTAACTTGTAAAAAATAATTTAAAAAATTGAAACTTATTATAAAATTAGAATAACAGATGTAATTAATAAAAACAGTAAATAAATAAATTATATTTAATAAAATGTTAATTAAAAAAGCAGAAATCGACAAAAAAGAATGGCAGAACGTGACAGTGCAGCACCCGAATGGACCATCACTACTAGCTTTAGAATCTTGAACTATCGATAGAGTGGGGCAGTTGTTGTTGGAGAGAACTAAAAGCGTGTTCACAGAGCAGGTGGGTCATGCAATGGGGAGTCGCGCTGAAGAAATACGCGCTTTTTTCAACCTAAGACACAGTAATATATTCGGACAAATAACATTGATACGACACAATTACCATCTTTGTTTCCTAATTGAGAGCGGAGTTAAGTAAGTTGAGTAAGAATAAAAATTATATTGATACTAAATTGTCAAAAAAGAAAAAATTTTAAATTTTATATATTTAATATATAATAATAATTAAATAATTAATAGTATATAAATTTATAAAATATTAAAATATATTAACTTGAGTAGAATTTGAGTAGAATAGTTTCATCCGCACCATAAACAATATATAAGTTTATGCATAATATTTCGTTGACTAGTGCATTGAAAAAGTAAATCTTAAAGCACAAACGTTCCGTTATTTAGTCTATTTCAAGATTAAAAAACACATCATCCATTTTTTTTAAATAAAAGAAAAAAGAAATATTATATCAAAGTAAACCTAGTATGCAACATTAAACCCAGATTTGTAAAACAAGATTCATCTTATTAAAAAGAAATAATAATTAACTCCGTCAAAGACATACCTGAACTGCCCAGTATAAGGAAGCTTGGAATTGATGGACTTGGGCGGTGTGTAGTTGAAGAGGCTGACCCACGGTTGCCCCGGCGACTTCAGCCGCCTCTTCTTGGCAGCCACCACCAGCACCTGCGCTATGCTGGTCAGGGGACTGCCCTCCGGCTTCACAATTACATAAATTCTGGTCCCCACAAAGAAAAAGAAGCACGATATCAGCATAAAAGCCGTGGGAATGGCGAGTCCGATGGGCCAGCTGATGTCCGACTGCACGTAAACGACGAGCGTCACCGACACCATCTGCGCGAACGTCAGCGTGAAGAAGTACCAATTGAAGAAGCTGTCGATCCCTCTCTTCCCTGACTCCGTGTTGTGATTGAACTGATCTGCTCCGAATGCGAGGTTACAAGGCCTGATGCTGCCGGCGCCGAGTATCATCAACCCAAAACCGAACAGGAGAAACGTCATTTGCCCGGCAGTGGGGCCGATGCAGCGGGCGTCTTCCGGTCGGCAGTGGGGCGGATGCAAGTTCTTGAAAACAGCCGTCAGCGTTATCACTAGCAAACCCTTCACTCCACTCAAGAGTTATCCACGAGTGAGTTCATGAATATGTAGTTGTAATTAAATTACTTTTTTCTGAGAGTTTGATGAGAAAAGAATTGGACATCGGAATTACCAGAGTGGAGGCGACGGAGCCGAATCCGAGCGTCTTGTATCGACCAAAGAAGGTGTCGCAGAGGTAAGCACCGAGTAAGGTGGCGAAATTGGTGGTGCCATGGAAGACATTGAGAAGCGTAGTCGCGCTAACGCGTTTCATGTTGAAAACCGTGGTTAGGTACACCTGCAGATTGAAGAGTGTGCCGATGGCTCCAAGCTTCTCGAAGGTCTCATTCCCTGCAGATTACGTTACACACCCAAACAGAGGATTACAAATGGAATAACAATCAACAGGAGAGAAAAAAGGGAAAATTTCATTTTTATCTGTTACCTATGATATAGGGCATGGCTTTGATTCCTCTGTAGTTGATCTGAGGTTCATCTTCTTCCTCGTTTTCCACTCTCGTCTTCTCCGTCGCTTCCATGTCAGCCGTTCCAACGATGTCCGCGGTCAGCAGTGATGTACTGCTGCTTACCTGCTATAAGCTGGTGAGCCGAAGACGTGTTGACTGTCAGTGATTCCCTTAAACAAACCACTTGCTCATGGGGTATCCTGCCAAATATTTATCATAATATACAACATGGTCGTTTGGTTAAGCTGCGGGAACCATTGTATGGTGTGAGATTGAGTATCGCAGGCATGATCAATCAATAGCCGTTGGACGGCCAAGAGTGGGTGGACCACCCCCCATGCGCCCTTCGATGAAAGGAAATTAAGGATTGAGTAAAAGATCGTTCAATTATTGTTGCACATGAGTTGCATATACAGCTTCCCCTGTTTTGTTAAAAATTAGTCGGAAGGACGAGATGGAGAATCGTATTCTGGGAGGATGGCACTTGGCAGGGGGAAGACCAGAAAGATCGTTTATATAGGCAATGAAGAGACAGGTTGCGACTTGCGACAAGAAGAAATTTATTTAAGGTCTTTTTTGTTTTTTATTTTAAATTCTAGGAGGCAAGATGATAATAAAAGTGAGCGTTTGGCTACGTTTATTTTTAAGACTTTATAAAATAACTGTAACATATTTTTAGAGTTTATAATTTTATAAATTTTATTTTTTTAAAAAAAAATTAAAAAATATTTAGATAAAATAATAAAGTGATTTTATAATTTTTTAAAAAATTTATAATACTAGATGGTTATATTTTTTTTGGTTGTATTAATTATAAAAAAGGAACTAAAGCTCATCAATATAATATAATTATGATATTAATGTCATTTTTATATTAAAATAAGTTTAAAAAATTAATTCATTTTCATGAATTTTATTTTTCAAATTTATAATTTTTTTGACGACCAAAAAAATTATCCAATATTTTTTAATAGCTGGTAACCTTCCGAAATATTTTATATAGAGAGTTTGAGAGACCCGTGAGTTCAGTCAAACGCGCAGATAATACTCATGCGACGTCGTTACCTCGAATAAAGTAATAACAATTAATGCAATGTGAACGGACTGCGTTGAATTAGGCCATGACATTGGATGGATTAATCGAGACCCTTAATTTGTCTTTTTGTAGACCTAAATCAACCTGCTATTACATCCATCAATCAGTGGAGTATTTGTCGGGCTTTTTTACTTTTTAACTTAAAAAAAAAATTCGTTTCTCAAATTATATATATCTTAAAATCGTTTACTAAATTAATCCTATTTTGTAATTCTAAATTATAGAATAAAGCTTCGGAAATTTAGAATTACAGAATTAAAAAATAAAATAAATTATAATTTCTCTATTCTCTATTTATTATCATTTAACAAAAAAATATAATTTATCATTAATAAATAAATGTCTATATTGGATAAATTTAATTAAAATTATTAAATAATTGTGAATAATAAAATAATGAATTTTAGTTTTTTATGATTTGAATATTTAATATAGAAATTAAAATTTTTGAGAAAAATAAAATTAATCGTTATATAATTATAAAAAAGTTTCATACATAAGTAATTTTATTATTTTTTATTTAATATATTTATACAATATTTTATATAAATATATTTTATCTTATGTTATGTTTATCCTTTGTTATATTTATTTGTATATTTTTTGTTATATAAAAATTATGTTTCTTTATATATTTTTAAATGTTTAGTATGAGAAATAATTTTAAAATAAGAATATTTTAAAAAATAAAATAAAAATTCGAAATAAATAATAAAAAAACTCAAGAATAAATTTATAAAATCTAAACAAATAAAACACTAACGAAATTTTGTGATTTGAGTTCACACAACTGAATGTATCTTTTTTATTTTTTATACATTTTTTGTTTTTTTATTTTTTATGTTTTTTTTTCTTTCCAATTTCGTGGGATGAAATCAACTCGAGATTTTTTTTATGTATCTTTTTTATTTTTTATACATTTTTTTCGTTCGTGGATTGAATCTTAAAATTTTGTTCGAGTTCGAGCTCGTCAAAAATTAATTCTAGTCGAGTTCGAGTAGACTCGATTCCACCATAATCTCGCGTACTTATATCAAATTTATAAATAATTTTAAAATTAAAATATTTTTTTTAAAAAAAATAAAAATAGTACAGTAAAAAAACCCAGTATCTATCATCATAGAAGGCTATTAATATTCATTTAATTTAAGGATTGGCTAATGGTTGCTTGTCAATTCAGGATAAACCCAATCATTGATTTATGCATGAGATTTTTATATTTTATTTGAACAAATTCTCCCACAAGAATTGACCACAACAAACGAGTTGTGGACCATCATTACACTACTTTTCTTCGGTGCAAGTATTACAAATTTCTGTGTTTACGTGTGAACTCAGTTATAGTCACTTATTTTGAAGTTTGAATGTGAAACCATTTATATATTTAAATATTAATTAATTGCACTCTTTTGGATCATTTGGTTTTGGTTTTAACCCTCCATGACTCATTTTGGACGTATTTTTCAGTCATATCGGTGGAAATAATGCAAAAATAATTTAAATCTATAACCCGATCTTTCTTTCCAATTCAAAAAAACTGAAAGAGCGTCTAGATTTTATGTTTTTAATTTTCTTAGAGAGTGGTGTTGGCAAGAGGGACCAATTGATGCTCAACACGTGGTACTACGGTAATAATCCCCTGACTAATGATGAACGAAGCATTCGAGTATTGGAAATGGGCCCAGTGGCTAGACTTTTTTGGGTTTTCTTAGGCTATGTTTGTTTTCTACATTTACATCTCCTAATATTCTATTAAAATTTTTATGACCTAATATGTTATACCACAAAATTTTTATTCTAATTTAAATTTTAAATTTTTCTCTCTTATATAAATAACTAATTAATTATTTTTTATTTATTATAATTATTACAATCAAATCAATATGTATATATTTATATGCATACACTCACGTTTATATACATTACCTTAAAACTATTTATTATTTTTATATACTATTACATAATTTAATTATTTATAAATATATTATACTATATTCATATATATCAAAATTTTTATCAAACTAAATTTTACAATGAAACACACTATTTATCTCAACATAAGTTTTATGAAATATCATCTCTTGCCAAAATCCCTCTCCCAAGCCAATTCTACATTATATCAAATATTGCATGTTTGGCTTGTGTTTGTGTTTATGAATGGAATAAATGAGTTATGTCTTATTAGTGGATTTTTGTTCTTTTTCTTTTCCTTCTCATGTGTACATATAATGACAAAAAATGAAATGAATGCATTTTGATATGCTTGCAATGGGGTAATGATGAAATTTTAAATGATTATATTTGTACATGATGAATGTGTGTGTGGAGATTATTATTAAATTTTTAAAATTTATGTGTATATGTTTGTGTGTGTAAGAAGAGAGATAGAAGAAGTATTTTTAGATTAATTTTTGATGGGATATTAAAAAAAAAATAAACAAAAAGCAAGAACCAAACAAAGCCTACGTATGCTTGCACCAAAGTGCCCCAAGAACTTGACTTTCCAATCTGTATGTATTATAACGTCAAGACTAAGAGCAAGTTATAAGCTACCCCTTTATCCCAAAATTCATCTATTTTGAACACTAAAAAAAATCTGCGATATAATAAAAAACATAAGGGTGAGGCGAAGGGTTTTTTTAAAAAAAAAAATTTATTTTTTTTCTCATTTTTCAAAATAATCGAATACAACATCTGTACTCAAAATGACAAACTTTTTTATTTTTTTTTAAAAGGGCAGAATGGCTGTTTTTTTTAATTAATTATTTTTTATTTTTATTGTAAAAGTTTACTTTTTTCACATCAAATAAATATATAATTATAAAATACTAAACATTGTATTTAAAAAAAAAATTAACAAAATCAGAAAAATTAATAACTATAGTAAAAATTTGATTATTAAAATTCTACATTTAAATATCACATAAATTTTAAATATTATAAATTAACAAAATTTAAATAATTATTACTAAAAATATATCAATTATTATATAATTAAATATTTAACTATAAAAATAAAAAAAAATATTTAATTATAACAATTTAAAAAATTTAAATATTACAAATTTTGCATGTGCACACAAATTTAAATATTACAAATTTTGTATGTGCACACAGATACATACATACATACATACATATATATATATATGTCTATATATATAAGAAAGTATGGCTAGCTACTAGAACATGTTAACTTAGGTCTATCATATTCATAATTACAACTACACGTCTGTACGCGTGTGAACGAGCCTAGTTAGTATGTAAGGCTTTTTTATTGACTTGACCAAACCATTGTTTTTATTTTTTTAAATTTATCTTTCTAACTCATAAAATACTATTTTAAGATGACACGGCATATATATATATATATTTATTTATTTATTCATTTAATGTGAAAAAAGGTAAACTTTTACAACAAAAAAAAATAATTTAAAACAGCCATTCCGCCCTTTTAAAGCGCGAAATGGTTAAAATTAAAAAAAATAAAAAAAGTCTCCCATTCTATCATTTTAAACTCCAGAATGTCACATTCTATGTACATGTTCGGCAACAAACGCACGACTGCTAACAAAATTTAAAATTGGCCAGCTTCCGGAGATAAAAAAACCCTTATTTAGTGGTTTTGTGGATTGAGTGGAATCCTTGTAGATTAACAAGAGCTGGTTGTTTTCAACTCATTAACTCCAACTTCGAGATTGGATGACCCACTGTAATCTAATCATAAAATGTCAAAACTATCCTTTTCAAGATGCAAAAGTTTGTCCACCTAAATTGGACTTGATTCGACGTTACACCTAACTTTACTGTCAGTCATCAACACGAGGAAGTCATTGTGCAGTTGGCAACCTGTCTTCTAGAATGCACACCAGTAATTTGTAATTTATTACTTCAAAGTGAGGTTTTAAATTCAGATTTCTTATCTGTGAATGTTAAAAAGAAAATTAAAAAAAAGGGTTGGCTACATAAGAGAAATGGGAGGAATACTTGGTGCCACTGGCCATGGGCTTCCTTGGATAAGAAAAAATGAGGAGCATTGCCTTAGCAGCTTAGGTAAAAGATTAGGTCTGATGTAAGATGTATTGTCATAATTAATATATTTATTTGGCAGCGTAATTTTGATGTTTTAAAATTTTTGAATTATCTATATATATATAATATAAAATAATGATTGGATGATATAATTATATATATGTATAATAATTAGTTTTTAGAATATAAATATAAGTAAATGTTTACGCATGTATGATGTTTTAAAATTTTTAATTTATCTATATATATATAATATAAAATAATGATTGGATGATGTAATAGTATATATGTATAATAATTAGTTTTTAGAATATAAATATAGGTAAATGTGTATGTATGTATATATATTTAGTTTATCGTAAATAGGTATAATGATTAAAAAATAATCAATTAATTATACATGTAAGAGAAAAAAGATTTAAATTTGAATTTGAATAAAAATTTTATTAAATAGCATATTTAATAACTTGAAGTTTAATAGACTGTGTAGCGTTGAGAAATGGGTTACGAACATATTTTCATATCTAATAGAAGAACCAACATACTACTCATAATTGAATGTTTAAACTTTGTGGGATATCTAGATATAAAATTAGTTAGTAATTAAGATGAACATATGCTATTTTATAAATTTAAACTTTGATTGTGCATATTATTCTTGTTTATCGACATTTCAATGTCTCATAAGAGTTAGTACAATTACAAATTATACCCTCCTCTTTTTGATATTACGAAAACTTCCTTTTTCTTTTACTAATAAAGTTTTGGATGAGAATATATGATATGAAGAGAAATTTATCTAATTTCTTGTTGTCACTTAAATTCAAGTTTTGGTGTAAATTTTCAAAAAAATAGGCTCAAATACTAATAATTATAGTTGGTTGCTTTAAAATCTTAATTTATTACCAATAAATATTGATATATTATTAAGGGCGTCATTGTCTATAAAAAAGTAAAAAATTGAAAAATGAAGGTCAAGTGCAAATTAAAAAATTAATTATTTTTTTTAGTACATTATAATGTTGGTGTTATGGTGTGTTGGCACTTATGTGGCACACATGCAGCAATCTAACTTAGTAAAATTATTGCCATATAAAAGAGATATTAGTTCCTTTGTATATGAAAATATGGGAAGGAGTTGACTAAATATTTGAAGAAGATTGCCATCTTTTAATAGAGGAAGGTTAGACTAAATCCAACTAAAAAATCACTCAAAATACGTTTGACTATATCACTAGAAGATGAGGGAGGGAGATTGAGTTTCTAAAATCCAAAGACATGGTGATATGAAAAATCATCTGTTGTAAGGAAAGTCAACTTGTTGTTGCAATAGACAGTTGACAGATTATGACAATTGTAGAGTTGATCAAATTAAAGAGATCTTAACATATCAATATGATCCCAAAATTCATGGAAAGTTGCTGAACAATGATTTATTTATGTAGAGGATGCAAGAAGTGATCGATTCAAGTCTTGAGAGTCATTGTGCTAGAGTTGTTTGAGCGTTAAAGAGTGACTACTGACCAACTTGGTGTTCTTGAGTAAAATGTCTATGTATTATCGAAATTGTCAAATTCTTTGTATAAGGCTTTTATAATTAAGTCCTAAAGTCGTGTACCTCATTGTGTTGCTTATTTTGACAAAAGGGTGGGGATACTTGGTGTTATGTCTTTATTCTACCAAGTGGAAAGCGTAGAATACCACACAATTTTGAACCCGAATTTGTGGAGAAGTGGAGTTGGTCGAGTGAGGTTCAAATTGAGTTGGCTAAGCTATGTAAACTCATTTGATTTTAATGGACTCAATTTTATTAGGCAAGGCTCTGCAGACGTAGGTGTGGTTAACACTGAACTGTGTAAATAATTTTTTGTGTTTATTTCTTGCAAATTATATCTTTGATTAAATGTTAACATTTTACTAAAGTGGAGTGAACACAAAAATAGATCCACATCTAAAATTGTCAAAATTATTTTGCTATGTGTCTGGTTATTTGTTGTTTGTTCTAAAGTTGAACCAACTATAAGTGCTGATGTCACTTGTCCATACCTAGAAGTGATATCAGAGCCATATCACCATTTCCAACTTAGTAAATCAAGCAGGTGAGATCATTGTTAGCATGTGTACATGATAAATATGAGAGAAGGTGTGTCAGTAACACACCCACCACTAATAAATGACTCGAACTACCCTTACTAAAAGCCCTAAATGCATGTCTTCATCAAATCACCTGATAAGAAGACATGCCTTGCTATAACTATAGGATGGCAACCTCCTATCACAAAAAGTGAGCATGATAAGATGATGCCCAAGGACTCAAACAAATGAATTTTGGAGGAAGAATGGCTAGCCCTTATAAACTCCAAGACTATAAATGCTATATTCACAGGGGTGGAAAAAGAATATTGATTTCCACTTTTGAATCTATCAACGAAGCATGAGACATCTTATAAAATGTCCACGAGGGCATGAGCACAATTAGACTATTAAAATTGAAAATGCTAACCTCGCAATTTGAGAATCTTCATATCAATAATGATGAGACAATTATGTTGTTCAACAAAAGGCCAAGGGATATAGCAAACCAATCATATCAAATTAGGAAAAAGTACTCAGATCAAAATTGGTAATGAAGACTGTAAGGTCACTTTCGAAGAGATTTGTGGCTAAAGTTGTAGCCATAGAAGAGACTTGTAGCGTGGATAATATGCACCTGGACAAGCTTATAGGATCACTCCATATGTATGAAATGAATATGACTCACACAAAGAAAGAAAAAGAAATTACTTTACAAATGGAACAATAACCTAAGAAGGATAAATGTTGCGACATTGACGAGGATGAAACAACACTTATCACAAAAAAAGTTGAGAAACCTTATTAAAGAAGAAAGGAGGCAAAATCTGAAAAAGAAAGGGAATAACTCCAAGAAGCCCAAAGAAGATACATCTTGGAAGAACAAGAGAGACATGAAAGGAGACGCTTAAAGAAAAGGTGTGTAATGTTTTGAGTGTTGAGGATACGAACATGTGATGAGTAAATGTGCAAACACACGAAAGAAGTAGGGTAGGCATGTGGATATGACTTAGAGTGAGGAGGATTCTGACCAATCCAAGGAACAAAGGCAAAACAACAGTGACACATCCTTTAACGCCACAAGTTGGAAGAAGGGGACTGCTAGATATATTGCAATAACAATGAAACAAGGAGTTAATTTTGAAAGTAGCACTTATAATGATAGGAGATGTTGCATGAGGATATAGTGGAAACTTTCCAGTTGATGTATAATCGATGGGTGGTTGTCCATTGTGAAGTAAAAACCTTAAAACTAAAGGTTGATGCCATAGGAGGTGAAATTGCTAAACTTAAGAAAGTTTGCAACAGACTTAAAAGAAGAGTAATCAGAATTGCAAGAAGTTATTGGAAAGTTGGAGATAACTACGGTAGACCAAAAAAGTAAAAATGACAAGCTGAATAAATTGTGCCATATTACCTTGATGAAATTGGCTGAGGCTGAGACTACCCTTAGCAAATTGAATAAGGATAATGCTTAGTTGGATTGCCTATTATAGATTGAAATGCAGGCCAATGACCATTATGAGATTAGCTATACGCGTGATATGATCCCTCAGTAACCTACAAAAACTGAAATAAAGTTTGTTAAAAGAACAGTGAGTAGTGATGACAGAAATGTTGCAACATTAAAGTTATACCCCAATTGTTCTTCCTAGATTGCAATATCACAGCCCCACGAGTGCAAGTCTTTCAATGCTATAACACCATAGACTACTGGTACTAAAAAGAGGCATAGGCAATAGGTTAGAAGCCATTTCTATTCTAAATTTGGACACCCTATTTGTAGATGCTACACTCTATCAAAATATGTCATGAGAAGCAGATTAAGTACAAACCATATAGGAGATAGGCAAGTAAAGATCAAGCAAATTAGGTCAAAAAGAAAGACTCGAAGTGTAATTCCTCATAGGTCTCTTAGCATGCATGAGATAAAGTTTTAGGTTACTGTGACAAATGATGATCAAGAAAATTTATTAGAAATATGACAAATATTATCAAGAAAAAAAGTGAAATGTGTAAGCATTGTCAATAAGACAAATAACAAAAAAAGCCTCGCCTAATGATGCAACGCCAAAGTAACACCAAGTTACTTTAGCTGGTTCAAATAAGTCTTACAAATGAGAAACATAATGCCATAAGGACTTTTATGAAGGGATGCTCGAACACCAATTGAGGTTGTGACTCTTCCTTAGATGGGTTTGTATTGTCTTTCTCTTTTTGATTTCTTTGCATGATGTGGAATTAAGGGGGAGTAGCTTAAGGGAAGCATGAGAACTTGTAGGAGCTTTTATAACTATTTGTCTCTAGTTGTTATTCGATTATTGTAATTAGTTGCTGTTTTGGAATCTATATTTTGGCTACCTATGGTTCTAATTCAAATTTAACATGGGTCTACATTCATCTTTACTATTTTTGCTTATGCATTGGCGTTTGGTTGGAAATTATTAGAAGATTTAGTTAGAGAACAAAACACTGTATGAAGAGGCACCATGTCATTAAGGTGGGTTGAGAACATGACTAGTAGATTGACTATGTTGCACCATAGACACAATATATAGATATCCTTTACTAAACCTTTAAAGTCTAGAAGATTTAAGGCTTTAATGATGTAATTTATAAATGTCAAAGTCGATGATGATGAGCCCAAGGATTAGAATTCTACCAAAAAGAAAAAAATCAAGAAACCAAGGAGGATGGACCTTTTAAAGAAAGAGGCAACAAGAAAATCCAATTATTGCAACATAGAATAAATATGTGATATTAATGTTTCAATGTCAAGTTGCAGAGTGAAACTGATGATGAATAAAATAAGAAGAAATGAGAATCATCTTTTAGGGTGAAGAAAAATCAAAATTGGAATGAAATCTTGGAAGATAATCATGGTTTGGTTTCCACAAAAGGTGAATTTTTGGCAACTTTAACCACCTCTTTTATTATCCTAGGACTCTCACAAATCTTTTGAGATATTTGTTTATTTTTTAAAGTCTATCTCAATTGTAAAATTTTCTATTCATTAGTTTTGTGAAGTTTTAAGACTCTTCTCAAGTCTTTGCTACTTCTATATTCCAACACGTAATAGTTAACTCTTCATCTTCCTCACAATAAAACCCTTTAAGACTTAAGCTAAAACCCAAGCTACTCCTTACATTAGTTGAGGAGCCACATGCTTCATTTTAGTCTAAAGTGCCTGAAAGAACAAGCCCTGCTCTAACACTTCTAGTCATGGTTCCTCTTGATATTACTATTGAAGCGGAACCTTTGGACGTGATTTACTTTCTTGCACCACCTACAGAAGAGGAGATTCCAAATTTATGGTACCAAATGACAAATCTAGAGAGAAGTGTTAAGCATGAACCCTTAAGAGTAGATTTTTCAAATTTAAATGTTGTGATAGAGACACAACACGAAGGGGTAACAACTACCAAAGACACTTCAGTTGAAAGTGGGGTTGAATCATACGTTGGCACCTCTTACATGGCTGCTAGCGAGGGCCTTTAATGAAGCAAAAGATGTGATAGATTTTGAGACTTTGATTTAATGCGAAGATGTAGAAAATGGAGGTAAAGGTGAATAGATGCAACATGGCAAGCAGGAAATTAACAATGATGCACCTTTAGCTTTTATTCTTGGTGGCCTAAGAAAATCCGAAAGACTAGTATCTGGATAATTCTCAAGAGAAAAATTATTGCCAAAAAAAAGTAAAGTTACCCCTAGAGAGTGTAGTCAAAGCCCACCTAGACTTAGATCTGACATGGATGCTAAAAAGGCTTTTAAATAGGGATGTTGTACAAGGAAGGCCAAAACATTGTCCTATTACCATACTGTGAGGCATTTTACTCATAAAAGGGCGCTGAAAACAAACAAAGAATGAGTAAAGAATAAAATTGTGGCAGTAGAGTATATTGCAACAAATAAACAATAGGCAAACATGTTTACCAAGCCACTTGGGGCCAACCGATTTGAGGTCTTTAGAAAGGAGCTAGGTCTTTGGCTAAGTTGATTGTTTTTAACCCAGAATATTGCTAATCTAAGGAAGGAAAGAGAAGTAGCAAAAATTGAAAGTGAGCGTGACAGTATAAAAAGGTCGAGCTACTTATGGTATGTTATCGCCTCCCTTTCCCTACCTTGGTAATATCCTAGATCTTTTGGGATCCCTTTTAGCATTTTAAATAACCTTGTCTGTGTGAATGATTAACCCACTATGAAACTTGTAAAGAAAGAACTCCATTGTTTCACTGTTTGAGCCTTGTTTGTTTCAGTGTTTCAACATTATGGGAATTTCCATTTGCTTTCCAACCTAACACTCCAAAAAGATATGATCTTGCACCCTCTTAAAAGTTTTCAACAAGAAAAGAAGGCATTCTACCAAATAAAGAACTGAACAACTTAGAGCAAACAAAAACTGATAATGAAGGAAAAAATTCACAGAGGGGAGGAAAGTGGTGATAGCCCCCTTCAGGCAATTGTTGGTGAACCAAGTAAAGCTTTGGAAACTGAAACTATTGCAATAGATGAGCAACAATCAAGTTTAGATATTGCAGAAGCTATTGAGGTTAAGACTATTGCAACTGGCATCCAATAAAAAAGCACAGGTGTTAAAGAGATAAGGGAGATAAAGTTTGTTGCAATTAGGGACCCAGCAAGCTAGTGTAGCTGCTAAAGAGATTACGAGTGCAAAACCTGTTCTAATAGATAGCTAATAGATGTAGACAGGTATAGAAGGAGCAACCATGGCAACACCAATAAGACAACTTTCCTTAAAGGATGATGATGACACCCTTTTATCATCAGCTTCATAGACGTTAAGAAAGCCAACAATTGGAGCTTCTACATCAAGTGAGCTAAAACTTTGGCTTATTAATACACTGCCAAAAAATTTACTTGAAAAATGGAAGTTTAAAATCTCCAAATATGAGGACACATGCATTGTTGATGTCTTGAAAAATCTTAGTGTGTATAAATTTGTCATAAAGTTTAGGGGATTCCACCATACATTTGTCACCTCCTTACTTTTACTTTTTCATTATGTGTCACAAAGGAGAAGAGTCTATGGGATGAGAGTATCTTTGGTGGATGAGTGTGTTTGAGGGAGGTATCAATGATATGGTTTTGGGCAGTTTTTGAATTGTTCTACATTGTTTTGAATTCTCTTGTCTTGCTGTTGTCGCAAAGAGAGAATAAGAAGTAGTGTTTAGTATAAAGGTAAGAGTTTTATTGAATGATGGGGATTGGCTAAAAGAGGAGTCTACTGTTGTTGCTAATACGTGTTAGAGGTCAAGTTATTTTCTTGATTTTGCTGCTATTTTGTCATTTGGTCTTGGTTATGTCCTTTTGTGACGAAATGGTATTGGTCTTCCAGTGTTGAGGTAGTTTGTCCGTTCTTTGAAGTCCTATTAGGTTTTTTAGGTCTTGTTTGCCACATTGATGTTGCAATAGCATTTGTGTATTTTGCGATGTTTGTGTTTAGGTTATATTTGTTTAAGCAGCTAAGGAGTTTCTTTTAGTTTAAATAGTTAGAAAGCTTTTTTGCACTAAGTTTTAAAATTGGGCCTTAGGTGATAAGTTGGATGAATGTGCAAGGTTATTACAACAAAAATGAAAAGAGTTTGTACCACATAATACTAAAGAAAGAGATTGTTGGTATTATAGTGTGTTGGCACTTATGTGGTGCATAAGTTGTAATCCAACTTAGCAAAATCATGGCCATATGTAAGAAATATTATTGTAGTATTAGCTTTCTGAGCTTTCTTTGTAAAAATATGAAAGGAAGTTGACTAAATATTTGAAGATGATTGCTATCTTTTAATTGAGGAAATTTAGACCAAATCCACTTAGAAAATTACCCAAGATACACCTAATTATATCAGTGGAAGATTAGGGAGATTGAGTTTTCAAAATCTAAAGACATGGTGATATGAAAAATCCCTTATTGGAAGGAAAGTCAACTCGCTGTTGCAACACGCAACTGACAAATTATAACAACTGCAGAGTTGACCAAATCAAAGAGATCTTGGCTTATCAATTCAATTCCAAAGTTCATAGAAAGCTGTTGAGCGATAATCTACTTATATAAAGGATGGGAGAAGTGATTAATCCAAGCTGTGCTGAAGTTGTTGAGTGTTGAAGAGTGATCATTTACTAGCTTAGTGTCATTAAGTGAAATGTCTATATATTATTGAAAGTGTTAAATCCTTTGTGTAAAGCTTCTATAATTAAATCCTAAAGTCACGTACCTTATTGTGTTGATCACTTTGACAAAAGAGTGGGGATATTTGATGTTAGGTCTTTATTCTATCAAATAGGAAGTGTAGAATATCATCTAATTTTGAACTTGATTTTGTGGGGAATTGAAGCTGGTCAAGTGAGGTTTACATGGAGTTGTGTAAGCTATGTAAACACATTTGATTGTAGTGGACTTATTTCTGCTAGGTGAGACTTCTATAGACACCTATAATTAATTTTTATCCAAATTGTAATTATAAAAAAAAATGAAAACATAAACAAGTCAAACACAGAGGAGGTGGATTTGTAATATTAAAAAGAAATGAGTTATTATTTATATTATGCTAACTCACAAGAGAGGTTAGTATGATTAACCCATAACAACAACAATAATGACAGTAACAACAATAAAAATAACAATTTCTCCTTCTCTTTAAGAAGCAAGATATAATATATATATATATATATATATATATATTATTAAAGAGAATGTAAAAGATTAAAGTAAAAAAGTTATTATATGTGCTAGTAAATTAAAATTGACATTAAATAGACTCCAATTCACCCCTACATCCCCCCATGAATAAATTTAAACATGTAAAAAAATTTTGTTTAAAGAATTTAACTGCCCTCTCTACATTCTGAATGAACTATGAAATGATGCACTTCAAAATAGCAATCCCCTAAAGTCGATTGCTTAGTTGTTGGTGCTGGCCGCTGGGTGGTCTTACTTACAATGCAATCACTATGACCATCGGGACTACTCACAAAGGAACTTTACTTGGAGCGCGTGTTCGAGTGTCTTCACTGTGCGACCCATGACCACCACACATGGTGCAGAAACACTTTCTTCTCCATTAATTTGCAAGTCATCATTGCGAACGAAGAAAGTAACAAACAAATAAATAATGGCCATGTTCATTATTTTTATTTGTAGTCTTGGTGCATGTATACCTGCGGAAATTAATAATAGTGTGAAAATAAAAAATAAAAGGAAATATAAAGGTATTACTTTTGATGGGTAATATGATTAAAAATGTAAATTTTAATAAGAGAAAATTATGAAAAATAAGCATCCAAACATAGAAAATCAAAGCTGCTGATAATGTGGTCCTCGTAAACATTTTTTTTTTCTTTTTCTATATTTTCTCCTTTATGAACTGGAAGTCATAGTGGGAGATCCTTTTTGGGTCCTCGTCCTTTGGATGATAATGTACAAGTATATATGGTCCAAATAAAATTAAATAGTGCTTAAATATCGTGAAGGAATGAGAAATGATTACTTCCACATCAAAAGGACAAAAAGTACGAAATAAAAGGTCAAAAAAAAAAATTCAGTGAGACGCACCACTCCTTTACGACAACATTAAAATATAAAGTCTAAAATTATGAAGAAATGATGAATTAGCTGTAACAATATCGTATATCTTACCTCTAAACAATTGTTCTTTATAAAAATTCGTGAATCTTGTTTATGCTGGGTTGCACACGAGTTCAACTTCTAACTTTTATTTGAATTTGTTGGATCATAACATCAAAGTCCAACCAAATTAAGAATATCACAAATGGACAGCAACCTATGAAGACTAGTAATGAACTCAACTTAAATTGGAAGAACCATTCATCGACCAGGGTATGAGCAATGCATAGAAATGGATTTGATAATGTCAATTTAAAACCCTAGATTTATAAGTCGTGGGCCATACATCTATTTATGCACAAGTCAACTTTTTTTTTATATTGCTTCCACGAGAAACAGATGCTCATACTTGGATTCAGTAGTTTATAACACGCTTTACTAGCCAAGAAGTCAGTTTCTTGATTTCAATCCCAATAAATGTGTTTAATTTTGTCTTCATTCGGCTTAAATAATCATCAATCCTGTGCAGCATACGTTGAAATTTCCAATAGCATGATTGTCTTAAAGAAATGAGGTAAAACATGGTAAGAGCATCTGCTCAATCCAAAGTTCTGCAAATCCCACTCTCAATTGAAACTTCCAATCCCCTGCGAAGTGAAGGAAGCTCAGCAATTGTGTTTGTGCTGCTTCCAAGAGGTCTTTGAAAAACAAAGATTACTTCTCCATGGTGACTTCTCAAAATTTCCTAGTTTCTAGTAACTTAGATTACCTAAAAACACACCATTTGTATTTAATTTGAGCCAACCTTAACGAATGCATTCTCCAAACTGCATAATTGGCTTAAGTGGTTTAGGTTGCTATAGAAGTACCACAAATCTTTTGATATATCCTGTATATTGTCTTTTTCATTTTGTGTTGGAACAGAACCTTAATTTATGTATTCTTATTAGTCACTTATTAGATTAGCTTTACAAAAAAGTTGTTTTCGGTAGAGAACAAACCTCTCTCTTTTTCTTCTATGCATAGGCGAAGGCAAAGGAAAAACCACTTTTTATCATTCTATTCAATTTAGAATCAAAGGGGAATCCATCATATTTATATATAGTAAGGTCTCACCTTTGGTTCCTATTCATAAAGCTGCAATTCTATCCTTTCCAATGTTCTGGTTTCGCCTACTACATTGATTTAATGGATGCCTATAAAGATTAGCCTCTTGATTATGGAAATTCTTGTAACAAAATCTCTTTAATTTTTATCAAGTAATTTCAAAATATTCTTCCAATATTTTATACCACGTATGTGTCAACAATATTATATGAAAAGCATTTTTCTTAGGAAGAAATTGAGCCTACGGTGAGTCTTGCTATTTAAATCTCTACCAACGTAAAAGCTGCAACCATGTCCTTCAAATTTCTAACCCCCTTTTATTCGTGAAAACAGATATCATGCTCTTTAATCTAGTGAATTATCCTCCTAGCTGTAGTCAATCCCTAGAAAAATATACAGAACATCATAATCATTATGACGAACTTGATCATTTGGATTTTTTCTTTTTATGCAACAAAAATACTTGGTGATCTTTTGTTTTTGAGGTTTGTTCATGTGTGTTATAAAATGTAATTAGTTGCTTAAGCATTGTCTCCGTCCTCGGCGTAGTGAACATGATAATGTTATCAGCAAACGAGAGATGTCAAAACTGAAATGCCTCATTATTGTCATAAAACATCTGTGAATTATTTTCAAATAATATGTGTATTCCTCTAGGAGGTGTATCCGCTGCAAAGACAAAATGAAAAAAAATATGGGATCTCCTTGTCTCAATCCTAACCAAAATTTGAAAAAGTTTCTCTATTTACTAGTATTGTAAACCAAAATATTTATACGTGTGTGTGTGTGTGTGTATGTATGTATGCATGTATGTATGCATATTTATGTGTATAAATATTTAATATTTAATTATTAATTTATTCAAACACCGACACAAATATATTTATATTATAAAACTGATCATAATGTTATCGATCATGCGTGGAGATACACAGCAATAATACAATTGTTAGTGACTGCGCTCTAGACTAATCATGTGAATATTGTAATTCTATTTTATTTAGAACAATTTATTATTATACTATTTGCATGTTGATTTTATAATAATGTTCATAAATAATTACAAATGTTATTCTAAATATTTCTAATCGCTTATTGTAGCGGAAATAAAAATGAATTAAAATTAGTATGAAGTTGATGGATGATTAGACATGGTCACGCCTTTGGAAATATAAATCAAACTCGAACATACGTGTTGGAGAATAAGACACTAGACCCACACCTGTCATGAGGTCACTATACGAATTAATGTCATAAATTACACTAATGATAGCTATGCCATGAAACCTCAAACCTAAAGTCATCATAGTTTTATACATGAGAAATATTATTTTTTAACACAATCAAATGTTGATTTTAATCGAATAGCTATAAAAAATTGTTGTTAAACGTAATAAAGATCATGTAAACTAAGATAAATGACTAAGTTAGAATTTGCCCTTCTCTGTGGGCCTTTTGATAAGTGAAACTAAAAAATACCTGGTTGTGTTCAAAATGAGCCAATAGCGAAGTCAATATTATTTGTTATATCAATTTCCTTAGTGATCGAAATATTGTGATTGAACACTATACGTCAAATTTTTCATGCCTTATGTTCACTGGAAATATTGTAAGTTAAAAAAATTATGACATAAAGTATAAATAACATTGTAACAGATTACCGAAATTCAATTAACTCAAACAACTTTAATGCCTTGCTAGAGGCCAGTTGAAACTAATGGACTCGAAATAAAATTGATTGCTAATATTATATGAACTCACAAAGTCACGAGTTAAAGAAAAACTAAAGGCTACCTTTATCTAAATTTATTGTATTAAAAATGAGGTACCTCACAGTCTCTTGCATTTTTTTTAATATTCAAATTTAAATTAGATTTAAATCTTAAATATTAGAATAGAAAAAATTAAGTAAGAGACTTAAATTTAATTTTTATAAATTGTTTTAAAATAACCGAAATCTGGATCTTAAGGGAGCTTTTTTTTTTTCGTTAGTAACCAAAATTTAAAAATTTGAAGATCTTTAAACAAAGAAAATTCGATCAATATTGATGGAGTCAACTGAATTTAAATGTTAATAGATCATCAACAGGTGTAGGATTTGAATATTCAAACCACCTAATCATTTTATTTGCCTGCACACCATCACGACCTTTCGACTCAACGATGAAAAACTAGTCGAAGTCCTTAATCAAAAAATCTATTCTGGTTGAGTTAAAGTACTCAACAAGAGGAATCTAAAGAGCTAGGAGTTCATCGGCAAGGGCTATCGGCCACAGTCAAACGGAGGCGGCGCAGCAACCAAGAACAGAGGTAAGAGAGACAAGAAAATGGAACCAACTTACCAGGTTTCTGAAGAAGAGATGCCCATCTTATCCGTCCCCAATTCATGAAAATTCCTTATCTGCTCTCCTTTGTGATTTTCCAGGTGATCTAGACCGTTGATTTCATAAAATTACCAAACTACCCACTTCTAGAGGCTTCCAGCAGATGGGTTGACATTCAAATCACCTAGGCCAGAGGGGTGTTTGCCCAGTAAAAGCCCAACACATATCTTATTAATAGTTTAGGACAAGTTCACTAAGCCCATTGTGTAATATTTTAACACGTTCCAACTAAGAATAGATTCATAAATTAATCAACGAGAGAATAAATTAAAATTCATTTATGAAATCAATGAGATAGTAAATAATTTTTTAACAAAATATGATATAATACTATATAGAAAATAAAAATAAATTTATATTACTCAAATTGCATGTTAATAAAAATGAACAAAGTAATTCTAGTAAATGGGGTTGGAGGCGGCGGAGGTTTTCGAGCAACTTAAATTTGTCATGACCAAGGCACTAGCCTAGCTACTCTAGATTTCGGCAAATCTTTTATTGTACAGATAGACACTAGTGGGATAAGCATACACGTAGCCCTAACGAAGGAGTCACAGTCAATTATCTTCTTGAATAAGACACTGTGTATTAAGAACTAGGGAGTCAGAACTTACAAAAAGAAATTTTTGGCACTACTCACGGTAGTCACTAAGTGGTGCCATTATCTAGAGGCAGGATAGTTCATTATTAGAATTGATTATTAAAATCTCTAGTTTTTACTTACTGAAAAAATTTCTACACCTACACACCTAAAAAAGGATTAACAGAGTTGTTTAGTTTGGATTACCATAACCAATACAAGGAAAGATAAGGAGAACAAGGCCACGGATTCACAATCCAAAAGACGGGATGAGGACAATGAATTAAACATCTCTATTGTTATCACAGATTAGCTTATTGGGATCAAGGATAGCTCATTGGGGGTGATAATTTGATCAAATCAATCCAAGAAGGTAATATAGTATACATGGGACAGAATCTCCGACTAAGGTGAAAGAACATTAAAAGCTTTCATTGTGATTTAGTGATAGGATACTCTGGGGTTTTGGCAGCCTACAAGATTTTCAAGCCCTGTTTCTATTCGAAGGGATTATTTTGCCAGCTAAAAGCTGTTGTGTCTTCTTGTGACACCTGTCAAAAAAATAAACTGGAAAGAGTTCGTCTTCTAGGCCTCGTACAACATCAATCCATTCCTAAAAGAGCATGATAGGACAATACTACAGGTTTTATTGAGTTGTCTAAGTCATTTGGTAAGAATAACATCTTAGTTGTGGTGGACAGGCTTAACAAATATCCCATTTTGTTGTCTTATCCCACCATTTTATTAGCAAATATCCCATTTTGTTGTTTTATCCCACCATTTTGTTGCTAAGCAAGTAGCTCAAGTATATATGGGTAATGTATCTAAGTTACTCAAACAACCTAAGTCAATTACAACTAATAGGATCAAAGTATTCAGTAGCAATTTCTGAAAGCATTTATGTGAGGTTGTAGAGTTAAGTTTGAATATGGGAACAACATATCATCCTCAATGCGATGGGCAAATAGAAAGAATAAACCAACATTTGGAACGTTACTTGCGTTCCATGACTGGGGCAAAACCGGAAAGGAGGGTGCATTGGTTAGTAAAAGATTAGTAGTGGTTCAACAATAATTACCATGCCATTTTAGGCGCAACATCATTTTAGGTCATGTATGGGGTCACACCCCCATAGTAGGTTTTGACATAACTTGGAAATCAGTTAATGAAGAGGCATCATAGTTCCTCAAAAATCAAGAGTTAGCAATCAAATTATTGAAGGAAAGGTTTTACAAGGTACAAGAGAGAATGAATAAATATGTAAACAATTATGGATTAGTAATTATGAAGTATGCAAACAATTATACCAATAATTAGAAATTATTGATTATATAGTAAAATATTTGTTTACAAATTATTTACTACTTCTCATTTTCACCTAAGACTTTCTCATCAAGGAACTTGATGAATGTTCTCATGCAAACTTTTCAGCAGTTTGACTTGTCAAGCAATTGTAGACTAAAAATTGAGGCTCTCTCCTTTGTACTTATCACTTAATAAGAATTTTCAGAATCTCATTTTCTTGAAAATCAAGTCACAAAAAGGTAACATAATTTTGATGCCACTTCTTAACTTGACTAAGTACGCCAACACCATGTGTTACTATAAACCCAATGAGTTAGAACACCAATGCAGACAAATAGAAACAATAAACTAATGAACACAACTAATGGTAACGTAGTTCGGAGCTAAGTTCCTATGTCAGAAAGGCACTTGCCTAAGTAAAGGATCTTACTATATCAAATTCAATAAGAGTATAACGAAACTTCAATAGGAACGCTTTATTCAATTAAACCTCTCTAGTCTCAGCCTTTTTCCCACACTTACGAGCAATCTTTGCCTAAGTGTCTTGCTCCACCAACCTCATTGGTTCTAACGAGGTTGATTTGACATCTTACAATGATTCTCACCATCAAAGAATTAAATTCTCACTCTATTTACTTAAAAAGTGAAATGCAAAAGGTACAAGTCATTTATTGAAGTCTTTAGACCTTATAGCCACTAAGGTCAATGACATCCATTGATTAAGGACGGTATAACTTTGACACTAATATTGACTTTCTCAATTAGCAAAATATACTATACATCTTTGAGCAAATTTGACAACAATTACCAAAATCACACGGTTTTCCATCTTTAATCAAGTGGAATAGAGTGATCTCATGACATATGAGGACACTTGACTTGAGCAAATCAACAAGATTGGGAGTGAAGATTTCAGCCAAACCTTCCAATACCAGCTCGGTCAATTGCTTTCCATACTTAGGTTGTCCAGACCTTTTCAAAATGTGTTGGTGTCACATTGCCTACACATATACCTCCTTGGTGTCTCGTCATTACATCAATGCATCCAGTTTTATTAAAAACAAAGGATGAAGTGAAATGATATTATTCAAATATAATGGCTATATTTATTTTGTAATTATGCACCCTAAAAAATATACACCCAAGTATTATCTGTCTTTATTTTTATTTTTTTCTTTCTTATTTTTACACAATTCTTAAAATAAAAACACATAAAAACATACACTAAAATTTAAAAACAAACAAAACCATTGGTATCAAAAAAATCATTTATACCTTATAATTTTAAATGTTCTTTAGAAAATTCCATAACCATTATTTCTTTTTTAATTTTTTCTAGAATCAAGAGAAAGTTAAGAAATTAAAATGTATGAACATCTAATACTAAATAGAAGCAAATATTTTAAATACGTAAAGTTAAATAAATAGAAACAAAAAAGAAACATGAAAGATAACTTCGTGTTTGTGCCTATATATATATGTATGTATATTTGTGTGTGCATCTTATTTTTAATAAGTTATATTCTTCTAATAATTCACCCATATAATTTTTTATGGAACATGTTATTTTTTTTCTAATGATGGTAACATTAAAAAAATATTTTTCAAGTTTTAGAGTAAATTTTAGTACAAAAGATCAACACAAATGGAGAGAATTAGATCATTTGAATTCAAGAAAAAACAACAACAAAATAGATATAAAGTGACATACCAGAATCAAATGCACGTAAAAACAAAAATGGATATTAAAAAAATAGCACAAAGGAATATCAATATCTCAACAACGTAAGAGAGGCAAAGAATTATTGTATTCAAATTTCCATATAAAAGGTTTTAAAAAAAGAGCAAATTACATGAGCTGACAATAAAAATTGAAATAAAAAATAAAATTAAACAACAAAATAGACGTAAAGTATAATTCTAAATCTGATACATGTAAAAAAACATTAACTGCTTTCAATAATTCAACCTTATAACCAATTTTCTTTTCTTTTCTTTTCTTTTTTTTGTGAAAAGGGTCATTTTTTCAAAGAAAGTAACATTGAAAAACATTCTTTATATTTTAGAAAGAAAATTCAGTGCAAAAAATCCATACGTATGGTGAAAATTAGATAAGCAAATGATTAAATTTGAATTAAAGAAAAAAAAAGATATAAAGTAATATTCTAAAATCAAACATAGGTAACCCAAAAAATGATTAATAAAAAAATAACAATATCTCATCACAGAGAGAGAGAGAAAGAGAGACTTATTCCATTGAAAATTCAATATAAAAAATCCATAAGATCTAAAAATTGAACTAAGAAAAATTAAATAAAAAATAGATATATAGTAATTTTCAAAAACCAAATACACTATACAAATTCATAAACAAATACAAATAAAAAAAGTTAAATACAAAAAATAAATACAAGGAAACCAACGCCAAAACACTGCAAGTTTTTGCATTTTACCATAACACTGACATTATTTAGTAAAATAGAATTTACTTTGGTAACCGCTTCACTTAAAGCGAAATTCTAGCATATAAATCATAAACAATTAAATTTAATGATAATTATTTTCATTTTTGCATCTAATTCGATTTTAAAATATTAAAAGCCATTGTTCAAAACATTAACATGCTGTCAATGAGAATATTCTGATATTAAATAAAAAAATTAAAATTCTTAGAGTTCAAAGTAATGTTTCAAAAAAAATTTTAAATTCATGACCTATATGAGAAAGACAATCAAAAAGTTTACAGATAAAGAATTAGGGATATAATCACAAAATTAATGCGTAATTATTAGAGCAGAAATTAATTAGGCAGATTTATGCCTAATATATTTAGAAAGGATCAAAATATTGTTTTCATTTAAAAAAATTATTTTTTTTCCTAAATTAGTTTCAACTGATATTATTGAATTAATATAATAAATTAAATATGAATAAGCCAATAAAATATTTTTAAAAATGCAACAGCCTCGAAAATTATCAGAATTGAATCAATGAGAATGTTCTAATATTAATAAAAAAATTAAAAAGGTTAAAAATTGTGTGGCAAAAGAAAATTTTAAATTCGTGAAATACGTGAAAGATTATTATAATTACTGAATTAAAAATAAATTTTAATTTAGCCAAATTTAAACCAAACATATTTAGAAAGGATTGGAATCTGGCATTTTTTTTCTTTTTATCTTTTAATCTTTATCTCATGTTTTTTCTTTCCAAATCCGGATTAGTTTATTAATTTGATTGTTAACGTCACTTAAGAAAAAAATTTTGGAATATAAATCACAATAAATTAGATTTAATTGTGAGTATTTTCTGTTTTGTGACTAATTCAATATTAAATTTTTAAAAGCCGGTATTTCTAAAAAATTAACATATAGTCAGTGAAAAGGGATTAATGCTAATAAAAATACAAAGTCCATGTTTTTGTCAAATTTGTGTGTATGTTTTTAATGTTTTTATCTCAAAAATTATGTAAAAGAGATAAAGAAATAAAATTTAAAAAATATAATAATTAAATGTATGTTTTTAAATCTAAAATTACAAAACAAAAGTAAGTTCTTAGAGTACAAAATAACATTGTAAAAGAAAATTTTAATTTCATGATATATATGAAAAAGACCACTAAGAGTTTTAGTAACGAAGAATTACCTTTATAATTAAGGAATATATCTACACTTTATAGAATATAAATTTAAATTTGACAAATTTAAAGTCAGACAGGATCAAAAATATTGTTTTCCCATTTTTTATCTTGGATTAGTTGTAATTGAAATTAATGAATTTAGTTTAAATAAATTTAATCCAATAAATTAAACATGAATTAGTCAATAAAATATTTTTAAATACTAACAAAATATTAAATTTCGAAAACATTTTTCCAGAAGAAAATTTTGAATGCACGGAACATGTGAAAAACTATTATTAAGATTAATGAATTAATATATAATCATTAGATTAGGCTTCTAATTTAGGAAAATTTCAACCTAATATATTTCAAAATTATTGAAAATTTGATTTTTTTTCATTTTTATCTTATAATTTCATCTTATGTTTTTTTTAAATTTTTTTGGTCTTTTCTAATCCAGATTAGTTGTATTGAAATTAATGAATTTATTAAAATAGATTTAATGTAATTAATTAATGAATTTAATTAAATAAATTTAATGTACTAAATTCAATATAATTTATCCGATAAAATGTTTTTGAAAAATTCAAAAGTTTCCAAGGTTCTGAGATTTTCGTCAATGAGAAAGTTTTAATATTATAAAAAAATCTAAAATTCCAAGATGTTGTTTGCTAAAGAAAATTTTAAATTCATGTAATATGTGAAACAAATTATTAAAATTGAGAAATTGATATATAATTAATACAACACACATTTAATTTAGGCAAATTTAAACATAATATATTTAGATAAGATCGAAATTTTGCTTCGTTTCTTTTGTTATCTTATAATTTTCATCTTATGGTTTTTTCTCTTTACTAACCTGAATTAATTTTAATTACTAACCTGAATTAATTTTAATTACTAACCTGAATTAATTTTAATTGAGCTTAATGAATTTAGTTTAATAAATTTAGTGTTATAAACAAATATGCATTAGCAAATAAATTGTTTTTAGGAAATCTTAAAATTTCCATAATTCTGATAATTTAAAAATTGGTCGAAATTGTGCAATTATGGTCAACTGACCCGTCTGCTATTGTATATTGTATAGGACCAAATTAAAGCTGGTAACCCAAATATTATACCATATATAGAAAAATAAAAAATTTTCATTAATAGCTTGGCTATTCTAGGATTAATTATATGAATAAGTTTTATATATATATATATATATATATATATAATAGGCTTGAAAGTAACCCAAAATTTAACAATAAAAATAAAAAATCCGAAATTTGGTAAATTCTGAATTTTGGTTAAAATTGGTCAAATACTGTGTTGCTATTATATATTGGATTAGTTACAGACATATACATTTATATATAAAGCATAGACCTATATATACACCTCATATTGATGTCAAAAGATATTTGCTTCCTTTTTTTTTAGTATTCATTATCACTTAAAATTCTTACAAATCAAACATTTTACCATATAAATTTTATTCAAATTCAAATATAAAATTTTTTCTCTCTTATTTTTTATAACTAACTAGTAATTTTTCAACTATTATATCTATTCACGATTAAATCAACATCTATCTCTATAATTTTTCTACTCACATTTTTTATTACCTTTAAACTTATATAATATCATATCATTCAACTATTATTATATACTAAATATACATACATACATACATACATACATATATATATATATATATATATATATAATTTTTCTACTCTTCCAAATCTTATAAACCAAATATAATTTTCATCCCCACTCAAATAACCTAAAATAACCTTCCCAATTCTAATTAGGAAACAAACATAGCCTTATTTTTATTAGATGATTTTAATTTATTATAATGTTCTAGTTTTAATATTTTATATATATTTTTCATTTTGCCTTTGGTTTTAATATATATTTTTTTCTTTCATATTTCTTATACTTTCTGATTCACAAAGTTTTTTCTCTTTCTCTATATATAGACTGTTACCATAACTAAATGCAAGGTAATTATAGTAATCAATTATAGTTGTCAAATGTAGATTAATTAAATATATATATATATATATATATTTCTCCTTTTCCGTTTATTGTTGTCATTATAGTATATCTATTTTTTCTTTAATAAAATTATATAGGTTATAAATAATTTTGTATACGGCACTAAAATTTCACTTGGATGTAGATATTACTTGATTTACATTTTACTTCATAAACTTCCGATTAACACTACGAGCTTAATAACGAGGATGATTAAGTAAATAAATAAAATAAGTCTCCACATATATTAACTATCACTAATCTAGTCTAAACCTTGAATTTTGTAATTGGATTATAATTAATAAGGAAATTAGGTACACATAACTGATGGGTGAACAAAGATGCATATAGCTAGGAATTAGGATCACACACGTCATTTCTTATGCTGTGATAATTAATTATGCCCTTTACTGTTTGATTAGCTACAATAGGCTATTGTTTTATATTCTAATAATCTATTTATTACATAAAGCAGGAAGGGCTTAGAATCACTGAATTGGGTACTTTTAATTTAGATTTCCAAATTGCCCCCCGTCAATTAAATTTATTAACTCAATTCAAACAAATATCATTCGGTCATTTTTTAAATAGGAAGTGGTAGAATTGGGAGACGAAGAGACCGAGGAGTGCTTAGCCTAAAAGCAAATAGTTTAAACGTGGGGCGCAGTAGATTTCAATTGTAGCTATTTAACCAAAAATGCTACATTTTGTTTATATATATATATATATATATATATATATATTATTTTGTTTTCACCTCAATTGTTTTCTTTTTATCCCATTTTATATAATTACATAATTTAATTTGAATTTTTGATAAAATATGTTTAGTTTTTTAAATATAATAAATTTATGTTTCATTATAAAAAATTTTAATTTTGACAATGCACTTTTATCACAAAATTTTTAAAATATGATAGATCTAAGTTTTATTATCATTAATAAAAATTTATGCACACATATATGTAATTTTCCCAAATGATAAAATATGAAATAAAATACACGCCATATTTCAAAATTTTAAATAGTAAAAATAATGTACAGAAAAATGTTATATTTTAAATTAAAATGCACATGCATTGAGTGTGTCGCATTGACTAACGTCAATTATTCATGAATAAGGATATTAAAAATGAAAAATGATACTTTGAATTTGGGGGGAAAATATACCGTCAATGCGCTCACACTTGGTCATAACATCATATTACTAATTTTTTTTTTATTCTTGTGCTGCATTTTTAATTTATTAGTTCTGAGGACAAACGTAACAACTCTGATGCATAATTATTCCTTAATCCCTTTATATTTTTTTCTTGTCCCTGTAAAACAGGACAAAGCACAAGCTTGTTATGGGACAAGAATCCAATACTCTAAATTATGCACTGAATCCCACCATTTCGATGATCAATTTTCTTAATTGAGACATGAAGATCATCACTTGTCATATATTTGTCCTGTAAATGTTTTAAATTAGTTATGAAAAATTGGGAATCAAACTTGTTTTGTCTAAAACCTTCACAACTTACTTGAGATTTGATTAATTCCAAAATTTTAAATATGAATTTTTAAACGTCAATTCTCATAGTAGTAATTCCAAAAATACTTAACGGAATTCATTCTCATTCCTGACACCAAACGCCACCTAAATAATTCACTAAATCCCACCTTTTCTATGATCAATTTTCTCCATTGCGACGTGAACATCATCACTGCTTGTCCTATACTTGTACCACTTAGCACAAACCATGAAATATCCCAAATTCACTGCCTCCACACCGGCAACAAGGTAATAAAAGTAATCCAATCTCCCCTTGTTCAGATCTTCAGCCAACCAATTACTCATCTCCCCAACTTTGGTCCTCTGATGAACCACAGACACCATGAAACTACTCAAATAGCTCGATGTCGCGAACCCACAGAGCAGCAAAGATGGCCCCAGGCTCTTCATGTTCTCCGGGAACTGCTTGTAGAAGAACTCCACCAGGCCGATGATGGCGAAGCCTTCGGACAGCCCACCCACCACCAGCTGAGGGATCAGCCAGTTCCCCGACATGGACGAGATAGCACCTTTTCGCGCAACGAATCCCAACGTGGGCCGAGTAGAAGCCACGACCCTCCTGTGGTCCTCAACCACTCCCGATACAACCATCGTCAGGATTCCAAACACGATTCCGATTCCAATCCTTTTCAGGATTGTGATCCCCTCTTCTTTTCCTGTAAATCTTCTGAGGATAGGAAGAAGAATCCTGTCGTATATTGGAATCCAGACGGTGAGGGTTACGAATGTGAAGACATTGTAAGTCGCTGCAGGGATCTTGAAACTGCCCCTGCATAGAGTCCTGTCGGCCTGGATGGCCTGGAATACCACATAGTTCTGCAGTTGGACCAGAACTATGTAGTAAATGATCCCTGCTATCCAAATGGGAATCACTCTGAGGATGCATTTGACCTCTTCAACTTGCTGCAAGCTGCGGAGCCTCCACGGATCGGCGGCCGATCCATCTGAGTTTACGTGGTCTTCTGGCGTCAGAATTGCTGCTTTGTCCAGGAACCTGAGTTGATCCGTGTAAGCGAGCTTCGAGTTGATCGTATCAGCTGGAATGTGATTGAACAGAGAGCTCCAGGGCTGTTGAGGGGATCCCAGTTTCCTTTTCTTGAAGGCAACCGCCAGTGTTTGGACCAAGCTTGTCAGGGGACTGCCCTCAGGCATTACTTTGACATAAATTCTTGTCCCGATGAAGAAGAAAGTGCAGGACAAGGACATTAGGAACGTGGGGATGCCTAACCCTATGGCCCAATTCAAGTTGGACTGCACGTATATGATGACAGTCAACGATACCATCATCGCGAAAGTGTAGGTGAAATAGTACCAATTGAAGAAACTATTGGCACCCCTTCTCCCGGAATCTGTATTGGGATTAAACTGATCGACTCCAAAGGCCAAGTTACAAGGCCTAATCCCGCTAGCCCCGATTACTAGGAGCACGAATCCGGTGAATAAGACAGCGAGTTGCCCTGGTGAAGGTCCATGGCAAGAGCTATCCTCTTGTGATCCACACTTGGGAGGATGTAGCTTTGGAAATGCTGCTGTGAGGGTCAGTGCCAGCATACCCTGAAACAAAGGCAGATTCACATGAATTCAGATTCTTTTACTACCAGAAGATGGAGGATTTAATGGAGGATTGGTACCAGAAACGACGACACTGAGGCGATGCCAATGGTCTTGTATCGGCCAAGATAAGTGTCGCATAGGAAAGCACCTATCAAGGTTCCGAAATTGCAGGTTCCGTTGAAGATATTGAGGACATTTGTTGCCGTAATGGACTTCATGTTGAAGACTGTGGTTAGGTACACTAAGAGATTGGATGAGGTTCCAATGGTTCCCAGCTTCTCAAATGTCTCATTTCCTGCCATTTATTCCAGTAAATTGCATTTATATAAGCTAGGTTTCAGTCTCGTTTTAATCCCAAAGCACCATAGGAAACTCTCGGAGGGGAAGGCAAGATTTTGTAACACAGTTATTATGAATGTTATAGAATGATGATTCAAAGAAAGGCCTAGCAATCAAAGGGAGTTTACCTATAACAAAAGGCATGGCTTTGATCCCTCTGTAATTCGGCTGTGTCTTGGCAGCAGCAACGTCATGCTCCTCCATTGCTGCAGCAGAAAGAAATTCTATATTCTCAACCCTCTCTGTTTGATGCCCAAAGACACCTTTCTTCGATTGTCATGTTACTTGAATGGCCTAATTGGTAGAAAGGTGGATGTATAAGAAAAATTTTTGTTAATTTTGAGGCACCAGATTTCTATGACCATCCTATGCCTCTATTTATTGGCTAGGGTCACTCTTGCGTTCTCAAAGCATCAGCATTCCATGATCTTAAGGGTGCCACGTGTGGTGTTTTTAAGATCCACCGGTCTTAAAACATCCGGTGAAGATTGCTGCACCTTGAGAGTCAAAAGATTATAAAACATGTCACAATTTTATTTTGAAAAACATAAAAAATTAATTAAATAATAAAATTACGATAAGTGTTACAAGCTTACATATTTAGTGTATTTTCACCTGAATGTGATGTCTACAAAAATTTAACGAGTATAATATCTACAGGACCAGAACCTTCAAAGATGGATCATGGATGTTCATTCATTCGTATCCCAAAGTAGATGTGATGGCTTCATGACAAGGCCTGAGACAACCCAACCTTATCACAGATTTATGATTTTGTCTGGCTTATGATTTGTCCATGAAAATGTGATGCTTGGATTGAAACTTTGTTCTTTATTTTGCTTTCCCTAATGAAAACAAATCCCTCTTGATTAGAGATGTGCCCCCCAACAGTCCTGGGTGGGGGTAGTCTAGGCCGGTGTGTGTGTGTGTGTGTATATATATATATATATATAGACACATGTTCACTTGTCGAGTATATATACATACATACATATGTATATGTTATATGTATGTATATATACTTGACAAGTGAACGTGTCCCCACCCGTCTTAGACTACCGTATACTCTCATTTATTTTTATTTGTATCTTATAATATAATTATAATCTTTATAAACTATCACAACATTCAATTATTATTATAAATTTTATACATATATTTAAATAAATTATATTATTCATCTCATTAAAACAATCTTTTCAAATGTATCACTCATTTCAACATAATTCCTACCAAATATCATATCAAACAAAAACCCCACTCCCAAACACAGCCCAAGTTTAATCCGTTGTAACAGGCACACATTTTTTACCTGTCTATACTCCCCGTGTTTCTATAATATAGGCCGTAACAGAACTATTGGCTTATGTCAATCGATGATCATAAACCATATAAATGGAATGAAAATTCTTAATCACATGATCTTCTGACAAATTATAACAAAAACAATAATCTAAAATTAAAATTATATGAGGAAAGTAAAAAATAAAACGAATAAATTTAAAGATATAGAAAATGAGAGAAAACACTAAATTGTATTAAAAGAGATCGGAGAAATAAAGAAAAACAAAAATTTTCAATTAAGGACATTGTAGTACAAAATATAAGATGGATGAAAGAAAAATAAATTTTTAAAAACAAAATAAATTAGAATTAAAAGTGAAGGAAATAAATAAATATTTAGAAAATTGAGTGAAAAATAATAGATAAAGATGAGTATTTTAATATTATATATCATGTAGAAAAAGTTTTTTTTTATGCACTCTTGACCAACCCGGTTGGGTTGAGGTTGACCACTGGTTATTTCTTTATTTATTTTTTATGTGTTTGTTTTTTTGAATGATAAGAAGGAAAAAAAAAGGGATGAAAAACAAGAAGAGAGGAGAGGAGAGGGAAGGATAGGGGAAAATGGAAATAGAGGAGGAGGAAGAATGAAATAAATCAGTAAATTGAAAAAATACCAAAAAGAAAACAAATAAAGAAAGCATGAGTACGTATAAAGGAAAAAAATATCATTCCATTATAATTGTTTAAATAAGTAATTATTATTTTTGTCTTTTTATATGATTTATGTCGTAATCTGTACATAATGAATAAGCATTAAAATTTAATAAATTAATTATTATATATTAAATTTGCTTTATTTTTAAAAACAAATAATCAATTATATAGTTTTTCACTCAAATAATGATCCTACATTTTGCATACAAATTAGTTATAAATTTCAAATTATTCTCAATACATTTATCTAATTTTTGTTACTAAAACAATATATATATTATATTAAATAGGAATAATTAACTAGTTTCTATATTTGACAGAAGCGATTAGACCAATTAAATCAATAAACTTGTATGATATCTAGTTTTATGATTGATTCAATTTTTGAAACATTGAGATTGAGGAGAGAAGACGGATTGAAAGGAGGGGTAGTTACATTGTAGTAAATTACAATAACAATCGATCAATATATATACTATTGACACTTTGGAGGAATATTTTAAGAAAAATATTAAATAATAAAATTGTCCTTTTTGCATCTAAACGGTGCAAATTTAGCAAAGAGTTACTTTTAAATGCAAGCATCCAATTATATCAAATTTAAATGTATTCTCAGAGAAAAAATTATTATGAAAAAAATAAAAAAGAATTAACATAAAAATAGACTAACATCCACACAAATGAAATTCAAACTCATAATCTCTTAATTAGTAAAATTTGCACATTTTATGTCTTTATAAAATTATTTATAGATTATAATTTTTTCGTATTTAAATAATAAAAATAAAATTATTTAATACGAAAAGTGTAAAAAATTAACTATAAATTGAAAAAGATCAAAAGAAATTAAAGAGAGAGAGAGAGAGAGAGAGAGAGAGAATAAAAAATAAAATAAAAAAATTTAAAATAAAAGTTGCTGTGGTGTTCACATTGTGCAATTAAAATGAATTTATATCTTTAATAAGATAGTATGGATAAATAAGACAAAACTTTATACACGTCTTTCACTACTAAATATACCAAATCTATTATGAATTTTAGTTGTCCTTTGCTCTATACGTGCCACACTTGTAGTTCTTTAATTTTGTAAAAAGAAAATATGTGCCGTTCTTAAAGCCCACTTAATTAAATGTCTTACGAGTCAAACTCATTGAAAAGTTGACCCATTAATTAATTAATTAATTAATTAAAAATGGTCCTTTTTGTTTTCAATTGATCAATATTAACCACATGTAGACAGAAAATTAATACGTCTTTGTCAATGTCAATCCATTAAAGTCGTCAATCCACGCCGATGTCCTAATCCTAGCACTCTAGTGCCCGAATTGGGACCATTCAATTTTTTTGGTCTACATTTGAGTTGGAAATTAAGACGGCATAGATTTTAAATTTATAATAATAAATTTATTATATTTATTTGAATGATAATATATTTTAAAATTATAAATTCATTTTAAACTATAGTTTTAAGTCTTATTGGATTAAAGGATTTAATGAGTCAATTTTAAATTTATAATAATAAATTCATTACATTCGTTTATAAGACAATATATTTTAAATCTCTAAGCTCTCTTTTAGTAATTACATTGTATTTAAGATTCTTTTTATTTTAAAGTCATTTGAAACCAAATTTTAAATTTCTTTTCAAATTTAAATTTTTTGAATCAAAATGAATATTATATTTCAGATCTTGAAGATATAAATGAAAAATTAAATAAATAAATAATAAAACATTAATAAATATATATATGCGTGTGTGTGTGCATAATTACGTACATATATGTATTTGATATACATTTATACACACACACACATCCAAATGTTATATTGGAATGTCATTGGTTGTGTTTGTTAGCCAATTCTCAATCTGTACTTATTATTTCAAATTTTATACGAATAAATATATTACTTTATAAAATTTTTATTGAAATTCAAATTCAAAATTTTTTTTCTTGCAAATATAACTAACTAATAATTTTATATTATATCTATTTATAATTATATTCATAAACACACATATATTGACCTTTATATATTTTTATACCCACATATTTCCTATCACAACACAGCTTCAACCAAATATTATCCCCACCAAAACCCTATTCCAAACGTAACCATTGATAATTTATACAATCATTCTGTATTTTCTGTCCGACACTCAAAAGAAGTATTGACCATCCCTCGTTATTCTTATCATTCTTTAAATTAGTAAAATTCCAACTTTATCTTTTTATGTTTCCTTTCACGTCTCTCTTCTCTTGGCTTTCTCACTTATTTTTCTTGCTCTCAATTTAACAAAAGGTCAAAGTATTGATGGTTTACAAATAAAACAAAAAATATGTAACAAAACCATTTATGCTTTGAAAATTTATAATTTTTGAAATATCTCGCGATTTTCAAGAAATAAATTTAGCAAAACAATCTCTTAATGATGGCTTGTTTTAAGTAAGACATTGAATTTAAAGATATAAGGATTTCAATTATTGAGTATGGGCTTAGTTTCTCTATAAGTAGATAATAACCAAAAGTTTGTTTCATTGTTGATGTGATGTTTGAACAAACGAATGAGTGTGAAAGTGCGTAGTCTTCCATTGTTTTGCCAACTTTGGAACAATTACGTTATGGATTGTCCTCATCCTAATGCAAATACCTAGTGGGTTGAAAATTGAAAACATTTTTTGTAAATTATGATTTTTCTATTGAAATTGGTAATATATTTTTCAAGGCACTATAAACGTGTTCTCTATAAGTATATAATAACCAAAAGTTTGTTCGTTGTTATGATGTTCGAACAAATCATGAGTGTGAAAGTGCGTAGTCTTCCTTTGTTTTGTCAACTTTGGAACAATTATTATAGATTGTCCTCATTCTAATGCAAATACCTAGTGGTTTGAAAATTGAAAACCTTTTTTAAAAAATTATAATTTTTCTATTGAAATTGGTATTATATTTTTTCCAGGCACTATATACATGCCATATAATAATAATAATAATAATAACAATAATCTCTATAAATCTTTATATACATGGCATATAATAGTGCATGGCACTAATTTATAAATCTTTCACTCTTATTTTTATTAACATTTAATTTTCTATTTTCTCATCTTTTATCTAACTTTTAACTTTTTTCTCTTTATATTTAAAAAATAGTATACTTTCTAAGTAATTTTATTTTATTATCAAACAATAATATATTTTATTGTAACTCATAAAATTATACAAAAGTTTTCTATAATTATGCACATTCATAAAGTATGCAATTTTTAATAGTGTAAGTTGTTGTCGCATTGCTTGAATTTTTAGAAGTTATGAGCAAAGAAACTCACAAAATTAGTTGAAAAAAAGGATATGTCAATTATATATTTAGATTATTGATTTATTTATTTTTATATTTTATCGCTGAATTCATATTACTTATTGTATGTGATAAGATATGTGAGTATATGTATATGTATATTCTTTACCTTTTTAAAATCATTTTCCACTATAAATTCATACAACACATTATGTTGATAATTGAATTTGTACATATGGTATTTCTTTTATTTTTATATATATTTTTTATTTATTTGATGATTTTTGTACACATACCCGTTTAGCACGTCTTTTTAGAGTGATTAATAAAAACCTTTAAAATTTAATTTCCTTAATTATATTTTTATAACATAAAATATTGGATTTTATTTGTACTTATATGCAACATGTGATGCCAACACATTTTATGTATGTAGCTAAGTCTATTGAATATTGAAAACTTGTAAATTTGATTTCCTTAATTTTTATCATAACATTTTTATTTTTAGTTTTACGGAACACATGTGATGCCAACGTATTTTTTTGCAGCCAACGTATTGGACGTCAAAATAATATTTAGTTGATAATTCGAAATTATTAGGCCATACAAAAATATTGCTTTATCAAAATTGCAAACCCATCTCAACTCGAACCAGCTCGACTAGATTGCAAAATGCACTTGTAATTATTGTCAAATTAATTTGAAATAAACTATCCCCAAGCTCCCAAACGTTGAATTGGACAAAATTCCCGTTTAAATTACACTGCATCAACACCAACCTATAATGGCATGGTAAAATCAAATTCAAATTTTACATCTTATAAACAACGTTACTTCGATTATTAAGAAACAAACTACATTTGCGTGACATCCCACAATGCACTATGTCTATCATTATTTTGTAAAGTTTTTTAAATTATTTTTGTTTTATTGTTATATAGCTTAACATGGATATTTACACCAGATGTTAAAAACATTTTCATGACCTTTGCTAATCCACAATTTTATTTTTTCGCACTCTTTTCTTATAACATAGATAAGATATTGTTAAGAATCCTTTGATATGAAAACAAAAAGGTTTGTAACGCTGACTGAATTGGCTTCCCGATAGATAAGAGAAAATCGGAAACACCTTTTATTTCATACTATTCTCTCGATACATAATCGAATCTTTTGAAACAAAAAAAACAGTGCAATTCTTCAAATTGTAAAATTTGGATTATTACTATAAAGTAATCTCATTGTTTATATCAATTATAAAATTTGCGTATATATAACAATGCCACAATCTTATCACGACATTGATCAATCGTTGAAAATTAATTTGATGTAGGTTATAATTTGTATGGAATGAATTAAGCACAAAACAACATTTGCCATGATATAATTAAATGAATAGTCACTATAAATCAAACGCATATAATAAAATGATAAATAGCAAAGCTTGACCGAGTTGTGTATTCATCTCGTGACCTCTTACAATTTATGTGATCAATTTATTATGCTTAAAAAATATGCTATAAAACAAAATTCTTGAATAATAAAAAACCTTGATGTAAGACTGAATAATTTAGATCAATTTGGATTTTTGTGGGTTCTACTCTCTAAGTTTAGTCCTCTGATTCTTCTTTTGAGAATGCAGACTTAAAACTCGAATAATCTTTAAAGAAATGGCCTGTGCTTGATCTTTCTTGAGGGTTGTTAGTTTCTTAGCAACACTGATTATCTGGCTTAGCACCACAATTTTGGATCAAATGCTGAATTTGGGGATTTTGATGAAGAACGTCTTTAATTTGGTTATGAACTCCTTTAATTTGGTGAAGAACACGATGAATTTCTTTGAACTTGGCAAAAAATATGATAAACTTCTTTGAATTTGGCGAAGAACCTAATGAATTTCTTTGAATTTAGGGAAGAACAAGATGGACTTTTTAAATTTGATGAAGAACATTTTGAATGTTCTTAAAAATTCCAGAGAGAATTCGAGAAGTTTCAAATCTTTAGCTACTTCACTTTCTTGACTTCTCTCCTTCCCCTAAGGGTTTGATCCCTATTTATAGTTGTATGAGAAATAGAGTGGCTGTATCAACCTACTAACGTGGCGCTATTTTATTAGTCATTAGAGTTTGTATTCTATTCAACAATTTAAAAGAGTCTTCATCTCTTGGACTTCTAACGGTATCCTATGATTTAGAATTTTCATTCCTTAAACTTCTAATATAACCCTACTACTTGTCGCTATTTGATTTATTTATTATTATATTTATTTAAATTGATTTATTTAGTATTTTGATGTCGTAATTTTTACGTAACACTGTTTAATTGGTAGATAAAATTTTGACGTGTCTGTCATAACAAAAAGGACAATAATACGAAAAAGAGTGAAAAGAAAACATCGTGTCACAAAGAACTCCTCAGTTTATTTCAATTGTTGGACCAAATTCTTACTGAACTTTTGCTTAACTCTTAAGCCTCGTGAGAAGCAACACCCTTTATTGTTATTTATTTTATTATTCTTCATAAAATTTTATTTTACCTCTTGACCTCAAATGTCATTGCTAGAAATTTCGGATCACCATTTTCAATGATGCCTTTTGTCTTTTTTATGCCAATGAGTCTTTGCTCAAGATACAAAGGCAGATCTCCAAATTGAAACTTTTTTTATATGTTCGTCTAAATTTACTATTTATGGTTGTTTGTACTGTAATATATGACAATTAATTTATAAATGTACCTGATTAGTTATTATAAGATGGTATTTTAACTTCATTTACTACCACAATTATAAGTGAAGTATTTTTAATAATTCACTTCTATTGTTAAAAATTTGTAATATGATTAATTCATATTTTATCATGATTGATAAAAAATTATGTACACATGTAGAATAAATATTTTTTACTAAATAATAACAATATATATGTGTGTAACATATTTCAATATATTTATATATTAAAATACACACGTGTAGAGTGTGCTATGTATCTAGTTATTATTATTATTAAGACCTCCTTTCTAACTTTTTTGTTTTGCTCATTGTCGTAATTTATTTTTTTCTTTTATCCATTGAAAATACATTTTGTAAGGCCTGCTTGTCTTTATTTGGATTGCCTATCAATTTTAGAGTAGAAAACACCAACCTACGAAAGTAAAAATACGAATTTACTATCAACAATGCCTACAGGTTATGTTTAGAAGTTAACTTTCAATTCTAAAACATCGTATTACCAAACATATCACTCAACAAAATTTTTATAGAATTTAAATTCAATTTTTTCTTCTCTAGTATGTATAATTCACTAATTATTTTTCAATCATTATATTTATTAACAATCGAATCAACCCTTATACATATCACACATGTACTCATATTTATTTTTATTTATCTACTAAAATCTAATTATTATCCCTATATATTATCACATTATCCAATCATTACTATATATACATACATACATAAATACATATATATATATATTTTTTTTTTCAAATAAATCATACTATTCATCTCATCAAAACCTCCTTTCAAATATATTAATAATTTCAACATAACTCTTATCAAATATTATCTCTAACAAAAACTCCTCTCCCAAACATAGCTATAAATTTTTCTCTAAGGAAAAATTATTCATATATATATATACACATTATATTTGTTCAATCATTTGGGATTGTTGTGGCTAGGTTTGTTTGCCACCTCACCTTTCCTCATCTTATTAACAGCAAGTTTTCTTACCTTATCATTTATATAAAGGGATCAACTCATGTAAGACGTTGATGTCATTTACTTCAGGCGACGGGACGAATGGGTCCATTCGACAGAGCAGTCAGGACATTGCTCTGGGTGCCATTTTTTTTTAAAATTTCTGTTTTAAATATTTATAGTTAATATAATTACTTTTTTACGAATTGCACATATTATTTTAATTTTATAAAAATTTTATATTTTATTTAATTATTTTATAACATAATAATTGTGTAAAAACATAAAAACAAATTATAATAAAATCTAAAATAGTACAAGAGTATATTAAAATCATGTTTTTTAATTTTTTATTTGTTATCAATTGTAGATAATTAATATCGAAACATCTACATGGGATTCGAAGATATGATCTTATTGAATAAACAATTTTGGTACATTAACCATACTATTGATGTTAAAAAAATTTAGTATTTTGTATATTGATTGAAACAATAGACTTTAATGTATAAAGAAAGACATTGGTAAAAAATAATGGAACTTGTTCTAAAACTCAAATAATAGGATAGATTAATAAAAATGAAAAAATAAAAACAAAAATTTACAATATTCAATTAATTATAATTAAAAATTCATTAAGAAATTAAGAAAAAAAAACAAAAAAAAAATCAGAAATTACAAAAAAAGAAAAAATAAAACAAAAGGCAGAACGGGGCACTGGAACAACGTTCGAGTGGACCATTTAAGATAATTGAGGAATGGGCAGTGGGCTGCGGGGAAGGAATGGCAGCCCTTTACTGTTCAGGTTGGAAAATTGACTCCCGGAGATAATCAAGTAACTAACTGATCCACGTGGCAAGTACGGATCGGGAGGGACAGAGGCATTTGCGAAAAGTTGGAACAGACGATTCCATCCAGTGTGACCCTGGCTGTGTGCGAGGGAATGCCACAGATTCTGTATCTGTACAACTCTTACGGCAAGGCATGGTTCTATAGCAGTTGTCCTGCAGCTTTAAAACATTCCTTGTATTTTTAAAGTTTCAATGCAATGTTGGGTTTGACAGTAAATTTGTGTCTTTGTCACGCACGGATTACTGCTTAGCGTTTTGTGTATTTGTTGTATCAAATTCACTCAAAACTTCAAATAATTGAGTCCGTGAGGTAAGTAAACAAACAAGTTTTGTGGAGAAAGTATATTAGCTCTCTAAACACTTTTTCGACTACTCTACAAGGCTGGTTAGTCATTGCATTTTTTCTCACTGTAATTCCAATGCATACTCTCTTATTTGTATAAAATGATTTCATGCTGCACTTTCTACATATGTAGATTATTTCCAATGACTTTCTTCAGAATCTTTGATTCACATGATCGATCAGTATCTCCTTGACTTGACCAATTGAGCAATTAGTTGTTTGCTAAGAAGAACTATTTCATTTTCATCATTATTACTACAACAGTTATCATCTTTAGAGGTTTTCTCAATACACAAAATGATTTCTTTCTTTTTCTTTGCCTGGAACATGTTCATCTTGTACGTTTGAAGGGATCCCATCAGCTCATCCAACTACATATTGTCCACCTCTCATAGCTCTTCAATTGTCACAACCATGACAGTAAATCTCTCTAGCAGAGATCTTACTACCTTTCTAACCAATTTGTTGTTAGAGTACTTTTTCTCAAGTTGGTAGGCTTGTTTTGCAATGTTTCTTAGGCGTCCATTGAATGTTGCAATGGTTTCTTCATCTCCCATGCGTAGATTTTCAAATTGAGTGGCAAGAATTTGTAGTTTGAATTGTGTTACAATGCTTGTCCTTCATGAATAATCCCATGATATCCCAGGCTTCTTTGGCTAATTCGCATGTTGAGATCAGCATAAACTGTTCTTTATCCACTCCAGTGAAGATGGCATCTATTTCCTTGGAGTTAACAATTGTAGCTCATTCCTCATCCACCATCCAATGTTTAGAGTCCTTGACTACGAGGTTGCTATCTTTAGTATCAACAAGAGGTGGTTGTCATCTCTCATCTACAGCTATCCAAGCCTTTTCATCAAGTGACTTTAAGAAAGCTAGCAAGCCTTCTAGTAAGGGTAATTGAACCCATCAAGCAACCTTGGGCACAGTAATGACGCTTCTTCCCTTGTTTGCATAGTCTTCACACACAGACCAGGATCTCAACTACTTGTATTGCCAAGTTGAAAATGGTGACATAGCTTTGAAGGCACTTAAAGGTGTGTGTTGATTGATTCAACAAATTGTTGAAGAACTACTGTTCCAACAGACAGTAAACCACTTTCTCGGTAGCAGAATTGTATAGCTTGACTTGATACTTTTCTTTTGTTAATATTATAATGTAAACAAGACAAAATAACTAGAAGAGAGAACACACTGAATTAGTTACATAGTTCAGTGAATTATAAACATCTAAGTCTACAGGGCCTAGCCTAATTTCAAATATCTATTAGAGTTAAGAGTTTTACACATTACATAGCTTCGAAAATTCTTCACCAAGCTCAATTCAACTTCCCTACTGTTAAGGGTTTACAATTAGATGTTGATTCACTTTCTTCCACCAAGTAGACTCGAACCTACTCTTTGTTCATACACCCTTTCATCAAAGTAGTCTCACTCCATGGGATTTTAGAATAATAATTACAATTACAAAAATAAGTACATTAGCTCTCTAAACAGTTTTTCAACCACTCTACACAGGTGGTCAGTTAGTGCACTTTTTCCTCACTTTAGCTCTAATGCATACTCTCTTGTTTGCACAAAATGATCCCATGTTGTACTTTCTACATATAAAGACCATTTACAACGACTTTTCTCAAAATTCTTGATTCACATAATCAATCAGGATCTTCTTTACTTAGCTAATTGAACAACTGTCACTACCTGTTGGTCAGTTGTTGTAATAGTTTTCATGGACTTTTCTTTTAGGTTGAAATTCTCAATCTCCTAATGTTGCTAAGTTGATATTTTCTATTCTTACTTTCTTTTAGGCATGATTTATCAGAGATTCTTCAACTCCAAATGATTCTTCTTACCTTGGATAGATGATCCACTTTTTCTTTTTAGTCAAGGATTGCACTCCATTTTGTGAATTCCTACAATATCTTCAAAACATGGCAATGAAAAACAAATTCAAATTTGTCAAATATATATGATGATATGGATTTCACATGTACAAATATGTGTATCACATAAGTGCCAACACCATAATAGCAATAATACACACACACACAAGTTATACACATTTTTAATCAAATTTGTATCTTTATATACACATGTTTATATTCACCTTCATATACATTAACTACGCAACCAAACATAGTGCAGGCCAAGCGTTTAGCAACCTCAAATCCATCAGGTCACCGGCTGTGACGTTATCCACTATGTATATTACTACACCACATTATCGAAGTTTAACAATACGAGATGGTATAATATAATATGGCTAAAGCTAAGAAGTTCATTTTTTAATTATTATGATTCATTTATTAAATGGAGATGAACAATGTTTTATGTCTCAGTCAATTTTCATACATTTTCTTCGAATTATCATTTAAATATGATAACTGAATACGCCCCATTTAATAAACAATTCGATCTCTTAATCAATTTTTAGATAATTTTGCGTGGTTATTTCATTTTACAAATTGGTTGCAGTGGTTGTTTCTGAAAATTTTCCAACAAAAAAATGCTATTTAAATTCATGGTCCCGTTGATAGTAATAGCAAATTAGAAACAACTAAAAAGAAGTGATAAATAAAATGGAAATTTTTTGAATTATATTTTATTATCTCTATTATTATCGAATTTCTATCTTCCAATGATATAAAACCAAACTCCACTAATGATTTTGAAAGTAAAATTCTATTAGTTTAAATTTAGTTTGTAGTTGGAGAGATATCAGGCTCACTGTGTTGAAATTACATCTATCAATATTTCTTATACTATTATCAAAATTTTTTATTTTAAAAATCTTTTGAAATATGTGAGGGATTATTGAAAAAATATTGACTATTTCAAAAGATATTATCTCCACATTGTTTAATTAAGAAATTTTCAAATATTTTCAAAATGTGTTTTTTCAAAAGTTTGTACTATTTCCAACAATTATAGCTTTTCTAATTGATTTTTTTGTTAAGAGTTACAAGTCTTTAAATAGTTTTTCGCCTACAATCACACCTTTTCAAATAAGTGTCTTCTCCAACAATCATATATTTTCAATTGACATTTTTTGAAATATATAGATAGAGAAGTTCAAATGAGAAGACAGATGAATGATTGTTCTTTTTTTATCTCCTTTCTTTTTCTTATTATTTTTGTTCTTTTCAATAACACTGCAGGGTGAAAAAATAATTTATTAATTTGTGAGTCATCTTTTCATTTGAAAAGATGAAGACTTTTTTACTCTTGAAAAAATATTTCACACCGTTGAAATAATTTTCAAGAATAGTGTTAATGTTGCACGACTCAAGCTATGGTTTTTTATTGATTTTGTATTCTTGATACTATATTGTTATGTCAAAAATATATTATTCTATATGATATTATTATATTATAAATTTTTATTACATTACAATTTATGATAATTAGGAAGATTTGGCTAGTGAAAATATATATCCTCTTGGACTTTTTAATTGTAATTGTCGGACGTGATAATATCTATCATCATTTGACTACGATAGCACTTACAATGATTAATTATTCAACAAAGAACAATTATTATTAAATATTTGAAATAAAATACACAATGTTTTGCCTATATAGATATATATATATATATATATCCAATGAAAAATAGACACAAACCTTAAAACTCTGTAATTTTTTTTAAATTTTTATTACTTTCTTAGTTTTTGTATGAAATTGCTCACTATTGCTGGTTTCAATTTTACCCCAAAAATAACACAAGTCAATCGTTACAATTTCAAATTTTCTCCCTTTCATCTTTTTTATTTTTTATATAATTTTTTAAAAAATACACTTAAAAACAGATATAGGAAACAAAACCAAACATAGTTTTTTCTTAAAATCATTTTATTGTTTTTTTAATAAATTCTATCCTTCTATTTTCAGTTTTGTATCAACGAATTATTGCTATTATTTCACACTATTACGAAATACTTTTTATTTATAACAAATAATATGGTCATACCTGATATAAATATTTCAAATAGTTGAAAACCACAAATTATTATTATTATTTGTGAATAATATAAGAATTGATACACAAAATTTTATGCATTTTTTTTATTTTACAACTTTCTTTTAGCAATTTGGAAACATTTTCGAAAATTTCTACTATTTGTTAACTCAAATCCACAAGAAAGATTGTTAATCCATGGTCCAATATAGAATTTAATTGCAAATTAGAAACAAATAAAATAATTTGGACCAAAAATTGAAAATCTACGTCAGAGAAATTATGTACTTCTTAGAAATTACTTATATGATAAATTGATTATTCCCTATTTTGAGGCAGAATGAAAGTGACAAATTGTCGGAGAAGTTCAGTGAAATGCTGAGTATATGTTCCACGAAGAGCAGACAGAAAAGGTGCAAAATCGAAATGGGAATTAACGTGTTGAAGTGGATTATGATTCCGGTAAGAAGCCTTTGATCTTTGTCATTAGCCCATTTATATCATGCAATACGAGTTTCATCATAAACCGCCCCTACTACGAGAGCTTGTTTAGTTAGGGTAATTTAACTTGATTAATTAATTTATTCATGCTAATCATACGTTTACTTAGATGGCTAAGGCTCATAATGGTCTCGTACTAAATGACCAAAATATTGTATAAATAATTCATCCACTAAAACAATTCTATTTAATTAACTCATTTGATATTTTATTTAAAAGATATTTTTGTCTCTCAATGTGGTAATGATAAATATTTTTTATAATATTTAAAATTAAATATGATTTTGTAATATTTATAAACAAAAAATAAATATAATTTATAATAATTTAGTTTTGTTGAATAAATATCAAATGGAATTGATTTATTAGAAAATATAAGTAATAAAAAATATATATAATTTTTTTAAAAAAAATTGAAGTAAGGGTATTTTTTAAAAATAAAAGTAGTTACATTAAACAATTTAATTCAATGAACACATCATTAAATTATTTTGTCCTATCTTATCACTTTCCATCGAAAAAAAATTTATCACTCAAAATAATTCATAATACTTTAATCTTATAAAAAAATGAACATACCCAAGGTGTTCACAGTTCCAATTTTGCGTTAAAGCTTAAATTAAATCAAAATCAAAACTCGATGTATAGTGAATGCCATCCATCGACTGCCAAACTTGTGTTCGCCAGGCTGATTAATATTTTATGACAGTAGTGTCACTCGTATGTGGAGTACTAAGAATTGGACATTAATTTACGTTCTGAGTAAAATGAAATGTGTCCAAGTTAATAGCTGTACATCCCTTTTAAATTCATGGTCTCATAGCATTAATTATTTATTTTAAAAAGTTGAGTGTGTCTAGGGAAACAGTGATACATCCCCATTAAATTCATAGTCCCACGAGGCCAGCTCTAATTACATTACCGACTGCAACAAATTGAAAATGAAATTTCAATACATATCAAAAACAAATTTTTGGTTTAATAATCAATATGATAATTTTTAGAATTTTAATTTTTGGTTTAATTTTAATATTTGAGTTTGGCATATGTACCGAACTAAATGCTAAATATTATTTTTTATTTTTTGAAAATTTAAAAAAATTATTTATTTATTATAATATTAATTTTATTTATTTTTCTCTTAAACTATTATATTTCTATGATTTAGTTTTTTTTATTACTTTTTAATATTTTAAGATTTTATATTATTACTTTATATTTGTTAAACAAAAATATTTTATCATGATGATGTATTCTTTATCTTTAGAAAATTTAATTTAAAGCAATAAGATATTAAAATATAAATGTTTAGTATTTATTTATAAGTTCTACAAATAAATTTTATATATAATTTTTAATATAAATTTATTAATTTTTATTATTTTAATTTTTTTAAATTAAAATTCAGTTTTTCCAAAATACCAAGACGAAATACCAAAAAAAGCTCTTTCCAAAAATTTTATAGTGTTCAAATGACAAGAAAATATAATAAAAGAAAAATAATCATATAAATACAACTACAATGACTATCCATTTTTACATAAATAATTTTTTAGGGTGTAATCAATATGATTTAATTGTCATATTAATATACTAATAGCGTGATTTTTAAGTTATTCTGTATCTTTTTTTCAGTTTTCTTTTAAAATAATATATTTGTTATGCTAGATTTGATAATTTTTTTAATTTAAAACTTGTTTTTATTTTTCTGGGGAAAACTAAAGAATTGGATATTCATTTCTTACATCCCTTTTGAATTCGCGGTCCATGAGCATTAATCACTAGGTGAAAAAGATGACCGGTACGGGAAAACAACGATGCCTCCCTCTTAGAATCACGGTCTCTTGGAGGCCAGCCATTCTAGAGAGGTCTCCTAATAATATTATCGATCAAGCCACGTTGAAAATAAAATTTCAATGCGCATCAAATATCGAAGCCATAACGTGATTTCAGTAGTCAGTGTGATCGTTTTCAAAATTTTGAATTTCAATTCGATTTCAATATTTGAATTTTATTTTTTAAATATTTATAATATTTTTACTCATGGTTTCATGAGGCATTGATTACTTACCAACAAAATGGAGTGTGCACATCCATCCCTCTTAACTTCGCGGTATCATGGAGCATTAATTGCTTACAATAAAATTGAGTGTGTATGGGGAAAGATCTATACATCCCTCTTAAATTCATGGTCCGATGGAGGCCAACATTCCATAAAGGTCCTCTAAATGTATTACCCAAACTACCCCTCTCTTCTATTGGTTCTGCTGATCATCTATACTTGGTTTTATCGTCATTTTACGTGGTTGTATCGCACACCTACCCCCCCCCCCCCCCCCAACGTAGGGGACAAAATGCCTGATAAATATACCTGTGCTTTTATTGCACTGTATGGGTAGAAAAGGTAATCTGTATTTATGACGCATTTACTCCATAGAATCATCAGCCTGCTATATTTCACACCAAAATATACATGCAAGCGGGCTTGTGGCATATTGTGCCAGTTTAGTTTCTCTGTTTGGCCCAACGAAGGAGTACAGATTCTACAGAATAGCTCAAAGAAAAACGAAATGGAAACGACATCAAGCTTTTGGTTGACATTGGTGATAGGGATTGTGCCAGTCCTATTGTGGTGGTGGAATGACATTTGGTATGCTCTGCCGGCTTGTCTCCGCCGTTCTGGTAAGGGCTCGAAGCTTCCTCCGGGCCACATGGGAATCCCATTTATTGGAGAGATGCTGACATTTCTTTGGTACTTCAAGTTTCTTCGCCGCCCTGATGGCTATATCAATTATAAACGTCGCAAGTACGTTCCGTTGGCCGTAATTCCTGTGCCCTTTTCTTTTTTTTTTTTTGTTAAATTATCTACTCTCTAAAAACACACTCAATTATTATATTTTTTTAATCTTTTTCTCTTTTTTATTTTTATACAATTTTCGAGATAAAAATACCTTAAAAACACACACCATAATTACAAAGCAAACAAAACCTATCTTTTTTCTCGCTGGTGAAAGTTTATTGTTTCACAAATACCACTATAGTGATAAGAATAACCTGAAGGGGAGTAGCCAGGGCAGGTGCAATATTTCTTCGTGGATTTAAAATTTTATGAATTTAATTAGGTTGTTTTAACGAGTATCTTGATCATTAGGTTTTGAACGGATTGCACTCTGGTTTGTTACTGGAAATAGATGCAAGGGAAGTTTCTCATATATCTGGAAAATGTGTGGACTGCGAGTGTTTATATGTTTAGTCTGTTCCAAATTAGTTTGCCTTGCTTTAACTCCTAAACTTGCAAATTAACATAACACACAAGCTTTCTAGGTTATGTTTGAAAGAGGGGTTATGGTGTCGAATGATTATTGGTGGAGTTGTGTTAGAACATGTGAGATGTTTGGAAAAAAAAAGTTTTAATGGAATACATAATATTATTTATAATATTATTTATTTGAATTCATACTAGTCAAACTATTTTCATTGAGACGGCAATTGTTACTAAAGTTTTTTTTTAAAATTTGAACTTTGCACAAATTAACCTCTTCAATATAAAAAGTTATATCTTCAACTAACATTTAAACTTAGCTTAGTGAGCTTTGCACTGTTTATCCTTCAAAAAATTACACGTGCTTCCCTAAAATGAGATATTTTCATACTTGAGAGTTGATATGTACACTTTTGTTTTATTACTGAAGTTAAATACTCTACCATTTAACAATTAGATATGGCGATGGAGTAGAACTCTATAGAACCCACCTGTTTGGGTCACCAGCCATAATAGCATACACCCCATCTGCCATTAAATTCGTGTTGCAAAAACAGCATAGCTTTGGTTTGGGGACGCATTCCTTGGAATTGGTAGGGCTCTCATCGCTGTTAGCAGTTGAGGGGCATTCACATACGAGGGTTAGAAGCTTGCTTTTAAGGGCTATCAATCAACCTGATGCTCTCCGAAAGATTGCCCTCATGATGCAGCCCAGAGTAATCACTGCCCTCGAATCCTGGTCGCAATCCGACAGAATCAAAGTCTATAAGGATGCCACAAAGGTATGGTGTTCAGTTAAGTTCATGAACGTTGTAACTATAGATAATCAAGTTTCATGAACGATAACACATTAGATCCCTCAGTGGGCTCTTGAAATTAAGAACTAGTCTTTGTTACTTATAATTACCTTCTTACTATTCTTTATTGTGAAGTCTACTTTTCCCTGCAGCTCACGTTCGAAATCATTGGCAAGTATTTTGCAAGCTTTGAGCCAGGCATTGTTATGGATACCCTTCATGAGTTATTTAAGGATCTGTTGGCTGGATTGAAAGCTTATCCCTTGAAATTTCCAGGAACAACTTTTCACCATGCCTTACAGGTCAACAGCTTTACACTAGCTTTGACAACCCTTTGCCATGTTGGCTATTGCTACATCATGGCGCCTTTTTCCTTTTCCTGTTATGAATATTTTAATAAATGTCAATTGATATTAATTGAATTTTGCAAAACTTTGATAATTAATAGCCAATTCAATTAGAAGAAAATCTTCCATACTTTATTTTTTCCCAGTAGATTGTTGCATAGAGGGATCATTAAAAGATTTATAAAATATTTAAAAGAGAATAAAGTAAAGAAGAGTACTCAAAAATTTCTATTTTCAATTCAATAACACTTTTTACAAAACTTCTTTTACTCGTTCTTGTTGGATATAAATGTATTACAATACACCCTTGTTCATACTACTTTCCATTACAATATACAGTGGTGATTAAAAGAATTTAATATTCAAATTCATCCCAATCTAAGCACACCGCCTAATGTTACTACCAGATGCCTTTGGACATCGTTATAGTCTCAATACATTCTCTTTTAACAAAATTATAGAGACATCAAACTTCAATACAAGACTAATTTATTTTTAATAAGAATCCATTGAAAATCAAGCTTAGCTTTCTACACACTCCTTAAGGCTTGATTTTCTCATTCCAAGTTGATGGCCTAGCTTTTCAAACACTTTACTTTTCTAAGGGCTTTGTGAATATATTAGCAACTTTCTCATCAATCATCATGTACTCCACTTTAACTTTTTTCTTTGCAATGCATTCTCTTATGAAGTGGAACAATCATGAAAGATAAAATTATTAGCTATAGCAATTGTTGACCTATTGTTGACATAAATTATCATCCCATCCTCCACAGTTGATGAAGTCCTTTAAGTAAAATTGTCAACCAACTTGCATGGAAAACACTTTTTGCTTCTATGACATATTTAACTTCACATGTGAATAGGGTCACTAATGATTGTTTTATTGACATCCAAATGAATTTTGTATCTTCAAAATAAAAATAAAAATCCATTTGTACTTTTTTTTATCATTTAGCTCACCAAGTCAATCATTATCGTTGTCCTCCTTCAACTTCATGTCTTTGAATATAAGATAAGCCATAGCATATTTAGTAGTTCCTTTGACTTACCAAAATATCCTTTTTGAAATTTGAAGATGGTAGCTTGATAGAGTTCTCATGTAGCAACTAATGAGGCTAATTACATGAAGAGTACAAGGTCTCATATATGTGAAGTATTTTAACCTTCTAACCAAAATTTTGAATAACATGGAATTACTTGATCCTTGTCAACATGCTTTAACAACTTCATTCCAATTTCAATGGAAGTGCTAATGGATTTACAATCCCCTTGAATTTTTTTAATACGTCTTTGGCATAGTTCTCCTGTGAGATATGTCATCATCTTGTTCTTTCACCTCAATTTTAAGGTAGGAGGTCTCCATTCCTGTCATTTCTATGTCAGTTGTTACCTTTTTTAAATTATCAATCATCTTCGAATTTTTGACTATAAAGATTAAATCATCTACATAAAAATAAATGATTAATACAACACCATTATCGTTTAAATTAATATTGAGAGCAATGTTTCTCAGGGCACTTCTTAAATCTGTTCTTTTGAAAGTACTAATCAATGCAGTAAATCCACGCCCTAAGTGGTTGCTTTAAGCTATGGAGTATCTTTTTCAATTTAAGAATTTTGTCTTCATGACCTTCAGCTTGAATGCACATCTTCTTCAAGAAATCATTTAAAAACACATATTTTGCTTCCATTTGATGAATCTTCGACTTCTTCTATGTTGTCAATGCTACCGAGAACTTTATAATTTCAAGCTAAGTAGTTGAGGCTTCTTCATAATCTGTTCCAACTCATTGCTTGTATTTCTTGACTACAAACTTTGCTTCATATATTTCAATCTCTCTTTTTTAATTCTTTTTGATTTTGTAAACTCACTTTACATCTATGAATTTATGTCTGGCTGGCAATGAAACCAACTCCAATATTGTTCTTCCTGAAAGCTTCAATCTCTTCATCTTTAGCCATCCTCTACTCCTTACTTTTTAATGATTCTTTGTAATTGAAAGGCTTAGAATCAACAAAAAAACAAAACAAGTTTTTTATTTTGATTAAGTTCGAGAATTTCTTCCAAAGTCCTTGTTCCTTGTTGTCTTATGGCATTCTCGCTATCGTCCGATGATGACGAATATCTAGAACTTGACTCTAATTATAAAGTCGATTGTAGTGAAGTTGTAGACTTCATTTTATTTTGAATTAGATTTTTCTCTATCTTAATTTATTAAAATTTTAATTGCTCTTTGGCTTCTAGATTCCATTCTCATGAACTAATTTCATCACTAAAAACACCTTATCTAACCATGACTAGTCATTCAGATTGTTACCTTTGGATTGTTGGCCATATTGATGAAAATATACTTTTCACTTCTATCATCAATCGTTTTTATTTGATTCTCTGGGGCATGAACATGAGAAATACCCTCAAAGACTCTCAAATGTGATGCACTTCTTATTTCATATGCTGTTTAATTAATGCTAGTTTGGTACATAGATGGCACAAACTATAGCTTCTACTAGAAATTTCTTAGACAAATTTTTACCCTTCAACATACATCATGACATATTTAGAATTGATCTATTCTTTCTTTCAACTACTCCACTTTTTGTGGTGATCATGGAATGTTCAAAGCTTTCTAAATCACATTCTCATCATATAATGCCTTAAACTCCTTTGAGGTGAACTTACCACCTTGATCAAATCCCATCAATTTGATCATATGGTCATTTTGCTTCTCTATAAGAGTATTGAACTTCTTAAACGTTGGGTATGCCTTTATTTTCTACTTGAAAAAAAAAAGGGCCAAGTTTCTTCTCTTATAATCATCAATAAACAGTAGAAAATACCTATTCTTTCCTATTGATGCTAGAACGATGGATCTACACTCATCAGTGTAGATCAAATCTAATGGTTTATTAGCTCTTAGCATTGATTCTTTTAGAGAACTCTCCAGATTTTGTTTTTCAGCAAGACATCTTACACAAAGTTGATCAAGCTAATTTATTAATAGAAGTTTGTCTACCATCTTCTTTGGTGATGGGTCTTTCAGACCACCAAAGTTGAGATGTTTAACCTTCGGCGCCAGAGTCATGATTCTCCTTCAAAAGCAAGTCTTTTAATATTTTGCCACATTAGGGTTGATGTTCATTAAGAACATCCAAGTCTTAGTCATTAGGACAAAGGCCAAGAGACTTCCCGTATCTTTTTGAAGTAGACTTTCTCAAGTACCCCTTCTTAAATAATTGATCTAAGGTAAGAATGCTAGTTTTCATACCTAAAAAATATAACACATGTTCGAGAGAACTTGATAGGCTCTATTCTTTAGCTTGATAAGTATTTTTTCTTTTCCTTTTATAGGAGTTTAGGAAAAACCATCAAAGATAAAGTTGCACAACATAGATTCATTCATCTTGAAGAACATGTGCTTATGTTTGCATATGTTATTAGTGGCACTTGTATCAAAGGTAGCAAATGTTCATTACCTATTTTTTTGTTAATCTTTAAGTACCAATGGGACAATATCTTCAACTTTTTTTTGTACATAAAAAAAAATAAGGACTTTTCTTTCTTCTCGTCTCGACATTCATATGAATAGCTTTAATACTTTTGAAAATCATAGCATGGTACATCCTTTTTATCCTATCTATGATTGTAGCCATCTTACCTTAGCTTTCTAATGATCAAGACTTGCTCTATTGAAATTTCTTGTTTTGATCATGTTGGCTTGCACCTCTTCTTGGACCTTGTCCTCAATCACAACCACCACCATGTCCATCATGGTTCTGATATGCATCATTTTTCCTTTTTCTAATGTTTATCTTCATTTTAAAAGCTTGTTCAATTGGTTCTATATTTTTCCTTTTGCTTTCCCTTTATACACTTGAAATTTTTCAATAAACTCATCAATGATCATTGTAGCGAGGTTATTTGACTTCTCAATTGTTACAACCACATAATCAAATTTTAAATTAAGTGATCTAAGTATCTTTTCTACAATGCAATTACCATGCATGTTCTTACCATTTCTTTTAAGTAGATTTGCCATTATGGTGATTTGAAAAATGTAGATAGATACTTCTTTAAAGTGTTTCATTTGCAAAGCTTCAAATACTCCCTGAAGTACTTGAAGTCAAAACTTTTTTACCCTGTCAATGCATTTGAAGGCAATTTCAAATATATCTCATACCTTCTTTGAAGTGGTGGTTTGGGCTATGTTTTCAAATATGGCGTCACTCAAACTAAATTGCATGAATGAGAGTGTCCTTTGACACTTTACACTTTAGCCTATTTGGTGACCTTGTTCACCTCCTTGCTTGCAATGGCCAAATTCTTCATTTCATATTCTCTTCCACAATATACTATACATCTTGTCCACCAAAGAATGCTTTCATTTATGGATGCTTCATTTTCCAAAGTTGTCCTTCATGAGTTTTGTGATCGGAATGACTCCACTTTTACGGTGGTGGTCATCTTAACAAGGCCCTGATACTTTTGTTGTGTAGTGAACTCACTGAAAATATTAGAAAATATATAGGAGAGGAGAAAATTGAGAAGATAACACTTAATAACTCAAACAACACTTTTACAAAACCCATCTTCCGCATCTCTCTCTACTATTCTTTACTTTTTTTCCCTCTTGTTCGATACTACTGAATTACTAGAAATCTACTTATACCACCCTCCATCAAGAATTAACAGTCGTGATCAAGCAAATTTAATGATCAAGATTAAGCCTCACCTAAGCACTGCATCTAAAATCTCTACCACATGTCTTTAGGCACACTCACCGTCTAAATACTTCATCAATCTCAGATATCTTGAAATTATTTTAACTCTTATTATATACACAAACAAATTTTAGTGACATCAAATTTTAATACAAGATTAATTTATTTATAAAACAAATTCATTGTAGATCAAGCTTAATTTCCATTATAGATTGAGACATTACTAGAAATTAAGGAGGCTGAGTCAATAATTATTGATTAAAATGTGCAATGAAAATGATAGTGCCGTAAGAAAGCAATGGCGATATTCAGAGAAGAGATGGACAACAGGAAGAACCGTGATTTCTCAGAGGCCAAAAATGATCTGATGGAATGGTTAATGCAGATGAAGGATGATGAGGGGAGGCAATTAACTGATGTTGAGGTTCTTGATAATATTGTCAGTCTTGTTATAGGAGGATATTCATCCACTTCACACGCCATCACGTGGGCCCTCTACTATTTGGCCAAGTACCCAGATGTTCTCAAAAGGCTTCAGGTAGAGCCTTCAGAAACTGTATGTGATGCATTGTGATTTACCTAATGAGTCTGAATTGACCACCAACACCATTTAAAATGCAGGAAGAGCATATTCCAATAGTCAAGAAACTGAATGGAGACTTCATCACGTATGAAGAAATTTCATCATGCAAGTATACTAGTAGAGTACGTACACTATCATCAACCACTTCGCATTGACTTCAAGTCAAAAAAAAATAAAAAAATGAAATGCTCATCCAGTTATAGCTTACTTAGAATTTATTAGATAAAAAATGAAGTATCCTTTCATGCCAGTTCATTATCTGACTTTAGGTGGTCGAAGAAACACTTAGATTAGCTAACATTGCGGTGTTTGTTCAACGGACTGCTAAAGAAGATGTCGAGTACAGAGGTACAAACATCTTTGACTGTCATGACAACATTAAAGAAAGCGGCATCAAACCATATGAACTTTTATTACAGTGACAACCCCAAAATCTAGCTTTGTAACTTACTGTGATTTCTAACCACCTTGTTTATATATGTATTCTTGTAACATGTAGAGGAGCGTAATATGTCTTCAGAAATGATGTGAATGCTTCTGAATGGAAATTGGTGCTCCATATCTATTCTGACGTCTTTTTGTCTAAGATTTCAACCAAAGTTACCAAACAAGATATATTTATATTATATTATCATTTCAATAAAATTTTTTGATTGCATAAGGTGAATTACAAACTACCCTTATGTTAAGTACTTTTGTTCTATCATTTTCTTCTCTATTTTCATTAAACTTACACTTTATATTTATATGTTCTCTCAAATTTTAGTAGTTTTTAAATTCCTTTTGATTTTCTATCATTTTTGTTTTAAGTATTTTTAAAAAATGTAAAATCACATAATTTTCTTATTTTTTATTTTTATTTTCTATTTTAAGTTTCTTTATTTGTGTTTTCCCTCAAATGTTTTCTTCTTTTTTCAATTTCTCTTGATATTTCGTTATTTTATTATTTAACTATTTTTTTTATAGATTTTAATATTGAATAATTTTATTTTTTTATAATTAACATACAATAATTTTATAATTCATAAATAAATCCATAGGTGCATAGAGTATTCAAAATTTAATAGTATAATATCATAATTACATTACCCCTCATTTTGAGGTGTTCTTTCAAACAGGTTATACAATTCCTAAAGGTTGGAAGGTAGTGTGCTGGCTCCGCTACCTCCACACAAATCCAGAGAATTTTGAGGATCCGTTGAGCTTTAATCCAGATAGATGGAATGTAAGTCAAAACATGTCAAGGTTATGCTGACTAATGCCTCATGCATGTTAACTAAAATTTAAATTACTTGCTCAGGAACCACCAAAACCTGGAACACATATGGTGTTCGGAGGGGGGCCAAGAGTCTGCCCTGGAAACATGCTTGCTCGGTTACAAGTTTCTGTCTTGATTCATCATCTGGTTGTAGGATACAGGTGAGCCCAACTTTTTTCATTCAATGATATATATGACCTTGACCTTGGAGGTAAATTAGTTCGGTTCAACGTGAGTTGTTCAATTGGATTTCAGGTGGAAACTGGTAAATCCTAATGCGGGAATTACGTATCTTCCCCATCCAAAACCAGCAGATGAAGCTGAGATTGATATCTGCAAAATTTAAGGAGCAAAACAGTGGTTGTTCTTCTGCTCTAGCGTTCTTGTTTGACATTTTGTTCCTCAGATTTCCATATATCTATTTCTTAAGCATATTTCTTTATTTTCTGTCTCACATTTCGTGGATAGACGAATGTAAGCATGTGCATGTGTCCGTGTGTCTCTAAGACTCAGAGTTCTCATAGTTCTTACGTTAAAAATTGATGCTTATAATTAGAGTCCTTGAACCTAAAGTTCTTATTAGGGCTTTTAACGGTGGGCATGTGAACTCAATAAGTTAAACAGAGGGTGCGTGATTCTTTAGCTTGTTAATTTAATTGTCTTTTATTTTACTACTAATTTCAAATTCTTCATTAGTGTACTTTATATATACTGCTGATAGTGCACACTGCATGACTGTGCTAAAATTTTTTTTTAAGAAAAATCGTTCATTGTATAATGGAACATTAAAGTAATTTACGATAAATAATATATAAACATCGTATTTAATTTATCCAAACTTTAGTATAAATACAACAAATTTATTTCATGATTTTTTGTTTAAATACAAATACAAAAATTACTCTATAATTAACAATATATTTCTACCATATAATATGTATATGACGATGATAAATAGCTTTGATATTATATAATTAAAAGTGAATTTCCATGATTTAAAAAAATTAAATTTTTTGACTTTTAATTCAAATTTGAAAAGTAAATATGATGAATTCATTAGTATTAATTAATTAATTGAGGTAATAAGAGTAATATAGGTAAAATATTAAAAGACTCAAAAAAATAGTTATTATTAGTTTACATTAGTTAGAAGGGTAGTTTAGGAAAATCATTAAAAGACTAATAAAGGGTTTAATAATAATATAATAGTGTGTGTTCAGGGGGGGGGGGGGGGGTATATATTTACTTGTTTAATTTGTTTTCAGCTGTAAGCACATAAGACACATTATATTGATAATTAAATTCATACTAAAAGTGTTTCTTATCTTTTTTACATATTTTTAATTTCTATTGATGATTTTTACACACACACACACACACACACATATATATATCCCCTAATTCAATCTCATGGAGTTTTATAACGTGAAAAACATTAATTTTTATATGTAATTATATGGAAGCTCACTACAAGTAAAAATGCTTTTTAATACAATACAATATATGTAGTAATTGACCAAAAAAAATCATAATAAAAGACTTTTTACTACGAATTTGGTGTCATTGTAAATACAGCCGTAACACATACTTAATTATGGCATAAATCCGTAGTACATACTCTTTTACTACAATGTATATATGGTAACAAGTACATACTTAATACTTCAATTTATATACTATTTAGCACACCCAAAATGTCAAAGCAAAAAGGTTGCAAATTCTACACTTGGAGGCATTAGGTGTCCAACAAAAATTTTGTACCCAAAGCCTTTACAATAATTGCCTTTTATATATTTATTTACAACTTGAATTTAATAGTAAATAAAAATAATATTTTTCATTCTTTGGTTTTAAATTTCATGCAACTTGTTCATAATATTAAATATATAGCATATTCACATATGTTACTATAACTCCAAAAACAAAAAATAATATCAATTATGTCCAACTGTAATATCCAACCACAACCAAATGCAACTATATAACCTTAACATCTAAAAGTCTCGTAACAAAGTCAATCAACCAAACTATATTGAAAAAAAAGCTAAAATTAACCGTAAGCATACAGATAAAAGTATTTACCTTCATGATGTAAAATAGACAAAAGAAAATTCTAAACATCAACAATCAAAACTCAAATATACTAATTCCCCATATTAATTAGTCAAAATACGTTATGACAAAAAATATTCTCACAAGAGTTAACATGCTCCAATGTCAAATAGTTGTAAATCAATCCCTAAACATCACACTTCTTTTACAATGAAGCAATCTAACCATCTCACAACTTTGTAAAATACAAAGTTTGATAAGATATTTGTCATACCTCCAACTTGGGAGACACAATGTGGAAGTATGGCCAAAATAGTTACCTCAAAGGATACTAAAACTCAAATCATTAGAGTGTTTCAACCTTCAAATAATAATCATTGTAATGCAACTAAAATTTCCAATTACAAAATAATCTTTCTCAAATATAGTACGTATTATATCAATGCAGTGGAAGTTTATCAAATTACTTCATTCATTCCTAATAGACAATGTAACCCAAAATCAAGGTCCTCATTTCCTAAATTGGTATTTCACCAACCTTAGGTCTATTTGGCTCCAACATCCTCATCTACAAAACGAGTTTTACTTTTGTGAGCGATTAATAGCCTAGTAAAGGGTTAGCCTACCTTTTTGGATAGGAACACAATAAAATAACTCATATCTCGTAATGACTTGAATAATACTTTGGAAGAATAATAAAATGTCATTGTGAGTATCAATTTCAATTTCATTTACTTGCTAGTTTGCTCATTGCTATGGACATTTCGTATAGCTTATCCATTAGTCAAAGTTTTAGTTTTTAACCTTAACTAAGGAGTGCCACGTGTAACCTTACTTTTTGTCTCAATCTTCAATCTCAATTGAAAGGGTCGTGTGTGTTAGTGATACGCCCTCTAACGCTAAATTGTCAATAAAGAATACATTGAGAGATATTGGTTGTAAATTTTATTGTTATTATTTAATAAAATATTGATTATTATTTTGATTATTTTATCAATATTTTGGCAGTATTTTCATATATGTAAATTTTAAATAGCGTACAGTATTGTAGGTACCTATGTAATTGTGTTAATAGGCCTTGTTCATAAAGGGTTATAAATATAGACATAAGACTATCTTAGTATACAATAATTAAAACCAGTCTGCGAGTTACATACATGTGTGTGGATGCATCATTAGAGAATAAGCATTCAAACATGACTCGTAGAATGAAATAAATACATAGAATTCACTCTTTGTTATCAATGTCTTGCTTCGTGATCATATTAAGTGCATAGAGACCTTAGACCCAAGACATCATAGTTGTCTTGTGTGCATAATGGTTAATGTATCATTAGGGTATTAAGGACCAATATCTATCCTAGTATGAGATAAAGTCATAAGCCCAAATACCATTGTCCAAATGTTTATGGACACATGTGTACATTAAATAAAAGATTTGTCTTCTGTAAATGAATAAGATATTTATCTTATGCCGTTAATGTTTTATGAGATAGAAATCCTTAACTAAGGTAGTGTGTGATTGAAAAAGAGTTTTTGATAGAAATATTAGTCTCATAGGGAAGCGTCAATTGGTTATATAATTGAGTTTGTAAGTTTAACTCAATCAATGACTTTCGCTTAATTAGAATAAAGTAAAATTAAAGGTCTATGCCACATGATATTCATAATCAGGAGGGCTCATTGTATTCCATTCATTTCACCTTGGACGAGCTACAGTATGGACCACAAATTAGGTATTACTCATATCTTTCGATTTATGCTCGTAGTTACCTAAGGATGAACTTAAAGAATTACACACATAAAAATAAAACAATAACTTGAGGCATTTGCAAAGCGGTAATCACAAGGTTTGAGAAGTCTTGTGAATAAGGATTGACAAGTCTCATGATGGATTTCATTGATTGCAATTGGATTGGACCAAATTAGAATGATTTATTTCTTATTATGTTTGTTAGTGATGATATTATTAATCAAAAAGATAATAAGCTTTTAATTTAATTAATGAGATTAATTAAATTAAAGAGACATAACATAAAAGAATTATTTCATACATATTATATTTATTAACAATGGTGATTATTAATTAAAAACATAATAAGCCTTTAATTTAAGTAATGAGATTAATTAAATTGAAGAAAAATAATTCAAATGGACTTTAATTATTAATTAGATTAGTAATTAAAAGTGGACTGACTTGAGTTAATTTTTAAGGTCCATGTGAAGTCTATGGAGTCCATCACACAAGTCTTAGAAATCCTAATATAAATAAAATTGTGTTTTGAGAAAAAATCACTTAAAAAAGTTCTGATGAAGATACTATTCACATAAATAGTGTCGTCGCTACTGTTCACATATGCACTATTTACCACTTGCACTCGAGAGAAAGTTTGGTATTAGTTTTCTTTAATTTTCTATTAGGAAATTTTCCAAGTACAAGAGTTGCAGGATTTTATGAAAAAGTTCGCAAAGTTCTATTAAAGAGCTATAGCTAATAACTTGTTTGTGTTGACAAACTTGATGTTGAGACTTTATCGCAAGTGGATTATAGACAGAAATTATAAGATTTATTTTTAGGAAATCATCAATGTAACTATCCTAAAATTTATTATTAAGCATTTTAAGCGATGAAAGTGGACGGGGTTAGAATTTTATTTATTCTGCTACATTCTTTGATTATTTTATGATTAAAATTTAAAAATTTTGACATCCCATACTCTTTAAACTAGCTATTTCACGGTTAAACTATATTAAATTTGATGTTAATTAATTATTGTATCTATGTTTGCCCGTGTTTAATTTACTATTGATTTACTTCTCGATTGTCTAAAACTCTTTTCTCAACATTTTCTATGGCTTATCATCCAAGGGTTTCATCATATAGCATTTTTGATTGTTATTTGGGTTTTTTTTGGTTTAAATTTTCATTAGAGTGTTTTGATAATGTGACCGAAAGTTAATATTTGATACCAATGGACCCAACATTTTATTACATCTTTTGAAGCTTAATATTATTAAGCATATTATTTAATAATATTTTTATTTAAAATCAAATTTAAAATTTTTCTCTCTTATATATATAATTAAATAATTGTTTCTTAATCATTACATCTATTCACAATTAATTTAATATTTATATATATATATATATCACACATATATTCACATTTATATCATAAAATATAATTTTTATACTTATAAATTATCACATTATTTAATTATTTTTATAAATTATCACATTATTCAATCATTTTATTACATATTTTATAAACATATTGAAAAAACTTATACTATTCATCATGTTCAAACTTTTATTCTAAATGTATTATTCATTCTGATGCAACTCTCGTCAAATATTATATTTAACAAAAATCCTCTCCCAAACATAATTAGTGAAAAAAATCTACAAATTATTTTATTAATTAGTTATGTCTGGGAATTCTTATAAAAGCAATTTTTTAAAAATCTTATTGGATTAAATGTATATTGGCGCCTTTATTTGTTTTCAGATTTTAAGTGTGCTTTTTATGTATTTTTATCTCAAAAATTGTACAAAAATAATAAAAAAAGAAAAAATAAAAAAAGAAAGATAATAATTGAGTGTGTATTTTTTATTAGTAAATAATTACAAAACAAACATTATTTTTTTGTCAAAATTGAAGCCACTTAATCTAGTATTAAAAAATTGCTTTAGAAAATAGTCTCTTGAAAAAATTGATTGGGACTGCATTTTATTAGTAGTTGGGACAGACAAACCGCGCCATAATCGCTACAAAACCTCGATCGCACTCCCAACTTGTCCACATTTTTTTTGTCTTAAATCCAATAAATAAACAAATGCCCTATTCATGAAATAATATATTTGATGTACATGTTTATAATAATAATAAATAAGTTTCAAATTACCGACTCCTTGTTAAATAACGAGGGGGAAAAAGCAACAGCTACGTTTATTTTTATTTTCGGATGCATCCTTTTAAGTAATTTCTTAAAAATTATATATAAATAAGTAAAAGAAAGAGTGAAAATTTTAAAAAATAATTATTAAGTGTATTTATTGTTTAGTGAAAAGATGAAACCAAACGAATCAACACTATTAAAATCAGTTTATTTAAAACATAAACTAAGATGTAAATATTATTACTGTTAATAAAAGCGGTATACTTTATTTATAAACAAATTTAGTTTTAAATTATTAATTATTGTATTTGAAATATTAACATTGAAATACGAGGAATTTGAGAATGAGCATAAAAAGATAAAAAATTTAAAAATAGCAAAAATTTTGAAAAAAATAAATAAAAATGATAAATTAAAAAGAGAGGGAGAGAAAAAGATAAGACCAAAGAAAAAAATAATTAGAGATAATTATTTTACAGTGTCTAATTAAAAAGTCTTTATTTCCGCAATAATATACGTATAGATATATGAAATAGAAAATCAGTAATCACGTATTAATAATTACGTTTAAGTGTGTTTGATTTTATATATTAATTAAGAATTACAAGATAAATTTATTTATTAAAAATAATATTGTAAATTTTTAATAATAAATATTTCTGTTAAAAAAAAAATCAAGACAACTATCAATTCATAATACGCCTTTTGCAACGCGCGTGAAGCGTTCATTTTAATTTTCGAATTGTATATAATATTTCTTCAAAATTTCTGCCAGAAATCAGACTCGGGCAGTGAAACGTTTTGACTTTATTCAACTCTGAACCAAACGAAATCTCACGCGCCGTAATCCAAACTAGCAAATCCATCGCGCGGATGATTCATATTATTGACACACCCTGCCCATCAGATGTGGAATCTGCGCTTCACGCACTTGTCACTGGAACTGTTTATATAGCTCAACGTTTGAATGCCATGCGACAACGGCTATGCCTGCCTCAGTGCACAGATATGTATGCAGTTTTATAAAGGGAAGCCTGCTCCTTACTTCAGCAAAGGAAAGCTTGTGGAGTAGGGAAAGAGGAGGGAAACAAGGGCAGAGAGGAGGGTCTGCTTGAATTTCAGAGGTAGGTTCTTTTGTGAGTAATAATTATGGATTTTTGAAGTAAGCACATTTGTAATTATTGCATTGCCCACTCTGGGAGCCCCACCATTCCAACGTTCAACTTTTTCATCATAAAAATCCTTTTTCTCTGTATTTTCTTTCAAATTCTTTGGGCGACTTGAAAAAGGAAAAAAGAGAAGAAGCCGGAAGCAGGAAATTTGCAGTGGTGAAAGAACTCCACATTGGAATCAAGAAATGAAAATGGGTGTTTTAGCTTTGGTCTTTTTGGCCGCTTTGGCAAGAACCCTTTTGAGGGAATGCTCTCTTGCTCTCTCTCCTGATGGTATCGTTTTTTAATCACATTTTACTTTGAAATTACCCTTAAAAGATTTAGGTATCCCTTTTAAGAAGGGAAAGTCTTGGTGTTTGAATTAGTTCTTGTATGCTTCTTTATCTTAGGCGTGGCACTATTGGAGGTGAAAACCACTTTGAATGACAGCAAAAATTTTTTAAGCAACTGGAAAGATACCGATGAATCTCCGTGTAAATGGACTGGAATTTCTTGCAGCCCGCAAGACCAAAGAGTAATGTCTATGTATGTGACACGTTTGTTTCTTTACTGTTCTGTTTTTCCCTCTTTTATGCCTAGCTGTTTTGGGGCTATTCCAAATCTTACTAGTAATTATATTTGCTTGCCGGTAGAAACTTACCGTACATGCAGCTTGGAGGGATTATATCCCCAAGCATTTGCAAGCTTAGTCGATTACAAAGATTGTAAGTTCCTCACCCGTTCCTTAAAGCCAATTCTCAAGTTTATTGTGTGTATTTTGGTAAAATTTTCCTGTATTATGAATTCAGGGCTCTTCACCAGAATAGTCTTCATGGGTTCATTCCCAATGAGATTGCAAAATGTTCTGAACTCAGAGCCCTGTAAGTGGCAATATGGAGCCTTTTCTTGGAAGGATTGTCTTGATCTATCGTTTTTATTTTTTGTTATTCAGTATGCATCTAGCATAAAATTAAATCACATTCATAAAATTGAATGCTAGGTACCTTCGAGCAAACTATTTTCAAGGTGGCATACCCTCAAGTATTGGAAACCTTTCTTTGTTAACTATATTGTAAGATTATACATGATTTTATCTTCTGATCTGAAAGCCTCTTAATTATTTAATTGTTTTGAGTAATTGATACATACAATTGTGGCGTAGGGATTTATCAAGCAATACCTTGAAAGGTGCTATCCCTTCTTCCCTGGGTCATTTAACGCGTCTAGCATATCTGTAAGTAAAATGAAACTGCTGTTGTATTTTTCTTGCTTTTGCTTTGCAGAAGGCTATATAAAGTTGCTGTTACAAAAATTGAAGCGTAATGTGATTGTGCAATCTTTCTAGAAATTTGTCTACAAACTTCTTGTCTGGTGAAATCCCAGATGTTGGAGTGCTAAGCAAGTTTGGGAGCAAGTCGTAAGTTCCTTTCTCACAAACTTACTATGAAACATCATATACGATAATACCAATTCCTGAATTTTGAAATTTCTGTATCAGGTATTTTTATTTTATTGTGGTTGTTAATGGTCTTTGATATGACAATACAAATTAGAAGGAAATGCTTCAAAAGTTAAGGAGAATTTTCTCCACTTTTTATGTTAGTAGCTCAAGCAGGTAGCATTGATCGATCATAGCAGAGTGCTTTCATTGGTTTATTGCACACAAGAGTGGGTTTGCTGTCCCTATCAAGTTCTTATTTAGAGGGCTTCTGCATAACAACACTGTTCATGTCTGTCCATTTTATTTGCTAATCTGAAGGTCTGAACATTCAAGCATTTATTTCACTTAATAACTACGCATTATCATATGAAAAATTGACAGTCAAGTGTGTTGTCTAAGATTTGTGGGTTTATGTTGTGATAAAAGACAGTTTTACTGATTCTATGCTTATGGATAGGTTTACTGGTAATTTAGATCTTTGTGGCCAACAAGTGAACAAGCCATGCCGGACCTCACTTGGTTTTCCTGCTGTATTGCCTCATGCTGAAACTGATGAAGTGACAGGTATTGCTTGTGAGAAAAATATGAAGTCCAACTAGTGAAATTGCAACTGAATGGCCTGAAGTATTACTCATACTGTGATCTAAAATTGCCCTCTTTTTCCTTTGTAAGTGTAATTAACTACAGCTTTTGAATTTCTGGGTTCTACAGTGCATAAGCGCTCTTCACACTATATCAAAGGACTAGTAATTGGTGCAGTATCCATGTTTGGCTTTGCAATTATTTTTCTTCTTGGTTTTCTCTGGATTTGGTTGCTATCAAAGAAAGAAAGGGCTGCTAAGAGATACACAGAAGTTAAAAAACAAGTTCATCAGGAACCAAGTAAGAATGATTCCTCTTCAAATCTTTGTAACTTTTCTTGACCTTTTGACTTCCCTTTTTTATTTGATTTATAATGTTTAATAATTGTGTCAGGAGCCAAGCTTATTACTTTCCATGGTGATCTTCCATATGCTTCATCTGAGCTTGTAGAAAAAATTGAATCTCTTGATGAGGAGGATGTTGTTGGGGCTGGAGGATTCGGTACTGTATATAGAATGGTTATGAATGATTGTGGTACTTTTGCTGTCAAGAAAATTGACCGGACAAGGGAAGGCTCTGATCAAGTATTTGAGAGAGAGCTGGAAATCTTGGGTAGCATTAAGCATATAAATCTAGTCAACCTAAGGGGTTATTGCAGGCTTCCTACTGCAAAGCTTCTTATCTATGATTACTTAGCCATGGGCAGCTTGGATTTTTTTTTGCATGGTACCTTTCTTCTTCAGAATCCATCATTACAGGCCCTCATGGCACCAAAAGCTAGTTTCTTTTACAAATTTTGTGTTTAATTGTGTTCCTTAATCCTTTGTTGCCCAAATCTATCTCTCTTCAATTTCCAGGATGTGAAATGATTTTAACCTTGTAATTCTTCTTGATAAAGCAATTTGACAAATATCATTAATTGGAAATCTTCACTAAATGTTTTGTATTGCTGTTTACTTACATGATTATTCATCAGACAATATATCAGAAGATCGGTACTTAAATTGGAATGCACGTTTGAAAATAGCAATTGGTTCAGCCAGGGGACTAGCATACCTACACCATGACTGCTCCCCCAAGATAGTTCATCGTGATATAAAGTCTAGCAACATACTCCTTGATGAGAACCTTGAGCCTCATGTTTCTGACTTTGGCCTTGCTAAACTGTTGGTTGATGAGGAAGCCCATGTCACAACAGTGGTTGCCGGTACATTTGGTTATCTGGCTCCAGGTTTGTTCTTCAATTATGCTTTTATTGTAGCAATATGTCTGAGTTGGGATTGTGATGGAGTGAATTCTCTTTCCAAAGTTTTGTATGTAAACATTTTAACTAAATAATTATGTAGTCATGAACCATTGCTCTTATTTTAACATTTCTGGCTTATGCTTGTTTCTGCATTTGCCTAATTCAGTATTTGAGTTGCTTGTATTATTAATCAAATGTTCTCTAAGGCGTTTGAATCAATTTACTCTCCACTTTTTCGACATGTTTATGCTATAGATTATTTAAAGATTTTTTATTCATTAACTTAATCTAGAATATGTACTTATAATGCACTTACCTGTTATCTCTCATATATCTAGAAAGAAGATTGGCAGTTAAATCAATTTAGAGGGTGTTTGGTTAAGCTTATCTTAAATAACTTGTAAAATCATGTAACTTATAAAATGTTTTTAGAGCTTATAAGCTTACTCATCTTATTTTTTAAAATAAGCTCATAAAGTATTTAGATAGAACATCTTATAAAATTTTGTTGACATTTATAATTATAATTAATTATAATTTTCTTGGGTGTAATAATGATAAAATAAATTAAATATTGTTAATATTATTTAATAGAAGATATTTATGTCATTTTTAACATATATGATAAATAAGCTTATAAGATATTTGAAAATAAGTTGGAAAAAACTAATTTATTTTTAAGTAGCTTATAAGCTACCAACATTTTATAAGATATCTTGAAGAGCTTATAAGCTCTCCCATACTCTCACACATGTTCAAGTCTTTTTATTCATTAACTTAAGCCTCTGTTTGTAATCTTTTTGTAATACATTCTGTTATTCTAATACATTTAGAAAGAATCTTTTGCAATGGACTTTTTCTTATGCAAATGACTAAAAGCTGAACATAGCAATGCAAAAATAAGTAATGGTTTCAATTCTAAAATTGTGTTTGTTTGAGATCAATGAAGAGTGAGAATAAGCAATGGGAATAAGCTCCAATCAGTCTTTCCCTGTCCATCTATACGAATGCTTATTATGAAAGTATGAGTACTTTTGAAAATTTTAACTGGGTTATCATTAAGAAAATGAAAAAGTATTACGAATCATTTAAATGCGTATATCTTGATATATGGATTTAATGATATAATTGAAAACAACTATCTCCTCCAACTTCAATTGCTATATTGAAATATTAGAATTATCTTGGGAAGAAGTACTATGAATCTTTTAAATATGTATATCTTGATATATGAATTTAATAATTTCCATGGAAACAATAATCTGTTCTAACTGAAATTGATATACTGAAATACTAGAATTATCTTGGGTGACTATAAGTAGAGTAGTGATTTGACTAAAACATTGGTTGTAATTTTTTCTTCCAAGTTATATATTAGTTTAAAACGTGAGTTGGATAATTTTTTTTTTTTTTTTTGTGATGAGATCTTGAGTTCACTAAATTATGTAAATTTACTTTTAGAACAGATAAATTTCAAATCATTTTTCTAAATACATTTATTGCTACACTTTGACACTTAAGAATATATACACTTGAACTTTATATACATGCATTTATTATTGGGTTTTGTGGAGGGTCCATTTTGTGAGCAACTTTCATTGGCTTACATGCTCACATGTACATGAATGATACTGACACCACATCTTGACCCAAAATTTTAAAGCATATAGGTTTGTTGCGTCATTTTACTTATATAATACTCACTTCTTCTGCTCTTTTCCCATGTAGGATAATATCTTTTTAAACTCACAATTTGATTTTCAGCACTCTACCTCAAGGGTGAGTTTCTTAATTTCTGGGCCTTTGGCCTTGGCTCTCCCTTATAACAATTTGTAGACTTCTTTTATATTGATTTCCTCTTTCTATGTGGCTATGATCCTCACTTCTCCTTGGGTCTTATTTCTCCTTGGGGTGGTCCTTTATGAGCATTTGGGCTGCACATTTCTAGCTGAACCCTTCGGCTTGGTTACCACTTTATTGGGTCTTGTAGAAGGTACATGATAGGAGCAGCTTCTACGGGCTTGCACTTTAGCATGTACATAAATGAGTTCAACGCTGTATCCTAATCCAAAGCCTTTAGGCTTATGGGTTTGTTAGGTCATTTAAGCTTATATAATGCTCATTTCTCCCACTTTTATGTGGGATGATCTTGTCTCTAAATTCATGTTTGGCTTCCAAAACTTACCCTCAAAGGTGAGTTTCTTCATTTTTGGGTCCTTGGCCTTGCTCCCCCATCTACAATTTGTGTACCTTTTTTTTTTAATATTGGGCTCATCTTTACAAGCCTGTGGGCCTCCATCTCCCTTGTGTGTCCTTGTGTGTTACTTTTCCTCAGGCTTGTCCTTCTTTTCAAGCATTTGGGCTGATTGCCATTTGGACTTGTTACATTGAACTTCTTCTCTTCACTCTTCTGCTAGCTGAACCTTTGGCTCATATTATACCCTGTAGAGGGCCCATTTAAAAATTGGTCCCGAAATTTATAGGCTTTTATATGAGTATGTATATAAATAAGCTTGATGCCATATTTTGGCTAAAATTTTAAGGCTCACTCCCACTCTTCCTATGGGGGAGTATTTTTTTTGATTTTAAAATCCACTGACCTTCTAGCATTTATATCTAAATGTCATACGTATTCATGGCATATACTACTAAAATAATACTATATGTGATATATTTTATATTTTTTTTATTTATCAAAAGGCACAATATATCTCTTTGTAAAAACTATCAAATAGTTATATCTTTGGATTTCTAATTTAGTGTACAGCTCAACTTACAACATTCAAATCTTAGGATTGAAAGCAAATTAAAAGTAGGTTGATCTAATTAATCATTGTCAAAGCTTTATATAATTTACCTCACTTAAGTACTTGGAGGGAAAAATTGTCATACTCAAATTTTCTGTTTTGAGATATGTGGTCGCATTATATTATTCACAACATGATGTGACTTATGCAATTGCTTAGGGTAATGAATGTATAATGTATAATGCTAACAAATGCAATCATTTTATTCGTTATAATTTTCATGATGTTTATTCATGATCTTCTGGGGCAAGGATTCATTACTTTTTATTTTTATTGAATGTTCTTTTTAATCTCATTCTACAATTATCTTTTTAATTTTTAATCCCAAAAATTCTCTGAATTTACCTGTTGTGCAAGAATGACTTGTGATTTGTTTATTCTATTTATTTTTATTATACACAACCCTCTTTCATAATGATTGAGATATTCGTGTTCACTAATAATTATTATGTTTGTTGTCACTTTGTCTGATTTGTATGTTTCTTTTGAAAACATTGAACTCGCAACATGTATGTAAAAGCACGAAGTTAGTTTGTGCACAAAATAACTTAAAAAAATTATTTTCAGTTAATATAAAAAATAATGATGCAAATATGTTCTCGTTTTAAAGTTTATGGTCATGTAAAACATGGCATTAATCTATTCGGCTTTTTTTTTTTTTTTTTCCAACAGTGAAGATATTCATTGTCATCATGACAGTAATATTCTCATAAGCTTTTAACATTGTTTCAATACCATGCAGAGTACTTGCAAAGTGGAAGGGCCACGGAGAAGTCTGATGTCTACAGCTTTGGTGTCCTACTGTTAGAACTTGTAACTGGCAAAAGGCCCACTGATCCATCTTTTGTTAAGAGGGGTTTAAATGTCGTTGGCTGGGTATGTCACAGAAATTATCTGAAAGAACCATATATTATCTATTGTTGAAGTTCAATTGCAAGACTTTTGTGTTGACAAGTGGTTTGAATATTCAGATGAATACCCTATTGAACGAGAATCGATTGGAGGATGTAGTAGACAGAAGGTGCACAGATGCTGAAGCAGAGACAGTTGAAGTAATTGTAGAAATAGCAGCTAGGTGCACCGATGCAAATCCTGATGACCGGCCCACAATGCAGCAGGTGTTGCAGTTCTTGGAGCAAGAGGTCTTGTCACCCTGCCTCAGTGAGCTGTATGAATCTCATTCTGATAAGTCTTGATAGATTAATTGCTACTTGAAGTGAGTGTTCTATTTAACATTTACGAGTGAATAGCCATCGACTAGTTGGTATTATGATTCTCCTGTGGGACTGCAAACATACATTCACATGAGCGTGAATGTGCATTTTTCGCTTGTACATGATTTGCTGAGTAGTCTCTATATCTAGCTATCATCTGTTTGGTTGGGAAAATTTGTTTCGTGGAGGGAAAAGCATCTAAATCTTGTCCAGCTGAAGTATGATTTCATCAAACAAATGGCTAAAAAATATTGAAACATGTGTATGGATTTGACCGTGAGAAGGGATGGAAAGATAAGCAATCGCAACTTCATTTTTAAATCAGATCGTACCTGAATTCGTAAAACAGATCTGTACGGCTGCAAGTCTGCTATCATATTTTTCTTTTAGTATTTGCACAGCACTTTAGGGAAACAATCTGTATAGATTACTTTAAATGTAAGAACGTTTCTTTGTTTTGATGTTGAAGGGCTTTTAGTTGTTTCTTGTCTTTTAAAAAATTTTTTTTTTCCGATTTTTGTGTTTTCGATTAAGTCTGCTATCATATTTTTCTTGTTTTGAAACCAAAGAGAGACGAAACTTTTTGTTACATCATCAGACGCTGCTGTGCCTGGCACTTCTAGCCAAGAGATGGGCCCTCTTGGTTATGTTCTCTTGGAATGAAAATGAAATCAACGTGTTCCAAGCCATTGCCGCTCTGAAGAATATCTTGTAATAATGCCCCCCCCCCCCCCCCCCCCCCCCCCCCCTTGCATGATCTGGACCCACTTTGGAGAAGTGTGGATATCAGTGGCAAGTAGTCTACCTGCAAGATAACCTTTCTCCAGTCTCACTGGCCAGTTCGATCGCCTCTCGTTCAGCCTGGCATTCCGCTATAAATGCATTCGTCACATACCTAAATAACTTACAGAAGGTTGACACGATATAGCCTACGCTGTTCTTAACGACCACACCAACACTTGCTCCATCTCTCTCGGCAAAGATCGCTTCAACGAAGCTCATCATCAGTATAGAATCCGAAAACCCCTCGCTGTACATTTGGGCTACCTTCCTCTCCGGTGAGACTTATTTGCTGTTCACTGCGTCACAATATTCCCACAAAAGTCGCTTCTGTTGCTGAAGGACGGGAGTTGTTCATCACTTTCTTGTTCCGCCGTTGCCAGATCATCCACATCACGGCTATACTCGTTCGGAGCTGGTCCTCATCCAATTTCTGCTGTAAAGATTGTATCAAGGTGAAAGGATCCTGATACCAGTGTGATATCACCATCCATGGCAAATTTGAAAGTGCCCACAGCAGCCTAGCAAAGTGGCAACGAATGAATATATGTTCTGTATTCTCCATCGGCTCTTCACATAATCTGCAAGCTATACCAACCCGGTAGAGGGGAAGGACATCATTGCCGGGGCGCCAAGCAAAAAATAAGATCACGATGCCTCCCCCGACCGACTGCTTTCTGCCTCTTCGCCCTTTTTTCCTTGTTTGATAGACGACCTCGCCAGTTGGTAAGCAGTTTTCACGGTGAAGGTACCACTCTCTGAACAATGCCAGATAAGTTCATCGCCATGACCTCCCCTTCCTTGCGAAGTTTTTAATATAGCATCAGCATCATCCTGCGTAAAAATATTCTGAATCGTAACGCTATCCCAGCAATGCAGCTCTTCGTCGACAAGGTTTTTCACCCGCATATCCAGTTGATTATTGGAGCTTGCTGTAATGGGTTTCAACGATAGCAGTAACAGTCCTTCCATCGCAACACTTCCCTTGCAGCCAATATACTGCACCAAAGTCCCGATGGCCTAGAGCTCAAGCCTGCTGAGAGAAAATCAGTCTGGATAGTAACGAGCCTTACGGGATTTTAGTTGCCAAGCTGTTGGGGTGTTTGATAAGCCTCCAACCTTGTTGGGTCAACATGGCCGAGCCGAAGCTCGAAAATCGCGAAAACCCGGCCCCGTTTGCCTTCGTCCCATCCCACTTCTTCCAATGAATAGGAGTTTATTATTTATAATTCCACCAAAATTTTGCCCTTGATATACTCAAAAGCCTCTGCCTTCAGCATTCCCCATGACTGCCAGGAAAATGTTTTTACCATTTTATTCTTTCGTTCAACTTGATAAAGAAGAAATAAACTATCCAAAAACAATTCAGATTTCATACTATTTTTCCATCTTATGATATAATATAATTAAATGGAGTAAAATCTGTAAAAGCTAAAAATGTAACGCTTCAAAGTTCGATTAAATTTTCAGAGGATATTGTATGGGATGTCCCATTAAAATTTTTGATTGGTCTTCATATGTACAGGCATTTTAATTTTGAGTCCATTAATGTTCAAACTAATTATATTTCTTATTTATTAATCTTTGTTTATCTTTAGATTACACAAATCATTCGTGCATATACAATACAATTTGAACATGTTGGTGCTATATCATCGTCAACTTATATGTCCCGTTGGCGCCATGTCACGGTCCATATCAATTGCCACATCATCGCCACGCCAACACGTCTCCATTATATCTTATCGTCTGCAAAAGGATGCTTCAATTCTAGCAAATTAACAAATAAACGTAAGAGGATAAGTTTCTTTGGGTTTTGTACTAGTCAAAATATATGCAACTTTTGTTCTCATCCTTCTTAATTCATGATGGAAAATAGCTTGCTTGCCCATCGCATCGAAGCGTGTAGAATTAATCAATTCAACCAAACATTTCAGTCACCTGATTAAACAATTGGTTTGAATATTTTCTTTTCAAATACGAAAGAGCAGGACTGCCCACAATCCATAAACTATCAAACCCACGGATAGCTCATAGACAACCTGCGGATGGACAATCATAAGTTCGCTCGTGAAACCAGAAATTAGGTGGCTATGTTAATTTTTTAATAGCCTACTGACTTCACATTATTTAAAAAAATTGGGAACCTCAACAATTCAAGCTATGTTTGTTTTCAAATTAGGATGGTGGATGAAAATTGAAGCGGTTTGAGTAAGAATAAAATTATGTTTGATTAGTAAGATTTTGGTGAGTAGAAAAATTATATATATATATATATAATATTTAATAATAATTGAATAATGTGATAGTGTATAAATTTATATGATAATAAAAAATTAAATGTGAATAGAAATATTATATGAATAGATCTTGATTTATTGTAAATAGATATAATGATTAAAAAATTATTAGATAATTGTCAAAGATAAAGAAAATTTTGAATTTGAATAAAATATGTATGATAAAATATTTAATTTGTAAGATTTTAAAAGGGGGATAAATAGTTTGTGAGTTGGAAACAAACATAGCCAATACTTTGCCGTCCTTTGTATTTATATTATATTTATTTTTTTAATAAGCCCCAAACTTTTACTAAATTTATTTGTTAAGTTGTCACATCAATAATTTATTATTGTATAGGCTATGTTTGGAACACATCTTTTATATTTCAACATCTTATCAAAATTTAACTACTAAACATACTAATTTACAAAATTTTTATTCAAATATAAATTTAAAATTTTTCTTATATACATATATTATTCAAACTTAAATCAATAATTATATATATACATATATTTATTTTTATTTATACTTTATAATATAATTATCACTCCTATAGACTAATATCATTTAATCATTATTATATAGTTTGTATATATATTCAAAAAAATTATACAATTTATTTTATAAAAAATATATTTTTTAAAATATACTATTTATTTCTACGTAACTCCTATCAAATATTATATCAAATAAAAACCTCTCTCCTAAACATAAACATAGCCAAAAAGTTCAATGCTTATCCTGAATAAAGTCTTGCAAATCCACTTAGTTGGAGAGCAGCATACGGCCTTGTTTGATTTTAATTTATTCCTTGTTATTTAAACTGATTTTTGCAATTAATTTCTTGTTTCGAATTAGACATTTATTTATTCAATATAATAACTCACAAAGCCATAACAATACAATTGCAAAACTTGACGTCCCAAAACTTTTTGTAAATATGAAATTTTGGATCTAAAACTCTACTACATCTACTGATTTTTTCTAATATACTTGTGAATTAATATTTATAAGTTATATTATTGAAAATATATAGTATCAAAACTATTATAATTATAGTTATAAATGTAAAAATAAAAACTCATCAAGTTTTTCCATTTTTGAATTATATTGTAATCCAATAAAGAATGTGGCTATGTTTATTCTGCAATTTTGACCACAAAAACACACAATTAATTATTATATGATGTAAATTTTATTATTTTATTTTATTTGTGTACAATTTTTGAAATAATAACTATTAGAAATATGCACAAAAATTTTAAAAAAAGTTATTGTTAGGACCAGTAAAACAGCACTATGAGTGAAACGTGAAAAGCGCGCGCCCACGTGGGCTCAATAATTTACGCCATGCCAAAATAAAAAAAAAAATTTAGTACTATTGGAGTAAGAGGTAGGTGCATTTAACTCCTGCTGTAGCAGATTCACGTCCGCATTCCTTCGTGAGTAGGTTTTGCCCTCCCTTCATTACGTAAGTTACGTTCTTCGTAGGTAAGTGTGCGCCCGCGTCACGACTTTGAATCTCATTATTGGCGTTTAAAACAATTATTATTTTAAAATATTCAGGTTCTTCTAGGAAAGCGCGCGTGCGTGTCACAAGTTTGAATCTCATTATTGGCCTTCAAAATTACTACGTTAGAATTCAATTTTGGACCCATTTAAATTATTTTTTAAAAATATATTATATATTAAAATATTATTTTTATCTTTTTTTTTTCTCTTTTATTGTTACACTTTAATTAAATTTTCGTGCCAAATTTTACTCTTTCCAAATTTGGAACCAAACATAGTGTGATTCGATTATTTTTTTAATAATATATTAGTAGTTATTTTTTAAATACCAACTTGAAAAATAATTGTCCTCACAAAGGAAATCACGAGTGGTAAAAACCTGGTGGCTTGAGGGTGGCGGCTGCGACCACAACGTTTGCTCTGTACTTTGAACAAAATGCCTCCTGTTGTCTCGTGATGTATAATTATAGGCTACGTTTTGTTCACAATTTTGAGATGTTAAGAGTCTAATCAAAATTCATGCAACTTAAATATATTATTTAATAAAAAAGTTTATTTAAATTCAAGTTTCAATTATCATTTTTATATATACATATAAATTTTTAATATTCAATAAGCATGTGTAGTTACTATTTAAATTAATAAGCACGTGTACACACACATTCATATTTATATATGTGCACACATACATCGATAATTATATATATTTATATTTTAAATGTTAATCAATATTCTTTTGTATTATCGTATTATCTATATTTATTGTATATTTTATATATCTAAATGTACGAAGTCATTTAATCAATATTTATTTTATATCATATCAAAATTTAATGACTAAATGTAATTTTTATTCCTAACAAAATTTTCATAATTTTCATCCCCTTAGGAAAACTCTAACCAAACATAATCTCAAGTTTTTAGCGATGTAGTATTCAAAGTTTGGATATCTAGAATTCCAATGAGAACAACCATGACATAATATATCTTAGAAATATTAGTGTCCAACTAGTCCAACTAGTTGAAAACTTTGAAGTATTCTTCGAATGTTTGTCTGCTTTCTTACCTGTTGGGATAAACAATAAAAGATTTCTGTGATGGTCAATTGGAAACCCAACTAGATAAGAAGTATTCTTTCAATGTGACTTTCTTACATGTTAAGATAAACAAGTAAAGATTTTCAATGTCATCAGAATCGGATTGGACAAGTTGGTTCAACCGAGAACCAGCCTAGAGTCCTGTTTAATCACGAGCCAAAAATTGTTTATTCAAAAACCCGGATAGAATCAATAAAAATCGGTGATCTGCCGGTTCAAAAGAAAAATTTCAAAATAATAAAGAAAAAAGAAGAAGACCAACTGGTGTTTTGGGTTCTGGCTCATTTATGAAATTAGACTAATATTTATTAATTTAATTTCTTTTCAAAAAATTTATAGTGATCTAATAACAAGAAAATATAATAAAAGAAAAATAATCATATACAAACTAAATACAATGACTATCTATTTTTACATAAATAATTTTTTAGGGCGCAATCAATATGTTTTAATTGTCATATTAATATAATATACTAACTGTGTGATTTTTAAGTTATTCTATATCTTTTTATTCATTTTTCTTTTAAAATAATACATTCGATATGCTAGATTTGATGATTTATCTAATTTAGAACTTTTTTTGTTTTTTTTGTTTAATTATTTCATGCATATGTATTTATATATATATATATATATATATATATATTCATATTTTCTACCAGCCAAATGCCTACTTGCGTGCGTGTGTATATATGGGTTAAATGGTTTTTTGGAAATGATTGAACCAATCCATTGAATTAGGAAGACGATCGGTACAATGATTGGTCCAATTTTAAAAACATTGAATTTGAATTTGGCTTAGCTACTTTCGTGCTTTGAACCCCATGTTGTTAGAGCAGTCAATTTGGCTTAGCTACTTTCCTGGTTTGAACCAATGTTATTAGAATTAGATGGGACGGGAAGGTTTCGCCAATTTAATTCATTAGCCAAAAATCATTTATTCAAAAATCTGGACAGAACCGGTAAAAACTTCGGAACCATTCAAAAGAAAAGTTTCAAAATAATACAGAAGAAAGAAGACCAACAGGTGGTTTGGGTTTCTGGCTCATTTATGTGTAATTAATGAGGGCTTATTATTATAGGCATGCACTAATTCTGGGTTTTAGTGCTGACAAATTTTTTTTTGACCTCGACATTTGTTAATGGATTAATTATGGATTCAAATGCCAACCTATCTTTGAAAATTAGACTAATATTTATTAATGTAATGTCTTTCCAAAAATTTTCTAGTGGTCAAATGACAAGAAAATATAATAAAAGAAAAATAATCATATGAATACTAAATACAATGACTATCTATTTTAATATAAATAATTTTTTAAGGGTGAAATCGACATGATTTAATTGTAATATTAATATACTAATAGTCCGATTTTTAAGTTATTCTATATCTTTTTTTCTTTTTTAATTTAAAATAATATATTTGTTATGCTAAATTTCTTGATTTGTTTAATTTAAAACTTATTTTTTTTATTTAATTAATTCATGCATATATATTAAAATATATATGCATCCTTTCTACGAGCCCAATGCATGCATGTGTGTATACAGGTCAACCAATTTTTTTGAAAATGATCGAATCGGTAGAATTAAACCAGTAAAGTGATCGGTTAAATAACCCGTCTAGTTTTAAAAATATTAGTTTGAACTCTGCTTACACCTATTTACTTAATGTAATTTAACTGTGCAAGTACATCTTTGTAGTAAAAATCAATGTTATTGTTGCACAGGTTTGAGAATAGCTCGAGAGTCGCAATAGATGTACTGGTGGTATTGCTTTCGTGGACGAAGGTCGAAAATTTGTGCTGTGCAATGGGCGAGAAAGGCTGAAAATTGTTATCTATGTGCTCTTACTACCACAGCATGAAAAAGTTAGTACGGTTTCGGAATAGGGCTTGTATTATTTAAATGTTTTAGTCACCAAAGGAGGCTGGGCATGTATTTTTTAATTTAAATGTTTTGAAATAAAGATGGTTGACCATGTCAGCATTGAATCATAGATTTAGGTATTGACAAGTAGATTTGCCACATGTGTTTTCCAATCTTCATGCCATAAGTGTGCAACCTTGTGGGTTTGGCCATTTGGGGCTGCTATATAAGTTGTAACATATTTGCAGAATATCTCACGCTAGCTCTACCCCATAGTTACTTTGGTGTTTTCGTTTTGGTGGAGCCGGATCGAGGGTTCATTTGCATCAAGTCAGGACTTCAAGTTTGAAAGGTATGCTTATTGTTAAACCACGCTCATATCTGTCAGCCCAAATCGATTGGATCTGTTGAGATATTGGTGGTGCAATTGACAAATGTTTGCATGTTTGCTTCATCGTTGGATTTGATACGCCAATGTTGTGATTCGTTCTAGAATTTACAAAAATTATATTGTACTTGTAGACATGATTTGTATTTACTGGTGCATTAATGTGTGGGAATTTTTATTATACTGTTACGTTTTTGGTCATTGTTAATATATTTCCCGAAGTTGGCTCATGTTGTGTGCTGTAAAACTAACATATGCAAATGTAGTGGACTTGCTTTCTGTTGGTAACACGGTTCATGATCTGGATCCAATGTTGTAATAAAGACAATATTGCAGTATCAGCACCAACAGGAAGTGGGAGCTGGAGCAATGATATATATATATATATATATATATATATTGTACTGTCAGTTTAAACTGTTGTTAATTTGGGTTCAGAAATGGCGACGGAGAACACGAGCTTGGCCACAGTTGATGACACACCAAAAATGGTGGAGAAATCCCGTCGACGAGACAACAGCAGCCTAAACCGTCGTGATTTCCCAGAGGGTTTTGTTTTTGGAACTGGTACATCTGCATATCAGGTTGGCCAAACTACCCATCCAACAACAACCTCTATTTATATATACACATATATGTAATTGTCAAGGTAAATGAATGGATATATATGTGTATCGATTTCTCAGGTAGAAGGAGCTGCTGCCGTTGGTGGTAAAAGCATGAGTGTGTGGGATGACTTCACCTCCAGGAATCCAAGTCCTTTCCTCTTGCTCTATCCCTTTCTCTCTATCTCTATAATTTATGTGTGTGTGTGCATATATCTATATATAAAACTTTTCTGTATCCATATATTACACACTATTGTTACACATATATATGTACATATATTCTATGTATGTATCATTTACGTAGAAATAATCAAACTATTAGGCAAGCAGTATAGTTATAAAATATTCAATAATCGCCAACGAGTGGATTTGACATGTGGGGCAGGTGTAATAGCTGATGGATCCAACGGTCGTGTTGCTTGTGATATGTACTATAGATTTAAGGTAAATTAACTCTACCCGCCTCTGTCCCTCCCTCTCTCTCTCTCTTTCCGTGCGTGTGTGTTGATTCTGTTAATCAATTAATTACCCTTAATTTTTAAACTTTTGCCACAGTCTATCCATGCACCTTTTATTTATTTTTACCGCAGGAAGACATTAAGAATATGAAGAAACTGGGATTTGATGCCTATAGATTTTCAATTTCATGGCCAAGAATATTGCCAGGTAAAATGTGAATTCATTACCGAGAATTGGCAAAAGTTTGAATATCCGATAAAAAAGATGAAGGAATTCTGTGAAATTAATTTTCTTCTTTTTTGATTATTAACAAACAGGTGGAAGAATTAGTGCTGGGATCAACAAAGAAGGGATTGATTACTATAACGAGGTTATCGACACCGTGCTCTCCCATGGTGAAGCTGGAACTATTACATTCGACTCAAAATTACAGTACTTTGACTGTTTCTTATTTTGTCAATTATATATCTCCCTCTGATGCAGGCATGAAACCTTTTGTGACTCTTTTCCATTGGGACCTTCCGGATATTTTAGAAAAGGAGTATGATGGCTTCTTGAGCCATAAAATAGTGTAAGTCCCTTGTATTTACAACCACATTACATTGCATCATTAGCATAACAGTTTCTATCTACCAAATTCCATATATATATATACATATATTCTCTTTAATCTGCCCTTTAATTGGAACTTCTTTATACCACAAAAATTGATGAATACCTTATTAGTTTAGACATAGAAATGTGTGTGTAGGACGTTTTGCAGATTGAGAATACATGTCTACTGTTTGTGTGATGAAATGCATGTATGCAGGGGGGATTTTTGTGAGTACGCAGAGACATGCTTCTGGGAATTTGGTGACCGTGTGAAATGGTGGGCCACCATAAACGAGCCCTGGACTTATGCCGTTCATGGATATGTCAGAGGCACTTTTCCCCCTAGCAAGCCTACCGTCACAACCGCCCCCACTGCAGCGAGGAAACTTTCTGCTCATAGATGCATTCAAGACCCAAGTAAACCCGTACCCACAACCCGAATAGTCTCCGACACTAAGATTGAGAAAACGGATCCTGCCAGAGATGCATACACTGTGGCAAAAAATTTGCTGCTCTGCCATGCACATGCAGTTCGCTTGTACAGGACAAAATTCCAGGTTTGTTGGCACCATTTTGATGCTGAGTGATGCAATAAACATGGAGAAACACTCTCTCTCTCACACACACACATATTTGAATCGGGTTTAATTAAATAATTAAAACATTATGCAGGCATTTCAAGAAGGCAAAATAGGAATAGTCCTTAACTCTGACTGGAACGTGGCTTTGGATAAAGATTCAGATGCAGACAAAAATGCAGCTTTGAGGGCCGTAGACTTTATGCTTGGATGGTAACTATCTTTATGCCTTCTCTGACTGTATATCTTAATCATGCTAATGCTGAGTCAATTCGGTTTGTGTATTTTTTAGGATAATATGTTCTCATTCTGCATTGATTCTTTGCTCTTGATTTGATTTTGATTACTTCAGGTTTCTGGATCCCGTGTTGTACGGTCGTTATCCAAAAAATATGGTCAATTTTGTTCCATCAGCCAATCTTCCCCATTTCACTGACCATGAGTCTGAAATGCTCAGAAACTCAGTTGATTACGTGGGTTTGAATTATTACACGACAAGTTACGTTTCTGATGATCCCGACGCTGAAGGCGTAGGCCACGATGCAGATATGCGGCTTCAGTTTCACAGTAACCCCTTGAACATTTCATTGTTCAACCTAAGTGCTATTTGTTGCTAATCACATTAAGGTTTGATATATTTGCTCGTTTTTTTTTATGTACGTAGCTGAGAGAAATGGCAAACCAATTGGAGATGCGGTAATTATATCTATCTATCTATCTATCTATATATATATATATGTATATATATTTCTTGCTCACAAGCTAATTAATTTATATTGGCTTCTTATGTAAATCGAACGGTGAACAAAACCAAAATTAGTGAGAACAATTAAGTGGCGTGCTAATAAGTATAAGTTTGTTGATTTTATTTTGACAATAATAATTTTCTTTTTCGTCATTATAATATATATATATATATATATAGAGTGGTTCGTCGTGGTTGTTCATTACTCCGTGGGGGATATATGAGATATTGGATTACATGAAGAAACATTATCCAGGAATTCCTCCTATATACATTACTGAGAATGGTACGTACACTTTAATTTATCGCTAGTGGGAATAAATATTATCCTTTATTTTGATTGCAACCGAAAGAGAAGATGTAACAAACATTTGCAATTGCTTGATAAACACATGTAGGGGTTTCTGACAAGAATGACATCACCCAGACTCCCAAAAAAGCTTCTGCTGATACGAGAAGGCGCAAGTATCACCAAGATCATCTTTACAATGTTTTAAAAGCAATCAAGTAAGTTGAATTCCAGCACCTTGATCATAAATCCTATTCATATTTTGAGATCCACTTCTCCCTAGAACACGCACTAAAACCTTTATTCTTGGTTAATAACATAATAATAATAATAATAATAACAATTGTGGTGTTATATATGTTATTTCAGCGAAGCAAAAGTGGATGTAAGGGGCTATATTGTTTGGTCCTGGTGCGATAATTTTGAATGGGCTGAAGGATACACTGCTAGATTCGGTATAGTCTACGTAGATTTCTTAAATCATCAGACGAGACACCTAAAAGATTCAGCCATGTGGTTTGCCAAATTTTTAAACAACAAGAATACGCCATCAGTAGAACGTTCCGGTAAGAGGCTGATTGAAAGCAACGCAGATATTACTAAAGGTGATCAGACACAGAAAAGGTCGAAAGCAGCTTAAGGATGAAGTATGTGATCTTCTGAGGACTCTTAACTAAGGGCAACTATTAAGCAGGATTGAGAACTTGTTTTTCTTTTGATTTGTTCGTGAGAATATTTCATATTTGAACAATTGTCTGGTTTTTTTATCGAAGTAATGAAGCCTTAGCTTGGGGCTCTGCAAGATAATTCGTGATCACTTTGATATGTTATTAGAGAGTAGATGCTGCGTTATTTCTTTAAGCTTTATGTAGAAGTTTTATTAATAAGAAAGGGTTCGTGTTGTGTCAATGGGTTGATTTATTATTTCAAAATAAATTATAGTGGAGATAACGAAATTTATTTATTAGAAATATAATTTACCACACGGCGATGTTTTATTTAAATTGCAAATACAATTCAAAATCTGACCAAGTAATATTTATATTTTGACATCATTCAATTTAAGTTAATTATTGTTTATGCCTGTTGAAATGTATGATAGAATTTGAAAAATGAATTGCAACCTATTGGATTCACATGACAAATTTATATCATTCATCATCAAATTCCCAACTGAAAATTCTATATATATTAAAAATGAAATTCAACATACTACTATTTTAATTTTTCACCATTCTAATTAAAAATATTATACTTTTAACTTTTATTCATTTTTCACCGTAAAACTCTACATTCATTCATGTGTGGGACGTCTATCCCTAATTATATAATGGTTTTTATTTTTTGAGCTCTTCAAAATAAAAGTGGAAGTATTCCAAAGTCCAAACTGCACAAGACATACGTACATAAACACATACACACACAATGATTATATATATATATATATTTATTTATTTATTTATTTGATGAGAAAGTAAAATAACTCTTGAAGAAATTGTAAAATAACTCTTGTAGAAATTATGTTAACAGAATTAAACGGTGGGACCAAAATGGGATTAAAATTAAACGTAAAGAATTTTGTAAAATTGAAAAAACAAGAGGCACAAATAATTCTAAAATAGACATTAAGGATCAAATATGCCATAATCCGTATATTTATGGAGATCTAACTATTTTATCTTTGATCATTCAATTGTATAAGCGTTTTTCTTGGTAGAATTAAAAATTGCAAGGGTCCAGATCTCATTGATTAGACGGAAAGTATTAAAAAAGGTGGAGTGTATAAAAATCGATCGAGCGTGATTGATTAAATAAAATCATTTTTGGCGTAACCTGATTGTAATTAGGGGCAAAAATGATGTAAATATTTGACGTTTAAAATGAAAAGAAAATAATATATGGATCAGAAGCACAAACGAGAAGAGTTTTCTTCAAGGATTTATTAAAAGTAGTTAATGGCCACAATATTAGTCATCAAAAGATTAATTAAAGAACTTAATAAAATATATTGAATGGTGGGTTGCGGATTTTCGTTGGTTTTCCTATGTGGTTTTCCTTGTTTATTTATAGGTCAAATGTGAGGATGCGTGAGAAGCCAACTTGCTCATGTCATAGGCCTTTAGTCATTTGATTTGGATTACAGCACCCACCCGCAGGTTTTTGCAATGTTTGAATGTTAATCTGTCGCAATTTTCAATCTTTTAAACTACAAACTTCCAATTATATTAGAGAGTAGATGTTGCGTTATTGCTTTAAGCTCTATGTATGTGTTTTATTACTAAGAAAGAGTTCGTGTTGTGTACATCATTGTAATGTATTCTTTTTCAATTGATTGGTCTTGCTTTATTTTTTCAAAATAGATTATAGGTGGAGATAAAGAAATTTATTTTTTGTATGATCATGAATCTCATTTAGATAAGTCTTGATAGATTAATTGCTACTCAAGTGGGTGTTCTATATAACATTTTCGAGCAAATAGCCATTGACTAGTTCATATTATGATTCTCCTGTGTGACTGCAGACATACATTCACATGAGCGTGAATGCGCATTTTTCTCTTTTACATGTTTTGCTGACTAGTCTCTATATCTGGCTATTATCCGTTTGGTTGGTGGACTGGTTTTAATCCATCTGTTACTTGCATTTGTTTCGTGGAGGGAAAAGCACCTAAATCTTGTCCAGCTGAAGTATGAAATCATCTAACAAACGGCTAAAAAGTGAGAGCAAGTAATACCGAAACGTATGTACGGAGTTGATGGTGAGAAGGGCTGGAAAGATAAGCAATCACTACTTGATTTTTAAATCAGATCGTACTCGAATTTTTAAAACAGATGTGTACGGCTGCAAGGCTGCTATCATTTTACTTTTAATATTTGCACAGCACTTTGAAAAAACAATATGCATATATTCACTGTCTAAAAGTGGATAAATTGAAACGGTAAAAATTTGTCTCAAATTACAGACAACTTAAGAACAATATGTATCAAATCAGTTCAAAAGCTGTCTAAAAATGATTAATTTTAAAAATAATAATATCGTGATAAAATCGTCCCAAATTTGACATATATTTTTAAACTGTCTCAAAGTTACATCAAATGAAGATGGTTTTGGGATGGCTTAATCCTAAAGTTTAAAAATCCATCCCAAGACCGTCTTAGACAAATTGTGAAAGAAACCATCCTAAAATCGTTCTAGTTTTGGAATGGTTCTAGCACGGCTTTTCTTAATGGATTGGGTTATTCGTCCCAAAATTTGACCGTCCCAAAACCGTCTCAAAATTAGGCGTAATATAACTGTTCTAAAGCTGTCCCAAGTATGGACGACTAATTTGTTTGGTTGTGAAAAACCGTCTTAAAGTTGTCCCAAAATGCGACATATAACTAAATAATCTTTATCAATTTTACATTCGACTGAGGTTGAAATTAAATATTTATTCACACTTTAAGCATGGGAAAGTCATTTTTAGGTGAGTTAGTAGTTTTATGATACAATGCCATGAATTATTGATTCATTAGCATTTTACTAGATTTATACAATGTATATATATATCTATGTTATTTTTGTAGATTTATACACTTTTTCTAAGTAATTTTGTCCTTGGGCTGAATGTAGGAGATGGAAAAAATATTATTTGTAAGCAAAAAGTGTTGGTGTTAATTTTTTATACCTGCTTCATAATTTTTAAAAAATAATATTAGTAATTTTCATATTTTGTAATATTGTTGGTGTATATAAATATATATATATATATATATATATATGTATGTATGTATTGTTTGGAATTTAGCAACAATGAACTGTGCTTCTAATGCTATTACAAATTTATAGTGAGTAGAAAATCTAAACTCAATATATCATGTTTAGACTGAAAATGAAATTTGTTAGGTGACTTCTATATTTCTACTAAAGGTGTAACTAGGATTAAGAATCCATTGTTTTTATTTTTTAGTAAGATGTTATACAATATTAGATCATGAACGTATAAGAATGCAAAATTTCTCGTTGTAAGAATGCAAAATTTCTCAAACCTAATGAAGTTAAGGTTCACTTATTCAAAAAGAGATTTGTTCAAAATTATTATAATTAGATTAGTCACAGTGAAGCTCAATATCGCGATGTAGTATCAAATGTAGAAAGGAATATTCTACGAACCCCATCGACATCCGAGGACTTTGGAATAATGCAAAATTTTGGTTAGGAGCACTGTATGATATATGATGCAATTAGGTGTTCTAGTGACCCCCCAAATTTTGGGTTTGTTAGGCCTTTCTCAAGGGTATGCGATTAGTAGAGTTACCTTGAGCTGTCAATCACCCAATTTGTTAAAGGTACCAAATTCAATATAGAGGGTGTTGATGAGGTGGATAGGGACAGATTTTTTAATGTACTGCATGCGGTGGACCAACCACTATATAGTAGTTGTGAAAATTTCATGGAATCGTTTACAGTTGCCTAAATGGTGAATATTAAAACGAATCATAACATGTCGCAAAGTTGTTACGATGATATTATAAAATGATTGGTGAATTGCTCCCAAATCATCAAATGCCTCCTAATTTTTACAGTACTAAAAGGCTAATACGAGAGTTAAGTCTTCCAATGGAGAGAATTGATTATTACAAATCTGACTGTATGTTGTATTAGAAAGAGGATAATCAGTTAGAGTATGCAAATTTTATAGAGAAGTAAGGTTTAAAGTGAGAAAGACATTCTTGTTAGATGAAAAGCAGATTCCTCATAGGGGTTTGATCTACTTGCCTCTTATTCTAAGGCTACAAAGGTTGTATATGTTGCAAATGACCACTGAACATATGACTTGACATGCTACTCACAAGACGTCGAGTGGTTGCATATATCATCTTTCCAATGCTAAGGCATGGAAGTACTTTGACAGGATCCATCTTGATTTTGCAACAAATTCTTGTAACATAACATTGTGTTTATGTACTAATGGATTTGCCCCACTTGGGTCATATGGAAGCCCCACTTGGGTCATATGGAAAGACATTTCCGTCTAGCCTATTGTTGTAGCACCGTATAACCTGCCACTAGGAATGTGCACGAAGTATCCATACATGTTTTTAACAATGGTGATTCAAAGTCCATTTAATCTAAAGAAACTTGTAGATGTATATATGCAACTACTTATAGATGAATTACTACGATTGTAGACGGTGGATGCAGTCACATTCGATGTGTATCAGAAAGAATATTTCAACATGTAGGCTACTCTCATTTGGACAATTAACGACTTGCATACTTATTACATGTTGTATGAGTGGAATGCAGCCGGAGTTATGGGATGTCTAATTTGTTTTAATTTGAGCGAAGCTTTTTACTTATGCCATAATAGGAAGACTAGTTACTTCAACTGTGATCGCTAATTCTTACCGCCCAATCATCCCTATCGGAGGAATAGGACTCATTTCACTAGAGGCCGAGTTGAGACGCACATTATGCTAGGGAGATAAACAGATGACTAGTTATGGGAGCGTGTGAGGAACCTAACATAGGTGGCGGATGATCTACATAGTCAATGCCCAAAATTCGAGACTAATCACAAGTGGATCAAAAGAAGTATATTTTGGGATTTACCATACTAGTGGACAAACATACTACCTCATAATTTGGATGTTCCAAAGTAAGTCGTTCCAAAGCCGTCTAAATTTGAGATAGCTCTATTTTAATTGTCTCAATTCTTAATGATGGGGTAAATAGAGACAAATCATTAGCTGTCCTAAATTTGATTTCAAATCCATCCTAAAAAAGCTATTCCAAATTAAACAGATTTTGGTAGTGATTACTTTAAATGCAAGAATAACCCTTTGTATTTTGTCAAGTTTTGATCGTTGAAGGGTATTTGTTGTTTCTTTTTTCTTTTTTTATAATTTTTCCCTATTTTTGTGTTTTTTGATTAAATTTCAAGGGGAATTGCCCTGTATCAATTATTAGTTATCTTCAGTTACAGGAAAAAGTTTTTACTATTTTATTCTTCTGTTCAACTTGGTAAAGAAGAAATAAACTACCCAAAAACAATTCAGATTTGATACTATTTTTCCCTCCTATGATATAATACAATTAAATGATAAAATTAAATGGAGTAAAATATGTGAAAACTAAAAATGTAATGCTTCAAAGTCGATTAAATTTTCGAAGGATATTGTATTGAATGTCCCACTAAAATTTTTGATTGGTCTTCATATGTCCAGATATTTTAGTTTTGTGTCGATTAATCTTCAATTTGTCTTCAAACAACAGCTTTTAACTAATTATATTTCTTATGTATTAATCTTTGTTTATTTTTAGATTGCACAAAGCATTTTTGCATATACAACAAAATTTGAACATGCTTGAGACATATCCCTGTTAACACGTGTCTCGTGTGGGCACCATGTTACAGCCCACATTAATGGCCACGTCATCGCCACCCCAACACGTCTCAATTATATCTCGTCGTTTGGATAGGTATGCTTAAATTGTAGCAAGTTAACTAATAATATAGAGAGGACGAGTTTCTTTTGGCTTTTTCCTAGCCAAAATATATGCAACTTTGTTCTTATCCTTCTGGCTTCATCATGGAAAATGACTTCCTTGCCCATCACATCAAAGCGCCTAGAGTATATCAATACAACCAAACATTAGTCCCGTGATTAAACAATTGGTTTGAATATTTTCTTTCCAAATAAGAGCTGCAAGTCTTAACATGGTGACTGCTCACAATCCATGAATTATCAAGCCCACAGAGAAGTCTTCGAAGTTTGGATGCGTAGAATTCCAATGAGAACAACTATGGTATAATATATCTTACAAATATTAGTGTTCAAGTACTTCGAAGTAATCTTCCAATGTATGGCTGCTTTCCTGTTGATATAAAAAACTAAACGTTTCTGTCATGGTAAATTGGAAACCGAACTGGTCAAAACCTTTGAAATATTCTTCCAATGTGATTGCTTTCTTACCAGTTGGGGTAAACATGCTGCGATTGGCTCGACTGTATTTCTCCAATTTTCATTTCTTGAGAATAAATTTTGGCAGATATGGCCAGTTTGGTCATATTTGTGAGAAAAGGAAGGTGGGACTTTTGTCTCACTTTTCATTCTTCCTTTCTATTCTACGCGTGTCTTGAGTCTTTCGTCTTTGACTTTCTCTCGATTCCTTATTTCACATGTCTTATCAATGTCTCTCTTCTCGTGTCTTATTAATGTCTCTCTTCTCGTGTCTCAAGGTTCTCTCGATTCCTTTATTCACAATTCATGTCTCTCTTCTCATGTCTCACGGTAACCACCGGTCCATCATTTGCTCTCTTTTTAATAAATAATTATCTGTCATATTATTATAATTATTACATTATTTTTCGAACATCATTTATTCACACAATTCCTCTCTTTTTTTTTCTCTTATATTATTTTTCGCAAAAAAATTATCTCACTTTTCTCAAAAAAATTTTTTCTCCGAAACGAATCTCTGATCCAATCGCAAGCCGAAGATTTTTGTGATTGTCAATTGGAAACCAACTAGTTAAAACCTTTGAAGTATTCATTCTTCTAACGTATGAGAGCTCTCTTGCTGGGATAAACAGCTAAAGATTACGTGATTGTCAATTGGCAAAATTTCCAATCCATTACCGCTCAGAGGATTTGGCCATACTTTATTTGAGCCTATAAATTCCAATTAATAATTTAAATAATTGAAGTATAGGACAAGCACAGATGATTATAGCATTGGTTATTTGTCTTCAACCGTGACCCAACTATATGCCTATTGACTTTGTAAACACAATACGATATTTCATCTCCAGAAGATAATATAGTTTAGGGACGAAACGACCTAAAATAAGGAAAAGAGTTTATGGCACATATTTTATAATAAAAAAGAAATTGTAATTGAATTGTTAAATTTAATCATATCATATCGAATAATATCATTCTTTACGATTATTGAAAACGCTAAAAATCTCCATTAACAATAATAATAATAATAGACATAGAACCAAAATTCGGTGTGAATGAATGGCATATGTCCATTCCCAATTAAAATCATGTTTTTATCACTTTAGGATTAAAGAAACCAACAACTTCAGAGGATGTTGAATGATGCAAAATTTAGAATCCAAGAATAAAATCTTATAAATATCAAATGAAGAATAAATATAATATGGTAAACTAAAAAAAAAAGACTTCTCTAAATAAAATTTAGGGACAATAAAGAATTTTGTATAAAAACAAAGATATATAAATAGATGAAAATTGGGTGATAAAACATTTAACTGCCAAATAAGTATAATGAACAATTTGTATTTTATAAATAAAATTGTTTGATAAAATGAATATATTGAAAAATTTAGAGATAGTAAGAAATAGATATTAAAAAAAAAGATATTACATTTGCATAAGAAACCCCCGAACAACTAAATGGAATATTTTGAGCAATCCCAGATAGAATATAACTAATTTGTTGTAAGAATTTTGATATGATGGACGTAATCAAAAATTTTAAAACATAGACAATGGAAAAAATCAATATTAAAGCACAATAGACATAAGAGCCTCTTACGTCACAATAATCATTACTTTCATATCCTGGCATTATCATATGCTTTTTTATTTTTCTCAAAAATCCTTATTCAATCACATCCCCAAAAAATTACTGTTCTCCCCATAATTTATCTCAGTTGTTCTTTGAAAATTAATTATCCGGGGCGTGCATCTCCTCCCGTCACAACCTATTATTCTGTATTAAGTTGTGCTCCCGCACGATATTGGCATGCTTTGTATTCAAGGAATGTTGGCAATTGGAACTATCAGCGATAGTTTTGGAAAATATGGCTTCTCCATTTTCATCATCATGGAGCGTTGCCATATTGAGACGCCATTTTTAGGTATCTCAATATTTGTAATGGTCTAATCTACTTCGCTATAGATGCATCATACATGCATTTATAGCTATGTGTAGATGGATTTGCTGCTTATGGTTCATACGGACAAACATATTCATGTTGGCCGGTGATAGTGACTTCTTATAACTTGTTTTTTGTGATGTGCATGATACATCTGTACATATTTTTGTCTTTAGTAATTATGGGGCTCACAAACTCCAAGAAGTATATTAACATGTACCTTCAACCACTGATCAATGAATTGTTATAGTTCTGCGAAGAGGAAATTATGACATATGATGCTTATATAGGATCGTATTTTAGGATGGGGGCGGCCCTTATGTGGACAATCAACGACTTGCCAACATGCTAAATACTTAGTGGGTGGAGTTGCGCTGGAGTTATGGATTGTTCTATTTGTATGGATATATCTAGAGAATTCCACTTGCAGCATGGATGGAAGCTCTGTTACTTTGACTTCCATCATCAATTTTTCCTGGAAAACCATCTATATCAAAGAAATAGAAAAAATTTTATAGGAGGTGGTGTGCATATCGAAGGGAGTCTGTTGAGGACACCTAGCTTCGTGTATGCTGCATTGACTGTGTGGTTGATAATCTGATAAGGCAGAACTTTGGTTTTGAGGTTGAGTACAAGTTGACTAAAAGAAGTGTTTTTGGGATTTATTATACTGGAAGGCCCATTTATTTCGGCATAATTTGGAAGTCATGCAAATTGAAAAAAAAATGTCTTCGATAATATTCTACACACAATTATGGATTTTCTAGGCAAATCCAAAGACAATTTGAATGCCCAGAAAGATCTTGGCATAATTTGCAACAATCCACAACTAGCTAGCCTAATTGATAGTGATGGACTAAAACTTAAGGCCATTTACACCCTTAATTGGGACTAGAGGTGTGCAGTGTGTGAATGGTTAGTTAGGCTAAAGTTTTTCGATAGATACACCTTAAATATAAGTAGATGTGTCAATATGCAGGAGTTGAGTTTGCATGGTATGAAGTTTCAGGATTGCCACGTTTTCATGGAGAGACTACTACCCACGCGTTCAAGGATTTGTTGCCTAGTTCTGTGTGAACTCGTTGACTGAGGTTAGTTTGTTGTTTTAACAAATGTACATGCCCATGTTGAGTGTATAGGTATTAGAGATGTTGTATGAAAATGTGGTACTAGTTATTTACAACTTGGAAAAAATATTTCTTCCTACGTTCTTCGACTCTATAAAGCATTTGATGTTGTACTTGCCATGGGAGGTAGTCATTGTAGGCCCAGCGTAGTATCAATGGATGCAACTTATTAAGAGGTTAGTAAGTGAGTTGTGTTGTGATCTTGTGATTGATCCGCATGTACTTTTTATGCTTTTATTATGTTGGTAGATTTCTGCACAAGTTGAAGAAGAAGGTATATATGGAGGCGTCAATTGTTGAGGTCTATACAGTGGAAGAGATAAGCACATTAGCCATGTACTATTTTCAATTATACGTCCCCTCTAGGTGAACGTGACAACCACAGAACAGAGCATCGACAAGCTCAAATTATGCACTCTCATTCTCAAATTTAAACTTTCCAGGAAAAGTACATCGAAAGCTAAGCCCTATGTATCTTATGTGCGACGAGTGCCGCGTCGTTGAGACTTATGTATTATTGAATTGTCCAAAAGTAGGGCCACTATATAGGTGTAGTCTTGTCCCAAAAAAGTCATAGTTTTTGATTCATGTAAGCATGATACTTGCTTTTTTTTTGTAATAAATGAACTATGGCTTATCATGTGACAGATTGTTCACGGCCCAATGCGACGAGGAAGCTGTGGACATAGATGAAGTTGTGGCTACTCATTTCTTGCCGTGGTTCAATGATTTTGTGAGTTTTTGTATGCCCATGTTTGACTGTTCATGTGGATTTTTCTACTTTGAATGAATCAACTATGTGTCGCTTGTTGAAACAGGTGCATGACTTCAACATCTTCATTGTAGACCCTTTTCTTCGAAGCCATACAAGGGACCTATGTAATCGTGTGACAACGGTGCATTTTATACCGTGAATGGACATAAATTTCACATGATGTTATATTGACGTGGATGTGTGATGCATAATTATGTATGTGTGCACAGCTCGGCTTATGACAACTTTGTGTACGACTTCTATTGTGTTCTTGAAGATATTTTGCGGTTGAACTACTTAGATATGCTAAGACTGTAGGCAGTCTTATTCAAGTGCTGATGAGTCGACCTTATTAGAAGGTAGCGGGTACACCTAAAGTACAAGCTCAATAAAGTGAACCACAAATGACTTTATCGAAATAATGAACCATTTATATTGGCATTGCAAGCTGTACAGGTGTACTACACAACACATCCGACCACGAAGGCAGTGATAAGTGATTAACAGGTTGTTTGTAAAATAAACCCTCGGTAGCAATTCAACCATTCGATTTGCACTTTCAACCTATCAATCTATCAAACGAAGGTTAGATTTTATGATTCTAGAGTCTTTAGTTGTTTTCATTTTGAAAATTACATATTGTTGGTAATATTTGTCTTGAAATATTTTTGGTAAGTGGTGTATGAAATCTATTACTAAATTTCAATTTGTTTACACATTTTCTACATGTAAATATGTTGTACTTGTGTTGTAGGTTCGGTTGATTAATCTAGGATTGGGTTTGGGTGCTCTCCATATGTCGGATTAGTGGTATATCTTATTAGTTTTTTAGGTGTTCGACAAAATGTTTGAATTAACTTTGTGAAATGTGGTGTATATATGGATGATTGCTATTGGTTGTCTAATGTCATGACTTTGTTTTGGCTTATGTTTGATGATTGAACATGCATTACACCGTTTGGTTTAGTTAACGTTGACATATGTGTATATATTATTATGTAGTTTGATTTGCATTATACTATTTTTAGTATGACAAGTGGTGCATATAATGGGTTGAAATCTCAACAAAGTAGCAGTACAGGAAGACTGGGAAACCCCTCACAGGGCTGCCCCTTGATCTATCACATTTGGCTCGGATGAGACACAATAACCATCCTAGAGTCAACAAGACGTCCCTTCCCCATGAACACATAACGTCTGTCGACCGCTTACTTCATCAAGCTAAGGAGAAGGAACTATGGTTCCTGATACTATTAGCCCCAACTCGACACATTATAGTACACCATCTTAGAGCTAGAGTTAGGGTTTGCCTAGGGAGCTAATTTACATCATGCCACGTACAATTTAATAAGTAGTTTAATTATAGTGTACTAATGAATTCTCTATTTGTAAGTTTTAGTGTTGTTTGTATACCACATACGTGTGAAATGCTTGTTTTCTTATTATTGTAGTGCTTCAAGAGAGGTGGTAGATTGTACAAAATCTATTATCGTTGGCCACTACAATAGCGCGTGGACCTACTACAAGGACATGCCATCTGAAGATTGATAGTGGTGGTTGCAAAAATTCTGGGTATGGATTTTTTTTAATACTGTTGTAATTATATTTGTCATAACATTGGACATTTGTATTATCTTTTAAAATCATTTTAGGAGTCATATACATGGAGCCCTTCGGATAGTCATGCCATTTAGAGGGCCTTTAGGAAGAAGGTGCAGAGTTAATCAAAAAGAGCTTATGTCAAGCAAGGGTGATAGAGAAAAATGAAGGACAGGATTCTATAGGAGCGGTGGAACGAAATGCTAGCTAAATTGGCGAAAGATACTTTTAGAGTTGTGGGTGAGAAAAACAAAAACAATCGGCTAGTTGACGATGCCTCAGCCTCAACAACATATTGAGGTGGTTCGACATCTATTAGCACACAGAGTGACAGTCTTGTAAGCTATTCAAAAATAATTCATGCTACAAAATTATTTATTTCACTTTTATTTGGTCAAAACATTATTGGTAGTTCTTAATTAATTGAATTTGGAATACAGAAATTGAGTTTAGGTAGACTCCCGACGCCTCTTGAGTTATACTCAAGAGTCCAAAAAAATTGTTGGGGAGTGGTCTACTCCTCGTGTCCAGAGAGATGGGGTATGTCATCAACTCAAAAACTATTGTTTCATTTTCAACGCCATTAAATATGACACAAGAATTTCTTCTTTTTTAATGCAGGAGATATTGTCCACGATGCAGCATCATTTGGATGCAAAAGAAGAAGAATCCCCTACACATGAAGTTCGAGCTCCTTCATCCTCTAGTAGCTGCAGTAACATGATTGTCATTGCATTACGAGGATTTAAGAAAGGAAGGTTGTCAGGGATGAGCTCCATGACACAATTCTACGAGTAGTTATTGTGGGGGTTTGGGTCCAGTTTATCTTCACATGAATAGTTTGCTTAGCTCACTAAAGTGAATGATGAGTTGTAGCAAACACAAGACAAGCTACAGAATACTAAAAAGGAACTGAAAGGCTACAAGAAGGAAATGAGAAAGACAAAGACCAAGCTTGATTGGATTATAAACGCAATTCTTGAGAAGCTTGGCACCTCCTTATATTTTCTTGATGATGATGATGAAGAAGAGGATGATGGTAGTGGGGACAAGAGGTTTCAAGATGACCAGTAGGTTACATTGTTAGAAAATGCTCTATGCACAATTTATAATAGTTGTTTTGGGCATAATTTTGAATGTGTAAGGTTTTTATGACTTAATTGGCACTTCTATGTGTTTTAATTATCTTCATATGCCTTTTTACGTGATCATGGAGTGTGAATCTTAATGTTATTGGAAATTTTTAAAAAATAGGCAAAAAAATTACTGGACAATAAAAACAATCTAACCACAGCCAATTGTCGTCTCTAATATGTCCTTGTGCAATGACAAATTGGGTAAAACATTGTCACAAAAGCTGTCTCTAATTAGTCACAAAATACTATTTTCAATCCATCATCAAAAAACCATCTCAAAATAGCCATGAAAAATCTGTTACAAAAAATCCGTCACAAATTTACCTCAAATTATACAGTCTCCAATTCTCCCGTCTCAAAGCCGTGCCATTTCTCCCATCTTAAATCTGTGTCCATATGTTCATCTTAATGCTGTCACAGCAATCCTGTCTCTAATTCCATCTCTAACTTTTGAGACAACTTATACCCATCTCAAATGTTAGAGATGGTAAATGTAGCCGTTTCAAAATTAGAGATAGTATATTAAGAAGCCGTCTCTAAGATACTGTAATGCGGAATATTGGAAGGGCATATTGGCCATCTCAAAAGCTGTCACAAACAAATTCTGCAACTGCATTTTTAGATTTTGGGATGGGAAATGTGCGTCCCTGTTCAATTAAAATCTGGTAGTTTATAACTGAACTTAGAATGATTTATGTTGAAAGTACTTGTCAAATAACTAGTCTTGTAGAACTTTCAAATGCTTTTAATTATCTAGCCTTTCAAATAATCTGGTAGTGGCAGTCAATTTGGCTTAGCTACATGCTTGGTTTGAACTTATATTATTAGAATTGGATCGAATCGGCTAGTTCGGTTGGTTAAACTGGGAATCGACCTAGAGTTTGGTTTGATCATCAGCCAAAAATCATTTGTTCAAAATTTCAGATAGCAGTGGCGGAGTCTTTTTTTTGTTTTTTCAAAGGCAATGAATGAAACCTATTTGTTATTTAATTATTTACTTATTATAATTATTGTTGTTGTCTTGAGTAATTTATGGGAGTGGAATAATGGTAGGGCTCGTCAACTATGTCAAAAATAGGAGATATTATTACCATATATACTCTAAGAAAGATTAAGACTGAATTATGGAAGAAATAGAGCTGATTGAGCAAATTCTGGAGAGAAATTTGTTGGGTAATTAATGCCATATATGAAGGAGAACCCATGCCCTAATGTGCCCTAATATTCAAAGTGAGATAGGGCTACTGAGAACAAAAAAAAACAGAATTCACCCAACCCCATAAAAATGCCCCTGCTAGATGGCTGCTAGGAGTAGAGATATCCAAGTCTTCAATTGAAGGGAACACCCGTACCCCTCAACTTAATTATATTTTAATTTGTTTGCACAATCAAATGCATAGCATAGCTAAATCGGGTTTTAAACTGGAAGGGATGAGTAACGAAGAAAAATATTGGTCGCACATACGGATTTAGTTCCACACCTATACGCATAAGCTCGAAGCCTGCAAGCGATTTGTTCCTTGTTGGTTTGCATGTGGGTCAATAGGCTTGCGCTGACTGCATTGTTCCATTGCAAATGGTGGAGAATTTCTCTTTCATGGAAGTAATGGGTAGTGTGAAGGTGAGCCAGTAGGGCCGGCCAATAAGCTAGTCCACCGTGGGTCACCTTAATATCTCATATCATATATAGCCGTGGGTTTAGTGGAGTTAATAACTGATGAATAATTGGGAATTAAGATGTGCAAGTTGGATTATTTTCATTTAGAAGAGAAAAAAAATGCAAATTTGTGGATTTAATTAATTTCCTCACTCTATGTCCTATGGACCTATATATAATAAGCATATACATACATGTCCCGACACACACTTGTATATACGCAATAGTTTAATTGGTGATGTGACGTGAAGTGTATAAAATAATGTTATATCTATATATGCATGCTCACACACACATAAATAAACACACTAGTTACTTAGTGACGCAATGGGTAGTGTATAAAATAATAATGCCTCATGCGACATATGTACGAGGATCTCACATACATGTGTAGAGTCCAAGGGCAGCATAATTGAGGACTTGCATGTAATTATCGTGAATCGGTAAATAAGCATGATTAGAGATAGCGATGCGGCTAAAAATCTATGGGTGCACCGACGTGGGATATGGTCATCTAGAAGTAGTAATGGCTAAATAATTTCAATTTGCTATGATGTTAAATTAATACAATATTAGAGATCAAGTAATAATAGCAAAACTTAATTCGTCCTAATCTTTAGGTTTGTTTCTAACTCAAGAGTTTTTTTTCTTTAAGAGTTTTCAAATTTGAATTGAGTGTCAACTTAACTTACTTTAAAACCATTTCGAATTAATGGGTTTATCTGAAAATTTTAACAATTACCTAAATTATTAAATCTGTTATATCATATGAATTAAACTTTTATAGTGGAAATGGCTTTTTCTATGAATGTTCAACTATTTCAATTGACAAGGATGGATTTCGTACTGTCATGAATTTTAAAAAATTATTTTTGAAATATTTTGAAATATCATTGTTTCCATAAGTAAGTTTTGTTCTTGCCAACATAAAAATTTTATTACGGAGATATTTGGAAGTGAAGATGATTTTGTATATGTTTTATCTGAAATATTATTGAACTTGTTATTTCAAAATATTTAGGCTAAACTAAATTATTAATGTGCTTAGTATGAGAATACTTGAATTTAAAATTACAAAGCATATGCTCATTGGATACCTTATTAGTTTTGACTATACCATTCAGGATTGATAGATTGAATTACCGCTTAGTTGAGAGGCTCACAACGTATGAAATTGACAATATATTTATCTCTATCAATTGATATTATAAATTAGACTGTCATCTAGTTAGGGTTGAAGATTATAACTTACGGGACAGTGAAGATCTGGTGACCCTATTAGTTGGAAAATAGATTGAGACACTACACAGTTAGAGTTGAAGACTAGAGCTCATGACTGATGAAGGCAATAACCAATGAAATGAAATATGAATGTCCAAATTACAAGTATATAATAAATCAGTTAATGAATTGATTAATGCTTGTTTCGATGTTTATAACAATTTCAAAAATTGTTTTAAAACCTTTGTAAATATTTTAATTGTGTTTACATTCTACAAAAGAGTAGGTAGATCTCTTATTGAGCCAATTTCACTTACAAGTCAAAACAATTTTCTCTTGCACATGACTATAGTGAGAAGAACATATTTGGAGTTGATAAATACAGTGTATGAAAATTGAAGAATATAGTTTATTTTTATTTTTATTTTATTATGTCAAAGAATAAGTGATATAATTGTAAAATTTCTGTTGTAATGATTGTGTTTGATTTCGCTTGTTATATTTGATGTAAGAGATAAAATTGTAAAAAAAATGACTATTCAAGTGTTTGTTTTAGATGTTTCTGATAAATATAGAATTGAATACCATTGAGATGAATATCTTGAGGCTATTGCAGTATTGCAAACGTGGTTTTCGGGTTTGACAACTTACTAGAACGGGTAGAAACCGTTCAAAAAGAAAAGTTAAAAAATAATAAAGTAAAAACCGGTGTCTTGGGGTTGGCTCATCTATGCGTAATTAATGAGAGCTCATTATTATGGGCCATATAAATACTAAATATAATGACTATCTATTTTTACATAAATAATTTTTTTTGGACGCCATCAATAAGATTTAATTGTCATATTAATATACTAATAGTGCTTTAAATTATCCTATATCTTTTTTTCATTTTGCTTTTAAAATAAAATATTTTTTATGCTAGATTTGTTGATTTGTTTGATTTAGAACTTGTTTATATTTAATATTTAATTAATTCATGCAAATATATTAAAATACATATGAATACTTTCTACAAGTCCAATGCATGTGCGTCTGTATAGATAAATATGGGTCAATTGATTTTTTGAAATCATCGAATCGAGGCCAGTTGAATGATCCGTTCAATTTTAAAACATTAGTTTGAACTGTTCTTACACTTAATTATTTTATGTAATTTAATTGTGCAAGTCCACGTTTCGTTGTAAAACTCAATGTTGTCCAGATTTGAGAAGGGCTGGAGAGAGTCGCAACATATGTCCTGGTGGTATTCGCATCTGTGGACAAAATTTAAAAATTTGGACATTCAAGTTCTACGCAAGAGCTGAGTAGTGGGCGACAAAAGGCTGAAAATTGTTCTCTATGTGCTATTGCGACCATTGCATGAAAAAGTTAGCACGACTGCGGGATTGGGCATGTATTATTTGAATGTTTTAGTCAACAAGGGAGGCTGGGCATGCATTTTTTCATTTTAATGTTTTAGTCAACAAAGATGGCTGACCTTACGTGCATTGTACTCATTGATTTAGGTGTTGACAAAGTAAGATTAGCCGTGTCTTTTCCTACCCTCACACTATAGCCATGCAAGCCTTGTGGATTTGGCCATTTGGGGCTACTATATAAGTCGTCGCATATTTGTAGAATATCTCACGCTAACTTAGTTAATTTGCTGTTTTCGTTTTGGGAGAGCTGGATCGAGGGTTCATTTGCATCAAGTCAGTACTTCAAGTCTGAAAGGTATGCTTATTGTGAAACCACGGTCATATCTGTCAGTCCAAATTGATTGGATCTGTAGAGATGTTGGCAGTGCAATTGACAAATGTTTGCATGTTTGCTTCTTCTCAAGCCGTACCAAAATTCAGGCAGTCCCAAATGTCTGTCCAAAATCGATTTCTGATGGCTATTTCAACAAAAACTATCCCAAATGCCTGTTTCAATCCGAAAATTTTCTGGTAGTGATGCCAACGTCGTGATCTGCTCTAGAATTTACAAAAATTATATTGTTATCATGCTAGCTTCATCATTTTCAAAGAGTACTGTTGTACTTGTAGGCATGATTTGTATTTCCCGGTGCTTTAATATATGGGATTCTTATTATACGGTTACGTTTTTTCGGTCATTGCTAATATATTTGCCGAATTTGGCTCATGTAGTGTGCTGTAAAATTAACATATGCAAATGTAATGGACTTGCCTTCTGTTAGTGGGATAGGAAGTCGATGTGAATAATTGGTAACATGGGAAGCGGGAGCAGGAGCAATGAAATAATATATATATATATATATTGTACTGTCAGTTTAAACTTTTGTTAATTTGGGTTCAGAAATGGCGACGGAGAACACAAGCTTGGCCACAGTTGATGACGCACCAAAAATGGTGGAGAAATTGCGTCGACAAGACAACAGCGGCCTAAATCGTCGTGATTTCCCAGAGGATTTTGTTTTTGGAACTGGTACATCGGCCTATCAGGTTGGCCACACTACTCATCCAACGGAAACGTCTATTTATACATACACATATATGTAATTGTCATGGTAAATGAATGGATGTATGTGTGCATCGATTTCTCAGGTAGAAGGAGCTGCTGCTGTTGGTGGCAAAAGCATGAGTGTGTGGGATGAGAGAACCTCCAGGAATCCAGGTTCTTTCCTCTCGCTCTACTGCTTTCTCTCTATCTCTATAATTTAGGTACAAAGTAATCAAACTATTAGGTAAGCACTATAATTATAAAGGGTTCAAGAATTGCCAACGAGTGGATTTGACGTGTGGGGCAGGTATAATAGCTGATGGAACCAATGGTGTTGTTGCGTGTGATATGTACCATAAGTTTAAGGTAAATTTACACTCCTCCCCCCCTGTGTGTGTGTTGACTCTGTTAATCAATTAATTATCCTTAATTTTTAAAATGTTACGCAACCTATCCATGCTTCTTTTATTTATTTTTACTGCAGGAAGACATTAAGAATATGAAGAAACTGGGTTTTGATGTCTATAGATTCTCAATTTCATGGCCAAGAATATTGCCAGGTAAAATTTGAATTCAATGGCGAGAGTTGGCAAAAGTTTGAATAACCAATTTTCAAAAAAGATGAAGGAATTCTGTGAAATAATTTTGTTCTTTTTGACTATTAACAAACAGGTGGAAGAATTAGTGCTGGGGTCAACAAAGAAGGGATTGATTACTATAACGAGGTTATCGACACTGTGCTCTCCCATGGTGAACCTCGAACTATTATACCAACTAAAAATTATACTACTTTGATTGTTTCTTATTTTGTCAATTATATATCTCCCTTGATGCAGGCATGAAGCCTTGTGTGACTCTTTTCCATTGGGACCTTCCGGATATTTTAGAAAAGGAGTATGATGGCTTCTTGAGCCAGAGAATAGTGTAAGTCCCTTGTATTTACAACCACACTACATCGCATCATTAGCATAACAGTTTCTTTCTACCAAATTCCTAATATATATATATTCTCTTTAATCTGCCCTTTAATTGGATGAACAACTTATTAGTTTAGATATAGAAATGTGTGTGTAGGACATTTTGCAGATTGATAATACATGATTAGTGTTGTTTGATGAAATGCATGCAGGAGGGATTTTTGTGAGTTCGTGGAGACATGCTTCTGGGAATTTGGTGATCGTGTGAAATGGTGGGCCACCGTAAACGAGCCCTGGACTTATGCTGTTCATGGATATGTCAGTGGCACTTTACCCCCTAGCAAACCTACCGTCACAACCACCACCACAGCAGCAAGGAAACTTTCTGCTCATAGATGCATTCAAGACCCAAGTAAACCCGTACCCACAACCCGAATAGTCTCCGACACTAAGATTGACAAAACGGATCCTGCTAGAGTTACATACACTGTGGCAAAAAATTTGCTGCTTTGCCATGCACATGCAGTTCGCTTGTACAGGACAAAATTCCAGGTTTGTTGGCACCAGTTTGATGCTGAGTGGGGCAATAAACATGCAGACACACGCACACATGTATATATTTGAATCGGGTTCAATTAAATAATTAAATATTATGCAGCCATTTCAAGAAGGCAAAATAGGAATAGTCCTTAACTGTGACTGGTACGTGCCTTTGGATGAAGACTCAGATGCAGACAAAAAGGCAGCTTCAAGGGCTGTAGACTTTATGCTTGGATGGTAACTATTGTTATGCTAATGCTAAGCCAATTCAGTTTGTGTATTTCATAGGATAATATGTTCCCATTCTGCAGTGATTCTTTGTTCTTCATTTGATTTTGATTACTTCAGGTTTCTGGATCCCGTGTTGTACGGTCGTTATCCAAAAAATATGGTCAATTTTGTTCCATCAGCCAACCTTCCCCACTTCACAGACCATGAGTCTGAAATGCTCAGAAACTCAGTTGATTATGTGGGTTTGAATTATTACACGACAAACTACGTTTCTGATGATCCCGATGCTGAAGGCGTAGGCCACGATGCAGATATGCGGCTTCAGTTTCACAGTAACTCCTTAAATGTTTCATTGTTCAACCCCTAAGTAATTATTTGTTGCTAATTACATTAAAGTTTGATATATTTGCCTTTTCTTTTTGTATGTACGTAGCTGAGAGAAATGGCAAACCAATTGGAGATGCGGTAATTATATATATATTCTTGCTCACTAACTAATGAATTTATATTAGCTTCTTATGTAAATCTAACGGCGTGAACGAATGCAAAATTAGTGAGAACAATTAAATGGCGTGCTAATAATTATAAGTTTGTTGATTTATTTTGACAATAATAATTTTCTTTTGCGTTATTATAATATATATATATAGAGTGGTTCGTCGTGGTTGTTCATCACTCCATGGGGGATATATGAGATATTGGATTACATGAAGAAACATTATCCAGGAATTCCTCCTATATACATTACTGAAAATGGTACGTACACTTTAATTTATTGCTGGTGGGACTAAATATTATCCGTTATTCTGATTGCAACCGAAAGAGAAAATGTAACAAACATTTGCAATTGCTTGATAAACATGTAGGGATTTCTGACAAGAATGACGTCACCCAGACTCCCAAAAAAGCTTCTGCTGATGCGAGAAGGTGCAAGTATCACCAAGATCATCTTTACAATGTCTTAAAAGCAATCAAGTAAGTTGAATTCCAGCACCTTGATCATAAATCCTATTCATATTTTGAGATCCACTTCTCCCTCGAACACGCACTTAAACCTTTATTTTTGGTTAATAATAATAATAAAAATTGTGGCATTATATATGTTATTTCAGGGAAGCAAAAGTGGATGTAAGGGGCTATATTGTTTGGTCGTGGTGCGATAATTTTGAATGGACTGAAGGATACACTGTTAGATTCGGTATAGTCTACGTAGATTTCTTAAATCATCAGACGAGACACCTAAAAGATTCAGCCATGTGGTTTGCCAAATTTTTAAACAACAAGAATACACCATCAGTAGAACGTTCCGGTAAGAGGCAGATTGAAAGCAACGCAGATAGTACTAATGGTGATCGGACACAGAAAAGGTTGAAAGAAGCTTGAGGATGGATGAAGTATGTGATCTTCTGGGGACTCTTAACTAAGTGCAATTGTTAACCACTACTGAGAAGTTGCTTTTCTTATGATTTGGTTGTGAGATAATATATATTTAAACAATTGTGTGGTTTTTTTTTTAATCGAATTAGAGAGTAGATGTTGTGTTATTTCTTTAGGCTTTATGTATGTGTCTTATTAATAAGCAAGGGTTCGTGTTGTGTCCATCATTATAATGTACTCATTTTCCATTGATTGGACTTTATTTATTATTTCAAAATAAATTATAGGTGGAGATAAAGAATTTTATTTATTAGAAATATAATTTACTACAAGGCGACGGTTTATTTAAATTACATATATAATTCAAAATCCGAACAAGTAATATTTATATTTTGACATCATTCAATTTAAGTTAATTATTGTTTATGGCAGTTGAAATGTATGGTAGAATTTGAAAAATGAATTGCAACCCACTGAATGCACGTGACAAATTTATATCATTCACCGTCGAATTACCAACTGAAAATTCTATATATATTAAAAAAAAATACAACATACTAATATTTTAATTTTTCACCATTCTAATTAAAAATTTTGTACTTTAAATTTTATTCATTTTTCACCGTAAAACTCCAGATTCATTCATGCGGGGGGCGTCTAACCCTAATTCTTTAATGGTTTTATTTTGTGAGCTCTTCAAAATTAATGTGGAAGTACTCCAAAGTCCAATCTGTGCAATACATACGTATATAAACACACACACACACACACACACACGACATATATATATTTGATGAGAAAGTAAAATAACTCTCGAAGAAATTATGTTAACAGAATTAAACGGAGGGACTAAAATGGGATTATAATTAAACGTAATGAATTTTGTAAAATTGAAAATATTAGTGATTAGACCGCAAACCTAAGAAAGGTGGTTGGTTGAATAAAATCAATTTTTGTGGTAACCTGATATTAATTAGGGGCAGAAATGAGGTAAATATAAGACGTTTAAAATGAAAAGAAAATAATATATGGATCAGAAACAGAAAAGATAAGAGTTTTCTTCAAGGATTACGGCACCCACCCACAGGTTTTTGAAATGTTTGAATCTGTCGCAATTTTCAATCTTTTAAAATACACACTTCAAGTTGTAACATTCATTAAAATAATATTGATCATATGTTTATATACTTGCAATTAAATTTTATAAACAAGAAATTTGTAAAAATACACTTGAAATTTGAATCAAATTAAATTGTATAGGTATAATATTTAATTTAATCATTCAATTCTTCCTTTGATTTAGAGGAACTTGAATGTTCTTACTATATTTTGAAGCTTTTACAAATTTGATCATCTTCAACGTCTACTGAGTCTTTAGGAAACGTTAATTTTTTAGTTTAATATCACGATCTTGGATCAAACTTTGAGATTTAATAAACTTGGCGAAAAATGCTTTGAATGTTATAAGAACGTCTTGAATATTGCTCAAAGAACATAGATAAAATTGAAGTAGCTTTTAGGTTTTGATCATCTTCGAAACTGATTAAAACTTCAATTAACATTAATTTATTGGTTTAATGTGACAAATGTGAGCAAATGTTAAAATTTGATGGAATTTTGTTAAGAACGTTGTAGAACTCTTTTGAAAGTAGTGTAGAAAACTTCTTTGAAGCCTTTCAAGACTTGGACTTGTTATTGTTGATGTGTTTGCTTGAAGCTTGTAAATGCGATCTGTATTTATATTCTGAGTGAATGAGAAGCATTTGGGCACGTTCATGAGGATATTGGAGTGAATGTAAATAATATCTACACTTATGCAATATTTTAAACCAAGTTGCAAGTCTTGTTCTCACAAGTAAGGCATCTACAGCAGTGAGAAGGAGTGTTGCACCTGTGGAGACGACAAAACAAAGTTGCGGACATTTTGTCACAACCTAGCTCATGACCACAACAAAAAGATTTGTGATAGCAAGAAGGAAATTCGTGGCCACAAAAGGATGAACAACAAGAAGCAATTTCTGTTATGGTTGGAGTCATGGCTCTAAGACAAGGTGTTACGGCTACGACACTTACATAGCAAGGTTATGTAAAGTCAATTGCCAGACTTTTCGCACTTAAAGAAGAGCCACGTGACCACAATTTAATTGGCCAACTTTAACATTTATTATATTTTGATTGGTTGGTCGCATATGCATTAAAATATTAATTTATTTTATTATTTAATTTCTAAAAGTATTTATTCCTAATTTTTTTTATGCTTCACCATTTAATTTAGCACAAAACTTTATTTGTGTAAAAATGTCTACTCGATATTTGTCCACGAATAATTTATTTACGAGTAAATAAGTTTCGAAATTTTTTAAATGGTCTTTTGCTGAAATTCTTCAAGCATTTGAGTTTCTTTTTCTAGCCTTTTCATGAGAGAGGCCCGAAGCCATTTCAAGCTCGTAGTCTTCACATGTCAAGCGAATGGCCCAAACCATGCTCTCTTACTATTATTAATTGGGTTTCGTTTACTACCCTTTCTTTCTTTCCTTCTTCGTCATTCTTTTGCATTGGATTTGTGATGGGCCCAAAAGACTACTGTCCTTAGCAATTTCATGTTGAATCTTTCAAACCCTGAGCCCCTTAGTTTAAGAGGCTACCATTTTTTGGTTCTCCTTGCAAATTATCAAGTGCAAGGATTAGCCCACAAATCAAGCCCAGTCTCCTTCTTATATGGCCTATCGTGAAGTTTGGCAGCGAACTTACAACAGTACTCGTACGTGACAGCGTCATCATTGAATCATGCAGCATCAAGGCCGCCGAATTGGCTCCACAATTTAATCCTTTTCCTAAATATGAAGGCCAAGATCACTAATTTTGAGCCCCTGCTGCTTCACTGAAAGTTCAATAGCTAAAACCACGACTAAATTGTTTCCTCTTTCTTTAACCCGAGCACCAACTGCTTCATCATGCTGCTGGAAATTAGCATCAATAAGCAGAGCTAACCCAGCACCAAACGACTCAAATTAAGGCCTTCTTCCACCACTGACTTCCGCAAACATGGCAACCTCTCGTTGGAAATGGGGTTGGCTTTGCCTTCACTATCCATCCCCAGCTCCATTCCCCTTCTGAAAAGTATTTCCAGGCAACAGTTCAGTGGCTCCCTGGCCCAGAATACATTTTGCCGTTGCAACCTCCGATCACACAACCCTTGCCTTCTCTATCGGAGACGAACGGGGCGTCCAAGTCACTTAACCAATTCGTCTCCACTCGAAGTCGCTCATCTCTCCCGCGCCTCGCTCCTCAATGCCTCTGCTCGGTCGTAGTCACCTCGCTCGCTACCGCTGGGAGGCGCCGCGCCGCGCTGTCGTCATCGAGCGGTGGCAGACGCCGAGGCGGCAAGGCGCTGGGGAGGCGGTCCTTGGATGTGGTGGCGCGAATGTGAGAGGGACGACGGGGGAATGATGACGGTAGGCGACGAGGGAAGGCCCCCTTGGACGCGAAAAGGAAAACGAGCAGAGGCTGTGTTTGGCTGGCGGCTTTAAAAGAGGGAGAGAGAACGTGTTTGGTAGCGGATTTCGATTGTTTCGGCAGGGGCTTACCAAACCTGCAAACCCTGAATTTTTTTGATGGGGAGAATAGTGGGCTTTTTGTTTTGATGGGTTTGGTTGAAAGAAATTCATCCTTGAGCCTTGGTGTATCGGTTCTTGTGATGAAATTTTGGCCCAAAACCCCTCTTGAACTTTGGGCCTTTTCTCATTTAAAATTTCAACCCACCCGCCCACCCTTTCGGTTTCTTTGTGGTAGAAAAAAATCCAACATTAAAAAAATGGGCTTGTTTTTCTCAAGTTATTTGAAAGGAAGCCCAAATTAAAGGCTTTTTTCTCTCTGGTTTCTTTCTTTTTTTTTTTTGAATTTTGTTGATTTTTTTGAAATTTCTCATTTTTTAACGCAATACAAAGAAGACATTGTTTAGGCTTTGTCATTTTTTTGAACCCCTTTCATTTGCCTTAAAAAAATAATTTTTTACGAAAGTCCTACTCTCTCTTTTAGAGATTCCTTACATCATTCATTTTTTTGATTTTGCCTTTTCCATTTCTTTGGTAGTTTGCATGATAGTATATTTCGAAAAACTTCATCTTTTGACATGAAATATGATGAAAGTCATCTCATGAAAGAAAGATTCTTACAGCATGCTTTTTTTGTTGGTCAACTTGTATGTCTAACCAAAATTAACTATCTCTTATCACATGGATGAATGGTCTCATATAGTTAGCATTGGCAAGACTTCTAAAGTCTCTAACCTACAATCAACTCACCATTATCCTTTCAATGAGGTTGCCTCACGCCCCCTTAGCGTGGTTTATTGGGTGCCCTTTGCTCACTTGGGTGTTGGCCACTAGTTTGGCTGGGTGGTAAGTCGGGTGCCCAGGGTGCAAGTTGGCATCGGGTGCATTGTAGGCAAGGTCCCTAGTTGGGCGCCTGGTGCCCCCTCCCTAAGTAGGCGTCGAGAGCCTTGCTTGTGAGTGCACTTGTCTAGTGCCTCGCAGGTGTTGGGCGTTAGGCACGTTACTTGCACGCGTGTGTTGGGTATCTTGTCGTCATATTATCAATAGCATTGTTAAATAGGAGAGATACCTCCAACTTGCTCACGCTTTTTACCAACTTCACGGTAGGGCCTATATAGGCCAAGCCTTGGGAGTTTTCATTGTCCAACAGGTGAAATTTTGGTGCAAGAAGACCAAAAAGTATCGTGCACCTCTTGTCCATAAACAAAAGAGGGTGGTTCTTCCTAAATCGACTTATAATCCATTTGGGGACATAGAAATGTATGAACCTTATGGGGGGTTTTGCCGAGTGAGGCTATCTTCTATAGAGGGCACCTTATTAAGTGATCCACTTAATTGGCTTTTGTTTGGTGGGGACTTTGTTGGGGAAGATACTTTGTTGAATTACTTGTTGTGCGAGAATGACTAGTGATTTGTTTATTCTTATTATTTTTATTATACACAACCCATTGGGATATTCTTGTTCACTAATAATTATTATATTTGCTGTCACTTGATTTGAATATTTCTTTTTGAAAACGTTGAACTCATAAATAATGATATAAATATGTTCTTGTTTTAAAGTTTATGATCATGTAAAAACATAGCATTAATCTATTCGTCTTCTTTTTTTTGCTAACAGTGAAGATCTTTGTCATCATAGAGAGTAATATGCTCATTAGCTTTTAACGTTGTTTTAATACTATGAAGAGTACTTGCAAAGTAGAAAGGCCATGGAGAAGTCGAATGTCCATAGCTTCGGTGTCCTACTACTAGAACTTATAACTAGCAAAAGGCCAACTAATCCATCTTTTGCTAAAGGGGTTTAAATGTTGTCAGCTAGGTATGTTACTGAAATGATCTGAAGAACCATATATTATCTATCGTTGAAGTTCAATTGCAACACTTTTGTGTTGACAAGTGATTTAAATATTTGGATGAACATGCTATTGAAGAAGAATGCCTAGAGAATGTAGTAAACAGAAGATGCATAGACCCTGAAGCAGAGACAGTTGAAGTAATTGTAGAAATAATGGCAAGGTGCATTGATGCAAATCTTGATGACCGGCCCATGATGTAACAAGTGTTGCAGTTCTTGGAGCTAGAGGTCATGTCAACCCGTCTTAGTGAGCTGTATGAATCTCATTCAAATAAGTCTTGATAGATTAATTGCTACTTGAAGTGAGTGTTCTATGTAACATTTACGAATAAATAGCCATTGACTAGTTGGTATTATGATTCTCTAGTGGGATTGCAAACATACATCCACATGAGCGTGAATACACATTTTTCTCTTATACATGATTTGCTGATTAGGAATCTAGCTATCATCCATTTGTTTGGTGAGCTGGTTTCAATCTAACTTGTGAGAACCCCATTTTTCGAAGAATGAAAAAAAATGAAAAAGATGAACTAGCCAAACAACCCTTAAAAGGGCCTAATGTTTCTCATTAGAATGTAAACCTAGGAAAGCGACTCTCCATTTCTTCAACCACTGGAATATTTGGTCTAGAAGGAGTTAAGGTTCAATAATGGAAAGATTAATAGGAGAAAAGAAAAAGAAAAACCACACACACACACACACACACACAGCCTCTTATTGCTATTGCCATTGGAGAGAAGAGAGTCGAAAGGAAAAATGAAGACTATTGCTGTGACTGATTATAAAGAAAGAAGAGAAAAGAAGAGACGTGGGATTAGGCAAGAAAGAAGGAGAAAAGAGGAATTATTCTCTCATTCAACTGCAGCTAACCAAAAGAAGGAAACAAGTGTGTTGCAACTGTTGTCCTAGCAAAGGAAGAGAGGAAGAGAGGGGAGAAAAAGTAGAAACTAGCGAGAAAGATTGCTAAATTGTTGCTGCAAATCCAAGGCCAAGAGGGAGGCAAACTTTCTTGCAATTCACTTATAGGTAGGCCTCAATTCCAACCGCACTTTTGATTTATTAGAAGTGTAAATTTCCAGTGGTGATATCATTACTTTTACATTCAAAGGTTGAGAATTCAAGTACGAAAAGAACGAAGAGATGCATGCTCATATGATTCCATGGATATTGTAGAAGGTTAGAATGCTAATTTGTTGAGATAAATGCCTGGTGGAATTTTTATATCATTCATTGAATGAAATTTAAGCATGTCTATGAATGTATACATGCACATATTCTTATGATTTCATGGACATTGATGAAACTAGAGTATTAATTTGTTTGAGGTTCAGGCTTGTTGGAATTTAAGATTGATTATTAGAATTGCTTGAATATCTCTTGAGAAAGGCCTTGAACATGTTCAGATTAGGAACTAAAGGGAATAATAGAGAAAATTTAGCTTTATATTGAGTTGTAGGGAAAGATGAAGTAAGAAAGATCAAACAAGGCATACTGTGAATGCAGATTCAATTCTATGCAACTTTGGTATAGGAGATATAAATTTCTATAGAAAGTCCCAAATTGCAAAAAGTTTATTGCATATTAAACAAGACTCGTGTATCTTTGCAACCATATATAGATTACCATAAACATCTACACAAATTAATATAGTTTAAGTCTTTAAGTTGATTGAACATCAGCTCTAGACTGCCAGATTTAATTTTGCCCAACTTTAAAATAATGACCATATGTTTCTGTAGGAGGCCTAAAATCATTCAAGGTTTGTTTCCTATTAAGTAGACTTATAGGCTCTTCAACCATATATATAACATAGTAGAAATATTTTTATATTAATCTAGTTTATTTTTATAAGTGAACTATAGGTTCTAGGCGCAAAAATGAACATAATTTATATAATTGATATTTCTTCAAATTTAATTAGATTTTTGGGTTTAGAATAATGATACGAGACATTTGGGAGTATGAAAGACCATAAGTGATGGGTTAGAAGAATATTTGAATTTTTTTCATAGAAATTTTATTACATAAACGACATCAGAATATAGCATATAGGAATTACATAAGTCATGAAATTGCATCAAACTAAGAATAAATTGAAGTTTACTTTGATTAAATAGGGACACAAGAACTCAAGTCTAGTTGGGCACAAAATCAAGCAAGTTAAATTTTGTAAGTAAATTGCCTGAAGTATTTATAACTATAAATTATAAATTATTTTTGAATACTTATGAAATAGTTCTGTTTTATTTCTAAAAGAATTGCGTTATGTTGAATTATAATTATTTCTGAAGTATGTTTTGGATATGGGCAAGTATTGAAATAAAATACAAAATGTCTTTGGAAAAGTATGCTAAAATTATCCTTCTACACAAAAGCATATTTTATATAATGATTTTATATGAAATCTTTTGAAAATTATCTTGTTGAACCTTGTTAATTACAAATAAAATGTTTTCTGATAAATGCTCGTGGTGATGTTCATTAGTGTAAGGGAACTAATTCAATCCTATCAAGTGGGGTAAAAGTTTTGGGTCTTTTAGTCGAGATCAACTTGACTCTCTTAGTCAGAATTATAAATTGAGATAACTATTTTGATTGGTGATAGCTCTTCGGTTGTACGTGATCCTCTTAATTGAGGTTAAAAATTCAGCCACCTGACCTATTCAATCAAGGTTAAGAGTTGAAAATCAAGTGATCCTCTCAATTGGAAATACAGATTGAGATGACTGGTTTAGTTTAATAACTGTTTCGATTGCATGTGACTTTCTTTAGTTGAGGTTATAGACTAAGGTTATAATCAGTGGATTGGAACACGAAATGTTTGAATCATGAGCAAATGGATACACGAGAAAAAGAATAGACATGACATGAACACTGAAAACATTTTATAGACACAAGATTATTTTAACGATATGTTAAAGTTTTTTCATTTGGTTCACATCCTATAAAAACAGGTATATCCCTTACTGGATGACTTTTTGTTCATAAAGAATGAATTTAAATTTTTCAAATGATAAAACTGCTAAGGATTTCACGTGGGGATGGTATAGACATATTCAATATTGAATTTTTTTAGAGTGTTTTAATTTATTAAACTTTCAAAATAATGTATTTAAATTTTTGCTACAAAAAAGTATCTAAGAAAAATTATACTGTGAATATGTGTGTATTAGACTTATTAGTACTATATAAATTACAAATTCTTTGTTTAAATTAGGTATTTTGATGATTTGAATTTTAGTATTATCTAATTAAAAGATTTGAAAGTACTCTCACGTTGTATGCTTGGGTTTGGAGGTGTGACAGATCTATTACTTGCATTTGTTTCTTGGAGGGAAAATGACGCGATCCCAAGGATCTGTCGAATTTCATTTTAATATTTATTAATTTTAGTTTTATTAGTTAATGGGCTTAATTAATAAATTGGGCCGTGTGGGCTTTTTAGATTAAAGTCTGATAGTTTTAGTATAAATAGTAGTTTGTTATTCAATTGAGGAGAATAATACAGAGTGTTTTCAATTAATTCAGGTTTCCTTTCAATTCCCTGAAATTGATTCTTTCAATTTCTCGTGAGTTTCTATCCCAAATCGAGTCATTCCGAATTAGTTCGAGTGATTCGTAACGTATCAATCAGCAATCGGTGTGCTGATTGTGGCCGTTCTTATCGGGTTCAATCCAATCCTACCACGTTGGGTCGGCGTTCTTCGCCCGGTTCGCGTCCCTGGGGTTATCGGATTCGGGTCCGGTTACACCGTTCTATCCGACGCGATCGTTGATCACGTCAATTTGGTATCAGAGCCATTTTGTGTCGAATTCTAATTCGATACACGATCCGTAGTGTCAAAAAAAAACAAAAAAATAAAAAAAAAGGGGAAAACGCCGTCGTTGCGCCACCGTCGTTGCCGCCGCAAATTTGCACCGCTCAGTTGTTTCACGGCCGCAATCAACCCCGCCGCCATCGCCGCCGCTGGGGAAAAAAAAAAAAAAAAAGTCAAATTGTCGCCGCCGCGAACTGCCGACAGCCGCTGCCGCGATTCCGACGCCGCCGTGGCCGATTCACGGCCACGACTACCACCAAAAGGACCGCCGCCGCGAACCCGTTCCATCCCACCGACAATCGTCGCCAGCGGAGAAGCGGATCCGCCGCAATTCCACCGCAAACCGCCGCGAGCCACCGCGACCACCGTGAAAAATTCCGCCCGATCCGCCGCCTACCGCCGTCGTTGAAGACCGCCCAGGGCTGGCCGACGCTCGGGGAGTTGACGCCGGCCAATTCCGCGGACAATCGCCGGTGAAATCAGGGATTTCTCCGCCGCCGCCGCCGCCTCCGCCTGATTTCATATTTAAAAAAAAAAAAAGTTTCTGTTGGGCCGACTTTACTTGGGCCGAAAAAATTCTGTTGGGCCGAGGTTGCCTGGGCCAAAATTATTATGTTGGGCCGAGATTATTGGGCCGCGTGTCAAGTGGGCTGGAAGCAAGATCTGGGCCAAATTAAAACTGGGCCAGGCTTGAGAAAAAAACTCATTGGGCCGAAGGAATTGGGCTGGACCAGAAGCTGTTGCCGGGCTAGACCTTCTGACGTGGTAAGGCCGTGTTTGGTTACAGTTTTTCGTTTCAGACTAAGGGCCTGTTTGGCTGCAGAATTCTTATTTCTGCTTAAGGGCCTGTTTGGCTACAGGATTTTTATTTCTACTTAAGGGCCTGTTTGGCTGCACAAAATTTTATTTCTGCTTAAGGACTTGTTTGGCTGCAGAATTTTTATTTCTGCTTAAGGGCCTGTTTTGGAATTTTTACTGAATTTTGGTTACTGAAAAAAAAAAAGAAAAGGCCAAAAAAAAAAACAAAAAAAAAGGGAGCAACAAAAAAAAAAGGAGAGGAGTTTATTTATTTATCTATTTATTTATTTTGGAGATGTGTTAGGCCCGCATTTCAACTTTAATCACGTTGGATGGCTAGTCAATATTCAGACCAAGGTAATGGCCCTGACGAGACTAAGTTCTTATTCAAATCCCTCTCTGATGAATTGAGAAAGCTTACCAGAAGCGTAAAGGGTATGCAAGACAGGATGACAGATGTGCAAGACCGATTAGGGCGCGTAGAAGCGTCCCAAGCTGCAACCCTAGAAAGAGACAGTTTACTGTCTAGACCGACTGGACGCAGAGGCAGTCCCGTGCCAGGCCAAGCTCAGATTAGGGACGGACATGGGTATCATGTCAGGCCAGTAAGACAAGATCGACGAGGCTACGAGGAGACAAGAAATAAATATACACCATCAAGGCATGGTAATATCAGAGAGTATGGATCGAATGTGGATGAGTACAACGAGCCATCTAAGGTATCGGATTCTCCTATTAGAAGTCAAATTCGGGTGTGTCTTAATTGCTTTCAGCGTGGGCATAGCATGAGTGAATATCGAAATGAGGAAGTTGATACCCACATCGGCATTAGCAAAGTTTTGGGAGAGAAGAAAGGCCCATCTATCGAGACGCCATCTTTGACTCAAGTGGAAATTGCAAAGAAGATGCCATCAGATGAAGTACAACATGAAGATAATGGCAGTGATAATACGCATCTGGAAACTGAGGAGAAAAGTGAACGGAAAAAAGTAACGGAATCAGTAGAAATTGAAAGGGATAAAGGTGAGATAGAAGAAACCATAGAAATTAGAGTGGAAGTTGAGGACATCCACAAGCATGAAGAACAAACCAAGGATTTGGAGATTAAACTTCTACAGAGCCACGTGTACATTGATCCATTCTACTATCTAGCAGATCCAGTACCAAATTGTACTGTACAAGAGTTGAAGATAGTTTTATCTGCAGAGAGTACACATGCATATCCGAATAAGTCGTCAGTGCCCTTTCATAGTCCTTTATGTAGTTTATTGCCGATATTCCTATGTTGGACTCATAAGAAGATAAAGCTGAAGTTTCAGCGAGGTGATAAAGAGTTAAAGAACTTCCAGAAATTCGTGTTTGATCCAGGAGGACACAGATTCGAATTGAGGACAATTCGCCTTCAAGAGGAGGGGCATGACGCGATCCCAAGGATCCGTCGAATTTCATTTTAATATTTATTAATTTTAGTTTTATTAGTTAATGGGCTTAATTAATAAATTGGGCCGTGTGGGCTTTTTAGATTAAAGTCTGATAGTTTTAGTATAAATAGTAGTTTGTTATTCAATTGAGGAGAATAATACAGAGTGTTTTCAATTAATTCAGGTTTCCTTTCAATTCCCTGAAATTGATTCTTTCAATTTCTCGTGAGTTTCTATCCCAAATCGAGTCATTCCGAATTAGTTCGAGTGATTCGTAACGTATCAATCAGCAATCGGTGTGCTGATTGTGGCCGTTCTTATCGGGTTCAATCCAATCCTACCACGTTGGGTCGGCGTTCTTCGCCCGGTTCACGTCCCTGGGGTTATCGGATTCGGGTCCGGTTACACCGTTCTATCCGACGCGATCGTTGATCACGTCAGAAAAGCACCTAAATCTTGTCCAGCTGAAGCTCGATATCATCGAACAAATGGCAAAAAGCTGAGAGTAAGTAATATCGAAACATATGCATGGATTTGACTGTGAGAACGGCCGGAAGCACAAGCAATCGCAACTTAACTTTTAAATCAGATCGTACTTGAATTTTGAAAACAACAGGGTTACCATCATTTTTCTTTTAGTATTTGCACAGCACTATGGGAAATAAATATGTATAGATTACTTTAAATGTAAGAACAATCTTTTGTATTTTGTCAAGTTTTGATCGTTGAAGGGTATTTGTAGTTTCCTTTTTTTTTTTAAATAATTTTTCCCCCAATTTTTGTGTTTTTTGATTTGATTTCCAGGGAATTGACCTATATCAATTATTAGTTATCTTCGGTTACAGGAAAATGTTTTAACTCTTTTATTCTTCTATTCAAATTGATAAAGAAGAAATAAACTATCCAAAAACAATTCAGATTTGATACTATTTTTCCATCTGATGATATAATATACTTGAATGATAAAATTAAATGGAGTAAACTATGTATAAACTAAAAATGTAACGCTTGAAAGTTCGATTAAATTTTCAAAGGATATTGTATTGAAAGTCCCATTAAAATTTTTGATCGGTGCTCATATGTACTGATATTTTAATTTTGAGTCGATTAATCTTCAATGTGTCTACAGACAACAACGTTTAACTGATTAATCTTCAACGTGTCTACAGACAATGACGTTTAACTAAACATATTTCTTATTTATTAATCTTTCTTTATTTTTTTGGACTACACAAATCATTTATGTATGTACAATAAAATTCGAACATGTTGGTGTTAGAAATTAAGCTTAATTTTCTAGCATTTCTATAAAATAAATTAGTTTTGTATTGAAAATTGTTTCTTCTAGAATTTGTATGTATGAAGATTGAAATAATGTCTAAATACATAGAGTTGGTGATGTATTTAGACAATGTGTGTGTCCACATTCATGTGGTTGGTAAGTTAGGTGGGGATAGGTGAAAATGGTTAGGTGGTGATTAATTTGAACCATTAGATCTTCTTAATCACCACCGTCCATTCTTGATAGAAAATAGTATATATAGAAGAGTCTTGCAAGTCATTTGTAATTCAAGAGAAGAAGAAAGAAAATATAGAGTTGTAGAAGAGAGAGTTTTTATAAAAGTGTTGATTGAGTTAAGAAGTAGAAATATTCTTGAGTGTTCTCCTCTCCACTTTTCCTCTTCTAATTTTGTTCTTATAAGTTTGTTTTGTGAGCCCACCACACAACAAACTGGTATCAGAGCGAGGTTAGGATGGCCGTTGCTGGTGGAGTCCTTCCAATTCCAAAACTCACAAAAGAGAATTACAAAAAATGGAGCATCCAAATGAAGGCATTCCTTGGTGGACAAGATGTTTGGGATGCAGTAGAAGAAGAATTTTTGGTACCAGAAGATTTGGCTACTGCAAGTAAAGATGTGAAGAAGACAGTCAAAGAGGCTAAAGTGAAAGATCAAAAGGCACTTTCACTTATCCAACTCAGTGTGGATGATTCAATTTTTGAGAAGATTGCCCAAGCAACCACTTCTAAGAGGGCATGGGATATCCTTAGAAATGCCTTTAAAGGCATTGATAAGGTGAAGAAGGTTCGACTCCAAGCCCTTCGAAGTGAATTTGAGGTTTTACAAATGAAAGACTCTGAAGAAGTGTTTGAATACATTTCTCGAGTCACTCTGGTTGCAAACCAACTTGAAAGAAATGGTGAAAAAATGTTCGATAGTCGAGTCGTGGAGAAAATACTACGATCACTTGATTCAAAATTTGATCATGTGGTTGTAGCAATTGAAGAATCTAATGATCTTGAGACCATGACCGTTGATGAGCTTACCGGCAAGCTGCAAGTCCATGAAGAGAAAATCAAAAGAAGAAATAAAGAATCAATTGAGCAAGCCCTTCAAGTGAAGATGAGCATTGGAGAAAAGAAGGACAATGTCTATTGGAATCAAGTCGCACGTGATCATGGCTGAGGACGAGGTCGTGGACGTGGTCGAGGTCGAGGCCGAGGTCGAGGTCGAGGAAGAAGTGAAAGCTATCAAGATCAAAACAAAAATTTTGAGGCAAACAAGTTTCGATTATCAAAAGATCGAGGAAGAGGTGGCTACAATCAAAGGCAAGACAAAAGGGAGGTACAATGCTACAATTGTTAAAGGTACGGACACTATTCATATGAGTGTCGAGATGAGAAAAATGAAAAGTCCTTTTATATTGAAGAAACGAATAAAGTTCAAAATACAGTCTTGCTGGCACACAAGGGACAAAATGAAGAGTCACTGCATACTTGGTACCTTGATACTGGTGCAAGTAATCACATGTGCGGTCATAGGCACATGTTTATTGAGATAGATGAATCTGTGACAGGAAGTATTACTTTTGGCGATCTTTCAAAGGCTCCTGTCAAAGGTAAATGAAAAATTCTCATCAAACTGAAGAATGGAGACCACCAATTCATATCGAACGTGTATTATGTTCCAAGTATGAAGACTAACATTCTTAGCTTGGGACAATTGTTGGAGAAGGGATATGATATTCATTTGAAGAATTAGAGTCTCTATCTCAAAGATAACAAAGGAAATCTCTTGGCTCATGTGCCAATGACTAAGAACCGAATGTTCTTAATGAATATCAACACCAATGTGGCGAAATGCTTAAAAGCTTGCTTTGAAGAAGAGTCATGGCTATGGCACCTAAGGCTTGGACATCTCAACTTTGGAAGCTTAAAGGAGTTATCCATGAAGAAGATGGTGAGAGGGCTTCCATCAATCAATCAACATGATCAACTATGTGAAGGTTGTCTTGTTGTAAAACAACATCGAGAAAGCTTTCCAAAAGAATCAATGTCGAGAGCCAAGCAACCATTGGAATTGATCCACAGTGATATTTGTGGACCCATTGAGCCAGAATCTTTGGGAAAAAACAGGTATTTTCTACTATTTATTGATGATTATAGTAGAAAAACATGGGTTTATTTTTTGAAACAGAAATCTGAAGCACTTTTAGCATTCAAAAAGTTCAAAGTTCTCGTAAAAAAGCAAAGTGAATTCAAAATCAAGTCAATGAGATCTGATCGTGGCGGAGAGTTCACTTCAAAAGAGTTCACAAAATTTTGTGAAGAGAATGGAATTCGGCGACCCTTGACTATCCCATACTCACCACAACAAAATGGGATAGCAGAAAGAAAGAATAGAACTATTTTAAATATAGTTCGAAGTATGTTGAAGAGTAAGAATTTGCCTAAAGAATTTTAGGCAGAGGCAGTAGACTGTGCTGTCTACTTATCAAATCGGTGTCCATCAAGAAGTGTGGAGAACAAGACGCCACAAGAAGCATGGAGTGGATACAAACCAAGTGTATCTCATTTGAACGTGTTCGGAAGCATTGCTCATGTCCATGTCCCAGACCAACAAAGAAAGAAGATCGATGAAAGAAGTAAAATGTACATTTTCATCGGCTATGACCAACATTCCAAAGGATACAAGGTGTATGATCCTATTGGAAAGAAAGTCATAGTTAGTCGAGACGTGGTCATTGACGAGAAGAGTTCATGGGATTGGAGTTTGGAAGCCAAGGAGCAATTCACATTTTATCCAATAGAGGAGGAGAAAAATCAAACTCAAGAAGAAATAAAGCCTACAACTTCCTCTTCATCAACTCCACAATCAAGTTCGCAATCCGAATCAAGTTCAAGATGTTCCACATCATCAGATGATGAAAATGCTATTGGACCACAAGGAACGAGGACTTGGGATGAAATCTATCAACTTAGCCAAAATCAGAACTTATTTTGTCTTTTTGCAGATTCTGAACCAATCAATTATGAAGAGGCATCAAAAGACAAAGAATGGAGAAAGGCTATGGATGAAGAAATCGAAGCTATAAAGAAGAACGACACATGGGAGGTGACCACTCTGCCAACAGGACATAGGCCCATCGGTGTAAAATGGGTTTACAAAATCAAGAGGAATGCAAAAGGAGAAATAGAAAGATACAAAGCAAGGCTTGTAGTAAAAGGATACAAGCAAAGAGCTGGAATCGACTATAATGAGGTATTTGCTCCAGTAGCCCGACTTGAAACTATAAGATTCTTGATTGCATTGGCAGCTCAAATGAGGTGGAAGATTCACCAAATGGACGTAAAGTCTGCCTTCCTGAATGGATTTCTTGAAGAAGAGGTGTATATTGAACAACCTAAAGGCTATGTTGTTCGCGGGCATGAAAATAAAGTTCTTAAATTAAAGAAGGCACTTTATGGTTTGAAGCAAGCACCAAGGACGTGGAACAACCGGATTGATCAATATCTTCAAGAAAATGGATTCAAGAAGTGCCCTCATGAACATGCTCTCTACATCAACACAAGTAAGAATGGTGATATACTAATCATTTGTCTTTATGTTGATGACTTGATATTTGCAGGAAGCAACTCCAAGATGATTGATAATTTTAAAAAGACAATGACCAAGGAGTTTGAGATGACTGACATTGGATTGATGGCTTACTACCTTGGAATTGAGGTAAAACAACAAGATGATGGCATTTTTATCTCTCAAGGGAATTATGCCAAAGAAATACTAAAGAAATTCAAAATGGAAGATTGCAAGTCTATTAGCACTCCAGCAGAAGTTGGTATGAAGCTGTCAAAAGATGTTAATGGAGATCCAGTAAATTCCACCTTATTCAAAAGCTTGATTGGAAGCTTGAGGTACTTGACATGCACAAGGCCTGATATCCTTTATGCAGTTGGCCTTGTTAGTCGCTACATAGAGACTCCAACAAGTTACCACCTTCAAGTTGTAAAGAGGATACTTCGATATATCAAAGGAACCATTGAATATGGTGTGTTCTATCCTGCAACTGGAGACATGAAATTGAAGGGATACAGTGATAGTGATTGGGCTGGTGATCTTGACGATAGAAAGAGTACAAGTGGATTTATATTTTATTTTGGAGACACAGCATTCACTTGGATGTTAAAGAAACAATCAATTGTGACCTTATCAACGTGTGAAGCTGAGTATGTTGCGGCAACAGCAAGTGTCTGCCATGCATTGTGGTTAAGAAGTTTACTTAAAGAGCTTCACCTTGATGTGAAAGATGAGACTACAATATATGTCGACAACAGATCAGCGATTGCTTTAGCGAAGAATCCTGTGTTCCATGATCGAAGTAAACACATTGACACGCGCTTTCACTTCATAAGAGAATGCATTGCAAGGAAGGAAGTGCAGGTAAAATATGTGAAGACTGATGAACAAGTTGCTGACATCTTTACAAAGCCCCTAAAAAGAGAAGTCTTTGAGAAGTTGCGGCATCAGCTCGGGATGAGAAAATCAAGCTTAAGGGGGCGTGTTAGAAATTAAGCTTAATTTTCTAGCATTTCTATAAAATAAATTAGTTTTGTATTGAAAATTGTTTCTTCTAGAATTTGTATGTATGAAGATTGAAATAATGTCTAAATACATAGAGTTGGTGATGTATTTAGACAATGTGTGTGTCCACATTCATGTGGTTGGTAAGTTAGGTGGGGATAGGTGAAAATGGTTAGGTGGTGATTAATTTGAACCATTAGATCTTCTTAATCACCACCGTCCATTCTTGATAGAAAATAGTATATATAGAAGAGTCTTGCAAGTCATTTGTAATTCAAGAGAAGAAGAAAGAAAATATAGAGTTGTAGAAGAGAGAGTTTTTTATAAAAGTGTTGATTGAGTTGAGAAGTAGAAAAATTCTTGAGTGTTCTCCTCTCCACTTTTCCTCTTCTAATTTTGTTCTTATAAGTTTGTTTTGTGAGCCCACCACACAACAGTTGGAGACATGTCACTACCAACTCGAGTCTCGAGATGGCGCCATGTTACCATCCACAGTAGTTGCCACGTCATCGCCACGCCGACCTGTCTCAATTATATCTCATCGTCTGCGTAAGGATGCTTAAATTGTAGCAAATTAACAAATAAATATGGAGGATAAGTTTCTTTGGGTTTTTTACTAGTCAAAACAAATGCAACATTGTTCTTATCCTTCTTACTTAATGGAAAATAACCTCCTTGCCCATCACGTCAAGGCGTATAGAATAAATCAATACAACCAAACATTACAGTCCCGTGATTAAACAATTGGTTTGAATATTTTCTTTCTGCAAGTCTTAACATGGTAGACTGCCACAATCCATGAATTATCAAGCGCACAGAGAGCTCATAGACAACCAGTGGATGGACAATCACAAGTTTGCTTATTAAATAATCAATTAGATGGGTTTGTTAGTGGGGTATAAAAATTTGAAAAGTTCACCAAAAAAATCCATACTCTGCGAATGTAAGTCACATTCCTACAAGTTGTCCCTACTTCCAGCTCTCAAAAAAAAAAAAAAAAAAAAAAAGAGGGGTGGGGTGGGGATAACATTGCACGTTGTTTAATTTATTTTTGGGGTTTTTATTAATTTTTTCATAACCTACTAACTTCATAATGTAAAAAAGAAAAAAAATTGAGAAACTTAGCAATTCAAGTTTTTAGCAATGAAGTATTCATCGTTTGGATTCATAGAATTCCAATGAGAATAACTATGGTATAATATATCTTAGAAATATTAGCGTCCAACTAGTTAAAAACTTTGAGGTTTTCTTCCAATGTATGGCTGATTTCTTGTTGATATAAAAGACAAAAAGCTTCCGTCATGGTCAATTGGAAGCCCAACTAGTGAGAGAACCTTTGAAGTATTCTTCGAACGTGTGACTGCTTTCTTACTTGTTGGGATAAGACTGCGATTGGCTTGACTTTGTTTCTCCATTTTTCATTCATGGGGAATAAATTTTGTCAGATATGACCTATTTAGGGAGAAAAGGTGGGATATTTGTGTCACTTCCCGTTCTCCCTTCCTACTTTCAGCCTCTTTCTCTAACTTTCTTTTGGTTCCTTTTTTCACGCATCCTATTCATGTCTCTCTTCCCATCTCTCTTGGTAGCCATCCAACTCACTTCTCAATAAATAATTATCTATCATATTATTATAATTATTATATTATTTTTTAAATATTATCTATTCATATAATTTTTTTATCTCATTTCTATTAAAAAAATTATTTCACTTTTTTCAAGAAAAAAATATTCTCCAAAATGAAGTTCTCATCCAATAGCAAAAAAAAAAAAATTGTGATTGTCAATTGGAAACCAACTAGTTAAAACCTTTGAAGTATTCTTTCTTCCAACGTACGACAGCTCTCTTTTCGGGATGAACAGCTAAAGATTAATTGTCAATTGGCAAAATTTCCAATCCATTACGGTTCAGAGGATTTGGCCACACTTTATTTGAGCCCATATACTCCAATTAATAATTTAAATAATTGAAGTATAGGACAAGTGCAGATGATTTTAGTATTGGTTATTTGTCATCAACCGTGACCCAACTATATGTCTATGGAATCTGTAAACATAATATGATATTTCATCTCCAGAAGATATATAGTTTAAGGACAAAATGACCTAAAATAAGAAAAAAAGTTTATGGCATATATTTTATAATAAAAAAGAAATCGTAATTGAATTTTTAAATTTAATCATATCAAATCGAATAATATGATTCTGCACAATTATTGAAAACGCTAAAAATTTCCATTATTTATTCATGGTAAGGCAACAAAAGTAATGGAAAATAATCTTGATAAGTATTCAGTGAAATGGTAGGTCAAGAAATAATAAAGATGATGACGATGACGATACAAACAACTTTAGAGGATTTTGAAAGATACAAACTTTATAATCCAAAAATAAAATCTTGTAAATATCAAATGAAGAAGAAATAAAATATGGTAAACAAAAAAAAAAAAGACTTCTATAAATAAAATTTAGAGATAATAAAGAATTTTGTATAAAAACATAGATGTATAAATAGATGAAAATTGCGTGAAAAAAGATTTATCAGATAAATAAATATAATGAGCAATTCGTGTTTTATAAATAAAATTGTTTGATAAATAAATATATTGAAAAACTTAGAGATAGTAAGAAATAGATATATAAAAAAAAGGAAGAAATGAAATTTGCATAAAAGAACCCCGAACAAGCAATCCCATATAGAATATAACTAATTTGTTGTAAGAATTTTGACATGATAGACCTAATCAAAATTTGTAAACCACAGACAGTGGAAAAAAAATCAATATTAAAACACAATACGCATATCATGGCATCATCATATGTTTAATTATTTTTCTCAAAAATCCTTATTCAATCACATCCCATATATACTATTCGCCCCATAAATTTATTTCAATTGTTCTTTGAAAATTAATTCCCCGGGACGATCATCTCCTCTTGCCACAACCTATTATTCCGTATTACTTTGTACTCCCACACGGTATTGGTGTGCTCTGAATTCAAGGACTGTTGACGTTGGGAACTATCAGAGATAGGTTAGGAAAATATAGCTTCAACATTTTCATCATCATGAAGTGTTGCCATATTGATATATAGCTTTGTGACATTTGCTGTTTGATCCCTACAAGTTGTCTTATAAAATATAACTCAACTTAGAATGATTTATGTTAAAAGTCAAATAACTTGTCATCAAGTAGAACTTTCAAATGTTTTGAATTATCTTGCCTTTGTTTGCGACGTTGGGTGGGAGGTTAGAGCGGTTAATTTGGCTTAGCTACTTTCATGCATATATATTAAAATATACGTGCATACTTTCTACAAGTCAAATGCATGCCCGCCTCTGTGTATATATATATATTGGTCAACCGATTTTTTTTTAATAGTTGCTCAGGAAACGGTGACCAGTTTAATGGCCCATCAGGTTTTAAAAGCATTAGTTTGAACCGTGCTCACACCGATGTACTTAATGTAATTTAATTGTGCAAGTACATCTTTTGTAGTAGAACTCGACGTTGCTTGCACAGATTTGAGAAGATTTGGGGAGAGTCGCAATAGATGAGCTGGTGGTATTTCATTTGTGGAAAGAAGTTGAAAATTTTGGGCATTCAAGTTCCATGCCAGAGCTGTGTAGTGGGCGACGAAAGCTGAAAATTGTTCTGGGTGTGCTATTATTGCGATTGCATGAAGAAGTTTGTACGGTTGCGGAATAGACCACGTATTATTTGAATGTTTTAGTCAACAAAGTAGGTTTGGCATGTATTTTTTAATTTAAATGTCTTAGTCAATAATAAAGATAGCACACCTTGCCTGCATGTAGTCATCGATTTAAGTGTTGACAAAGTCAGATTAGCCACGTCTTTTCCTATCTTCACGCAACAGGCACGCAAACCTTGTGGATTTGTGTATTAGTTGTCACATATTTGTAGAATATCTCACGCGAGCTCTATAGTTAATTTGGTGTTTTCGTTTTGGTAGAGCTGGATCGAGGGATCATTTGCATCGAGTCGGTACTTCAAGTCTGAAAGGTATGCTTATTGTGAGACCACACTCATATCTGTCTGCCCAAATTGATTGGATCAGTAGAGATGGTGGTGGTGCAATTGACAAATGTTTGCATATTTGCTTCTTCTCAAGCCGTACCAAAATTCAAGCAGTCCCTAATGTCTGTCCAAAATCGATTTCTGACGGCTTTTTCAACAAAAATTATCCCAAATGCCTATTTCAATCCGAAAATTTTCTGGTAGTGATGCCAACATCGTGATTTGTTCTAGAATTTACAAAAATTATATTGTTATCATGCTAGCTTCATCATTTCAAAGAGTATGTTGTACTTGTAGACATGATTTGTATTTACCGGTGCATTAATTTATGGGATTCTTATTATACTGTTTCTGGTTTTTTTTTTTGTCATTGTTAATATATTTGCCGAATTTGGCTCATGTTGTGTGCTGCAAAATTAACATATGCAAATGTGAAGGACTTGCCTTCTGTTAGTGGGATAGGAAGTCGATGTGAATAACTGGTAACATGGGAAGCGGGAGCAGGAGCAGGAGCAATGATATAATATATATATTGTACTGTCAGTTTAAACTTTTGTTAATTTGGGTTCAGAAATGGCGACGGAGAACACAAGCTTGGCCACAGTTGATGACGCACCAAAAATGGTGGAGAAATTGCGTCGACAAGACAACAGCAGCCTAAATCGTCGTGATTTCCCAGAGGATTTTGTTTTTGGAACTGGTACATCTGCCTATCAGGTTGGCCACACTACTCATCCAACGGCAACGTCTATTTATATATACACATATATGTAATTGTCATGGTAAATGAATGCATTTATGTGTGCATCGATTTCTCAGGTTGAAGGAGCTGCTGCTGTTGGTGGTAAAAGCATGAGTGTGTGGGATGAGAGAACCTCCAGGACTCCAGGTCCTTTCCTCTAGCTCTACTCCTTTCTCTCTATCTCTATAATTTAGGTGGAAAGTAATCAAACTATTAGATAAGCACTATAATTATAAAAGGTTCAAGAATTGCCAACGAGTGGATTCGACGTGTGGGGCAGGTATAACAGCTGATGGATCGAATGGTGTTGTCGCATGTGATATGTACAATAAGTTTAAGGTAAATTTACACTCCTTCACCTCCGTGTGTGTGTGTTGACTCTGTTAATCAATTAATTATCCTTAATTTTTAAAATGTTACGCAGCCTATCCATGCTTCTTTTATTTATTTTCACTGCAGGAAGACATTAAGAATATGAAGAAACTGGGTTTTGATGTCTATAGATTCTCAATTTCATGGCCAAGAATATTGCCAGGTAAAATGTGAATTCAATGGCGAGAGTTGGCAAAAGTTTGAATAACCAATTTTCAAAAAAGATGAAGGAATTCTGTGAAATAATTTTGTTCTTTTTGACTATTAACAAACAGGTGGAAGAATTAGTGCTGGGGTCAACAAAGAAGGGATTGATTACTATAACGAGGTTATCGACACTGTGCTCTCCCATGGTGAACCTCGAACTATTATATCAACTAAAAATTATACTACTTTGATTGTTTCTTATTTTGTCAATTATATATATCCCTGGATGCAGGCATGAAGCCTTGTGTGACTCTTTTCCATTGGGACCTTCCTGATATTTTAGAAAAGGAGTATGATGGCTTCTTGAGCCAGAGAATAGTGTAAGTCCCTTGTATTTACAACCACACTACATCGCACCATTAGCATAACAGTTTCTTTCAACCAAATTCCTAATATATATATATATTCTGTTTAATCTACCCTGTAATTGGAACTTCGTTGTACAACAAAAATTGATGAATAACTTATTAGTTTAGACATAGAAATGTGTGTGTAGGACATTTTGCAGATTGGTAATACATAACTGGTGTTTGTTTGATGAAATGCATGCAGGAGGGATTTTTGTGAGTTCGTGGAGACATGCTTCTGGGAATTTGGTGATCGTGTGAAATGGTGGGCCACCATGAACGAGCCCTGGACTTATGCTGTTCATGGATATGTCAGTGGCACTTTACCCCCTAGCAAACCTACCGTCACAACCACCACCACAGCAGCGAGGAAACTTTCTGCTCATAGATGCATTCAAGACCCAAGTAAACCCGTACCCACAACCCGAATAGTCTCCGACACTAAGATTGACAAAACGGATCCTGCCAGAGATACCTACACTGTAGCAAAAAATTTGCTGCTGTGCCATGCACATGCAGTTCGCTTGTACAGGACAAAATTCCAGGTTTGTTGGCATCATTTTGATGCTGAGTGGTGCAATGAACATGCAGACACACATATACATGTATATATTTGAGTCGGGTTCAATTAAATAATTAAATATTATGCAGCCATTTCAAGAAGGCAAAATAGGAATAGTCCTTAACTGTGACTGGTACGTGCCTTTGGATGAAGACTCAGATGCAGACACAGATGCAGCTTTAAGGGCAGTAGACTTTATGCTTGGATGGTAACTATCGTTACGCTAATGCTAAGCCAATTCAGTTGGTGTATCATCCTGCAGTGATTCTTTGTTCTTCATTTGATTTTGATTACTTCAGGTTTCTGGATCCCGTGTTGTACGGTCGTTATCCAAAAAATATGGTCAATTTTGTTCCATCAGCCAACCTTCCCCACTTCACAGACCATGAGTCTGAAATGCTCAGAAACTCAGTTGATTATGTGGGTTTGAATTATTACACGACAAACTACGTTTCTGATGATCCCGATGCTGAAGGCGTAGGCCACGATGCAGATATGCGGCTTCAGTTTCACAGTAACTCCTTAAATGTTTCATTGTTCAACCCCTAAGTAATTATTTGTTGCTAATTACATTAAAGCTTGATATATTTGCCTTTTCTTTTTGTATGTACGTAGCTGAGAGAAATGGCAAACCAATTGGAGATGCGGTAATTATATATATATTCTTGCTCACTAACTAATGAATTTATATTAGCTTCTTATGTAAATCTAACGGCGTGAACGAATGCAAAATTAGTGAGAACAATTAAATGGCGTGCTAATAATTATAAGTTTGTTGATTTATTTTGACAATAATAATTTTCTTTTGCGTTATTATAATATATATATATAGAGTGGTTCGTCGTGGTTGTTCATCACTCCATGGGGGATATATGAGATATTGGATTACATGAAGAAACATTATCCAGGAATTCCTCCTATATACATTACTGAAAATGGTACGTACACTTTAATTTATTGCTGGTGGGACTAAATATTATCCGTTATTCTGATTGCAACCGAAAGAGAAAATGTAACAAACATTTGCAATTGCTTGATAAACATGTAGGGATTTCTGACAAGAATGACATCACCCAGACTCCCAAAAAAGCTTCTGCTGATGCGAGAAGGTGCAAGTATCACCAAGATCATCTTTACAATGTCTTAAAAGCAATCAAGTAAGTTGAATTCCAGCACCTTGATCATAAATCCTATTCATATTTTGAGATCCACTTCTCCCTCGAACACGCACTTAAACCTTTATTTTTGGTTAATAATAATAATAAAAATTGTGGCATTATATATGTTATTTCAGGGAAGCAAAAGTGGATGTAAGGGGCTATATTGTTTGGTCGTGGTGCGATAATTTTGAATGGACTGAAGGATACACTGTTCGATTCGGTATAGTCTACGTAGATTTCTTAAATCATCAGACGAGACACCTAAAAGATTCAGCCATGTGGTTTGCCAAATTTTTAAACAACAAGAATACACCATCAGTAGAACGTTCCGGTAAGAGGCAGATTGAAAGCAATGTAGATAGGTCTAATCCGACACAGAAAAGGTCGAAAGCAGCTTAAGGATGAATTATGTGATCTTCTGGGGATTCTTAACTAAAGTGCAAGTTAAACACTATTGAGAACTTGTTTTTCTTTTGATTGGGTTGTGAGAATAATATATATTTAAATAATTGTGTGTTTTTTTTTCTTTTTTTCGAATTAATGAAGCCTTAGCTTGGGGATCCGCAAAATAATTCATGATAATGTTGATATGTTAGTAGAGAGTAGGTGTTGTGTTATTGCTTTAAGCTTTTAGCGTTTTATTAATAAGAAAGGGTTCGTGTTGTGTCCATCATTATAATGTGCTCATTTTCAAGTTATTGGACTTGATTTTTTATTTCAAAGTAAATTATAGCTGGAGATAATGAAATTTATTTATTAGAAATATAATTTACTACAAGGCGATGGTTTATTTAAATTACAAATATAATTCAAAATCTAACCAAGTAATATTAATATCTTGTCATCATTCAATATAAGTTAATTATTGTTTGTGCCAGTTGAAATGTATGGTAGAATTTGAAAAATGAATTGCAACCTACTGAATGCACATGACAAATTTATATCATTCTTCGTCAAATTACCAACTGAAAATTTTATATATATTAAAAAATATACAACATACTAATATTTTAATTTTTCACCATTCTAATTAAAATTTTTATTCTTGAACTTTTATTCATTTCTCGCCGTAAAACTCTACATTTATTCATGCGGGGGGACGCCTAACCCTTATTCTTTAATGGTTTCATGTGAGCTCTTCTAAAAAAATGTGGAAGTGTAGAAAGTCAAATTTTGCCTCCAATAAAAGGGTGACACATGGTGAAATTTGTAGTAAGTAGAATTCTGAAAATTAAATAATAACATAAATTGATATTTTACTACAAATAGGGTGGTCCAAGTAGATTGTGGCAAGTGTCAAGGCTGACCAATTTAATCATGCCATGTGTCAAATCTTATAAATTTTGAAGGAGAATATTGTTGATTTTGCAATTGAATTATAATTCTTTAATTGAAGAAAATGATGACAATTCAAAAATCCTCAATCAATTAAAAGTTGCCATGTGATCAAGTATTTACAGCAATAGGACCTTCTCCACCCCTATAAATAGAGGTGGCTTTTATATCACAAGATACACAAAGACACACATCAAGAGAGAAGCAGTTTTGGAAAAGGTTCAAACTCTCTCAACAAGTTCAATATCGTTCTTGCAGCATTCAAGGCATTCTTTATGAAAGTCCACCAAATTCTAGCATTTGATCCATAGTTAAGGTGTTAAACTAATAGATTAACCTTATTTGAAGCTCCAACCAACATCAAAGAAGATCAAAGTTCAAAAACTCCTTTAGTTCTTGCCACGTTCTTCAAATAACATTGAAGGCATTCTTACAACATTCAAAGCATTCTTTAACAAGTTTATTAAATCTCAGCATTTGATCTGGAATCATGATGTCAAATAAAAAAATTAACGTTTCTCAAAGGCCCAATAAACTTCAAAGAAGACCAAATCCATAAACACTCAAATGAATTGCAAGAATATTCAAGTCTTTCAAATTGAAAAGAGAATCAGAGGATTAATTTAGAGAATATAACTTACACAAATTCATTTGATTCAAATCGTAATTATACTTGTACAAATTTCTTGTTAATAGAAATTCAATTGTCAGAATTTTTGTCTACAAGTTTTTGGCATGCCTAGTGGAACCTCTTTACCTCTCATCTCTTCTTTCATTAAGATCAAAGAAATTTCAAATGGCTGAAGGAAAACTAAGTCATCCAAACCTGCAGCTTTTAGTACCTCAGGGCTACTCCTAGAAGAAGCATTATCTTAAGGGGCTTGGCATACAATTGACTTACTCTAAACTAACCTCCATCTCCGAAGTTGTTAACAACCTACTCTACATAGGCTAAGAAAGGGAAGAGAACAAAAATGTGTTGATGCCCTTTAGCCCTCGCTCAATCACCTTTTTAGGTGCTAATACTGCTTTAGTTATGATGACCGACACTTCAAGTTTAGAGCATCAAATTGCAATTTTGACCGAAGTTATTAAGGGTCTTGCTAAACATATACTAGAATAAGACTCTCGCATCTCTAAGTTATTTGAAAATGTGGACAATGTCGTGGCTAACTGGGTGGAAGAGAAGCTTTAAGAAGGCTATGATAAAACTGAGACATCAGTGAGGTAGCAATCAGAAAAAGGCAAGAAGCCTGCTATAGAGGATCTTTAAGTCTCTGTTGATGGTTTTATCGCTCTCAAATAACTCAAATATTTCATCGAGTGCACAATCAAAAGAAAGATTAAAGGGACCACCAAATCGTCCCTTACTTATGCTAAGCCTTGTATGGTAACAATTGATAACCTAAAGATGCCAACCACTTATCAGTCTCCCAAGTTTCAACAATTCGATGGAATAGGAAACTTAAAACAGCATGTCACCCATTTCATTAAAACTTGCAATAATGTTGGAATTTATGGTGACTTTGACAAACAATTTTCGATCATTAAAAAAAGATGCCTTCAATTGGTACACTGACCTAGAGCCCGGGTCTATTAATAGCTGGGACCAGTTGGAGTAAGAATTCCTTAACCATTTTTATAGCACCAAGTGAATAGATAACATGATTAAACTCACTAAAACTCACTAATTGAAGGACGTGCCAGTCATCGAATACATCAATCACTGGAGAAACAAAAGTTCGAACTACAAGGATAAATTATCTGAGACTTCTGGCATAGAAATACGCATTCAAGGGCTGCATTGAGGGTTGAGATATATCTTGTAAGAAATCTAAAACAAAAATCTTGAAGAATTAGCCACTCCTGCCAACTATATGGAGCTAAGTTTGGCAAGTAGAAGAGTTTGTGGTCTATTTGTGCAAAACTCTTAAAAGTTCAAAGATAAGTAAAAAAGAGACAAGCCCCCCACCAATAGGCCTACCACTAAAACCTTAAACAAGGAGTCCATGGTAGTGAAGACAATGTCAATAAAGGCAAAGCTTATTAAACTATCAATAAAAGAAAAGCTGGTTGAAAAGGAGGCTCTTCCACTAAAGCTAAAAAAGTTGACCTTGGAAGAGATGTAGGCTAAAACATATCTATTCCTTGACTCTAATATCTTGAGCATATTCGATGACCTACTTAAGGCAAACCTCATTGAGTTACTCAAGATAAAGTGACGCGCTAAGGTCGGGAAGGTCAATGACCCAAAGTACTACAAATATCATAGCTTAATTAGGCATCCAATCCATGATTGCTTCGTATTTAAGAATAAGGTTATAGAGTTAGTCCAACAAGGTAAAATTGCACTAGATGATAATAAAGCAAATGTCAATCTTATCATCCTCACTGATCAAGCTAAGAAGGGTAGTCAGCCAGAAGGTTCTCCCCTTGAAGTTGGCAACTTCCAAAAGAAATGCCATACGCCTGTTGAGGGTTGTATTATTACAATCACTTTCACTGATGAAAACTTGATTTTAGGTTTCTAACCACACAACAGACCTTTATTTGTCTCTGACTACATCCACAAACAAAGAATCAATTGAATCTTAATTGATGAGGGTTCTGCAGGAAACATTTTACACTCTTCGAACTGTTAGAGAATTGGAACCCTATGAATGAGCTTTCAAATTGTCGATTAATGATTTCGGGATTTAATTAAGGAGGGCAAAAAGCTTTAGGCACCATCAGAATAAAGCTTGTGATAGATGATATGGAATTATAAGCTTTGTTTCATGTGATAGGGGCTGGCACATTTTTTAAGGCACTCTTAGGCCGGCCATGGCTCCCTAAAAATGGTGTGGTTCTCTCTACTTAGCATTAGTATTTCAAATACACCGAAAACAATACAATGAAAAGAGTGCTTGGTGATAGCAAGCCCTTTGTCGAGATTGAGTCGCATTTTGTAAATACTAAGTACTATCTGAATAGAGCTAGCACCACAAAGGAGGCCTCTCTAAAAATGAAAATAAAGATAGCGGAGCACCAGCCTACTAATAGCAGCCCAAGTGACACATCTTCCTCTAGATATTGTCTGGAGGAGAAACCTACGGAGAATGATACCTTGAAGGGTTTGGTCCTCCCTCCTATTCAATTAAATCAAAAGGGTTCACTCTCTTAACCCTCAAAGGAAGTTAATGGGAGCATGTCGAGGCTCAAGAGTTGAGAACATCTAAATATTTTGGTCCTAAGGTATATAAGCTTCTCACCAAAAGTAGAATATAACCTACTAGAGCAATCGCCATTAGGGAAGTTACCTTAGCAATTTGCGAGCAAAAACTTGAGAGCTGGTCTTAGATGCATAGTGTAGGGTCCCCTCCATATCGCTATTAATTGAGCAACAAAAAATCATATCATTGAAGATAGTCACTCTTTAAAAAACCAAAAGAAGTCAACACGGGTGTTTGTCTTCGATAGATTTGGCTTAGCTACACACTGGGGGCATGGCCTAAGTTTGAAAGGAGTTCTCAAAACAATAAGTTCTAAATAAAACAAGACAATGGGCTAGAAGTCTAATGTCAAATCCATCAAGAATGAAGTGCCATACGGACTTAATCATCACGTGTGATAAGGCCTTGGAGGTAAAGATGCAAATTATCATCTACATAAATGTTGAAGTGGATGATAAGGAATACGATAGAGAGAGCATTGGGTTATCCTATCACATTATGATAAGCAAAGGAGAGCTAATCGAGAAGGATGCTTAAATTGCCCCTCCCCAATTTGAAGAAGGGGTTAAAACTACAGTGGATAAGTTGACAGAGGTTAACTTGGGGCACGATAATAACCCACAGCTAACCTATGTTGATACTTTACTAATCGAGGGAAAAGTTCAAGTATATATCAACTTGTTAAAAGAATTTAAAGATGTAGTTGGTTGGACATATAAAGAGATGCCTGAGCTAAATCCAAAAGTGGAGGTATACCGCTTGGCGGTAAAAAAGGGAGTTTGACTGGTTAAGTAGGCATAATGTCGATTCAAACCGGAATTACTTTTCCTAATTGAAGTTGAAATTAACAAGCTCATTGAGGTCAGCTTCATTCGGGAAGTCAAATACCCTACTTGGATATCCAGTATAGTCTTGCTGAGAAAGAAGAATGGATAGTTTTGATCTTGCGTTGACTTTGGGGAGCTAAATGAGACATGACCCAAATATGACTTTCCATTGCCAATAACATAGTTAATGATTGAGGCCACTACTGGGCATGAAGTGTTTTCATTCATGAATAGGTCTTCGGGATAAAATACCATTTGAACAAAAAACATGTCGTATAACATTACATGAAATTAAACTAACAAACCAAATTAATGTACAATCAACAATATAGACAATGACTAATATACAAAATAATGAAAACTATCGACTCTACCATCAACTTTTCTTTAGTGGTGATTTCTAACTAATATTTTTATAATTTTTGAATTCTACTTTATATTTGTTAATAATTGTGAATTCAACTTGAAAATGTTTACTAATTCTAAATTGTACCTTAATTTCTTAATAATTGTAAAATTCTACCCTAAAGTTTTTACAACCTGTGAATACAACCTAAAACTTTTAAATAATTGTGAATTTTGCCGTATACTTTTATATATTTATGAATGCATCCTAAACTTTTCAAAAATCGCAAATTCAACACTAAACTTTAAATAATTGCAAAATCTCCTTCAAAAATTTTAAATAATTATGAATCCAACCTATAATATTTAAATAATTGCGAAACCTTCACTAGATTCTTAATTAATTGGGAATTCATCCTCACAAATTTAACTCATTGTGCAATCTATCCTAAATTTTTAAAAAATTTTAAATTGCACCAACTATCTATCCAAAATAAATAACATAAAAAGGAGGAAATGCATATATGCAAATGTAGTAAACCAAATACACCGACAACACCAAAAACTTCCTTACTGTACCTATAAATGAAAATGTATTCTCTATTTAAAATTAACTTCGTACCAAAATAAATATAAATTACAATATTTCATTCAAAAGAAATACATACCTACAAATAGAGATAGTGAACTATAGTCTTCTTCATAAATGTTAGTAGGTAAAAAAATATTGAAAGGACACTATAAGGACAAGGGAGACTACTGGAAAAGGGAATCGTGGCGGGAGAGAGAGTCGAGAGGAGGTAAAGCGGGGTGAGGATAGGGGGGGTGTTTATAAATAGCCCATCCTGCCTTTCTAAAGGGTGGGATGGTTACGCATGCCATGCATGCTCATGGTATGTAGCCACGTGTCTCCATTCACTATATCAAACAATAGAATGGTACATTTTGGAAAACTTTTTTTGTATCGACTATTTTAAAGATTAAGAAAAAAAATATTTATTTAACAAAAACCCGAGTAGAGGCTGTGGTTAGATGGCGGTTTTAAATGAGAGAGAGAGGGTGTGTTTGGTTGCAGATTTCCATTTTTGCTTTTGTAGCTAGGTCTGCCCAACCTAGCAACCTTGATTTTTTTTTTTTGGACGGGCCACAGGATAGTGGGCTTTATTTATTGATGGGTCTGGTTGAAAGAAATTCATATTTTAAGTTTGGTTTATAGGTTCTTGGCGATGAAATTTTGGGTTGAAACCCCTCCTCAGTTTGGGCCTTTTCTCTTTTAAATTTTCATTACCCCTTTTGTTTTCTTTGTGGTAGAACAAAAATTCAAAATTTAAAAAATGGTCTTCTTTTTTTCAAAGTTGTTAGAAAGGAAGTCCAAATTACATACTTGTTTTCCCTCTTCTTTCCTTTTTTTTCTTTTTAATTTTGCTGATTTTTTGTTGAAATTCTAATTTTTTAACCTAATCCAAAGAATACATTCTTTAGGCCTTGTCATTTCTTTGAACCCCTTTCATTTGTATACTTTCCATTTAAAAAACGAACTTTTTATGAGTGTCCCTCTCTCACTTTTAGAGACTCCTGACATTATTCTTCATTTTGATTTTACCTTTTTTATTTCTTTGGAAGCTTGCATGATGGTATATTTCAAGGAACTTCTTCTCTTGACATGGAATATGATGAAAGCCATCTCATGGAGAAGAGATTCCTCTTGTTGGCGCATGTTATTCTTGTTGGTCAACTTACATGTCTAACCAAAATTTACTCTCTCATTACATGGACTAATGCTCTCAACTATTTTCCTTTGGCAACACTTCTTAGGTATGGACCTTACAATCAACTCTCCACCATCCTTCTAATGAGGCTGCTCCATTGTCTTTACTAGGTTGTCGTATCGTTAATAGAATGGTTAAATAGGAGAGATACCTTCGACTTACTAGTGAGATAGATGTCAAATTTGTCCATAACCACTTATCTCATTCTTTTTACTAGCCTCATGGTAGTGCCCATGTAGGCTAATCTTCGCGAGTTTTCATTGACTAATGGGTGAAATTTTGGTGCAAAAAGGCTAAAAAGTATCATGCACTTTTTGCCTACAAGGAAAAGAGCACTATTTGTCTCAAATCCACTTATATTCGATTTGGGGACAAAGAAAAGTATGAACCTTGTGGGTGGTCTTGCCAAGCAAGGCCATTGTCCATAGAGGGCACCTCATTGAGTGATCCACTTAGTTAGCTTTTGTTTGGTGGGTATTGTGCTGAGGAAGATACTTTGTTGAGATAAAACACTCTACCAAATGATCCACTTAATTGGCTTTTACTTAGTAGAGTTGCACTTATGAAGCTCTATGAAGGTGAAGGGAATTTTATTGTCACTTTGACTTGAAGTCTTTGAAAAGTCCCCATAAATCAATCTCATAATAGAAGTTGTAGCCAATTGACATAAGTTGACTTTAATTGGGTGTGCGTGAAGCTTGGAGGGGCCTCAATCACCTTAGCATTCTTCATGTATAAGAATTGTTAGAACATTACTATCAAGTTATAACATAGTTCAAATATTTTTACAAAGGATTTAGCCATTCATAATTTATACTCTTATTGGTCAAGATTGACTAATAGTTTAAGCTCGTGTGTTGAGTAGTATTTGATTTTTTTTTATTTGAATTTTTATAATCAAGTAAATGAGTTTTCTATTTGACATGACATTTTATGCTCGTATTAAGGAGTATTTTGTTTGGTTTGATAGTTTAGACTTATATCAAGGAGCATTCAACTTGGCACAACAGTTTATGTTTGTGCCAATGAGCCTTCAATTTAATTTGACTTTTAATAATTTATACTCATATCAAGAAATATTTTGTTTGGTTTGACATTTTAAACTCAGATTAAGGAGTCTTCAATTTAATTTAACTTTTGAAAAATTATACTCATATCAAGGAGTGTTTTTTTTTTATTTTTCCTTTTTTCTTTGATTCTTTTTTCTTTATTTTTTTCCTTTTGCTTTTTTTTTTCTTTTCCATTTTGTATTTTTGATTTTTTTTTGTTTCTTTCAAGAATTTTCAATTCCTTTGCATGCATCTTGATTGATGCCTTGGATGTGCCTTTCATAATTATTTTATACCCCCCAATTTGTAAGTAGACAAGGCTTGTTGAGGACGAACACTTTCATTGTTTTTAATTCACTTGTTAAGCAGCAGTTCTCGGAGATGTAATATGTGATTGCCCTCTTGATGGAAATTTAGACATGACTTTTCTCAACAAATCCCAGGCCTGCTCATGGGTTTGGGCTTGTAGATTGTTGAGAGAGTTTTCTTATGGTGAATGCTCTTAAGGTTATATCCTACCTTAATGAGAAGTCTCTATGTCTTGGGGTCAAAATATTTTAATATTTTTAATTCAACTTCATCATGTTTCTCCTCGACTTCTTTGGATGGCTAAGAAGGTGGCCATTTTGGTTAAGTTAGGTTAAGGGAAGCACCAGACCTCTAAAGACATCATTTGGCAATGACCTCTCTTTTGAGCCACTTTTAGAAAAATTTGGTTGGGCCTCTTGTTATTTCCCCTTTATTTGAGAAGAGCTTTCCTTTGAAGTCTTTGCCTTGTTTAAACAGTAATTAGCATATGTAAAGTATGATTTCGTTTCAGTAAAGGCCTTGCTATTATTGTGCACATTCTTCATTACATTATTGCAATTGTACTTAAAACATTGGTGCCATATTGAAGGAACTATACTATTTTCATGTAGCAACAGCTAGACAAGGAGCACATTGTATGATGTCTTAGTGTTAGTTATATGGAATAATGTATGTGATTCCATGTCGAAAATCTTTAGCAACTTCGTTCTTATAGTACCTAAGGCTTTTAATAGTCTTAGTAGACTTCTTGCCTTTATTTAATTGTTACCTCGCTGATGTTTTGACCTCATTATGAACTTTTTGTGGCGTTTCCTTTATATGGCTAGCATTGGCATTGTCTACCTTTTTCCACTAGCCTTGAAATTCAAAAGTCTAGCTTTGTACATGTTTAGCAAGTCTCTTGATAACTTTAGTTAGTGCAGTAATTTGATCTTCTAAACTTAAGGCATTGGTTATCATGACAGAGGTAGGGTTGGAAGCAACTAAAGCACTTGAGTGGGGATCATAGGGCGTGGAGCTATCCTTGCACTCCTTTAAGTATGCCAACTTCCCGACTATGTTCTATGTGACAATGCCTACACCTCTGGTAGTGGCCTCTAAGGAACTTGAAGTAGTAGCCTTTGATATCTTAACTTAACCTCCAGTCATTGTAACTTGTCTTGAACTTGATGAAAGAAGATATGAGAGATAGAGATGGTCCCACTGAGCATGCCAAAAAACTTGTAGATAAAATTCTTGTAAGTAAATCTTTATAAACAAGAAATTTATACAAATACACTTGAAGTTTGAATCAAATAAATTTTTATGGGTATAATCTTTAACTAAATCCTCTATTCTTCCTTTGACTTAGAGGAACTTGAATGTTCTTGCTATTTCTTGAAGCTTTTAATGATTTGATCCTTCTTAAAGTTCACCAATCCTTTAGGAAACATTAAATTTTTGGTTTAATGTCGTAATACTAGATTAAACTTTGAAATTTAATTAACTTTTGAAGAATGTTTTGAATATTGCTTGAAAAATACAATTAGGATTGAAGTAAGTTTTGGGCTTTGATTCTCTTTGAAGTTGATTAAAATTTCAATTAATATTAATTCATGGTTTTAATGCCAACAATGTGAAGCAAATGTTAAAATTTGATGGAACTCTGCAAAGAACACCAAGAACACTGTAGAACTCCTTCAAAAGTCATGGAGAGAACTTCTATGGACTTTCAAGGCTTGGACTTGTTATTGTTGTTGTGTTTATTTAAAACTTGTGAAGGCCATGCGTACTTATAGGTAAAGGGAGGTCATGCAACCATATATGGTGGAGATGTGCCATGCTCTGATTGGCCACTACTTCTTGATTTGGATATTGATTGGCTTGACTTCATCCCCCCTTATTTGAGATGGCATGATTTGAGCTTTGCCAAATAAAGGTGTTTGACACTTGGTGCAGTTTGGGTGACCAACTCTAATATTTGTTGCCATTTGATTGGTTGTAAATATCAATTTATTTTATTATTTAATTTTAAAAATTATATTTAATTAAATTCTTTAAATTCCTAAAATATGAATAATTACTTTTAATTGATAGTTAATACTAAATTTTGCCATGTGTCATCATTTAATTTTGCACAAAATTTCATTTGTCAACAATTTATGACTCTTATTTTGACACTATTTTAAATTTTGTGTCAACTACCAAAATTATATATATCTAAACATTGCCTTCTTTATTAAATATGTATGTTGGCATATCATTACTCCAGTGTTATCAACTCATGCGAACACCACCTCAAAGAGGAACGTAGGGCAATGTTTGCTGAATAGACGCCTGAACACATTCCAGGTTAAATTTCTTTATCGCATTAAATGCAATTTATGTCCTCTATATATTATTATAGACCTGAAATTTATTCTTTTAAATTCATGAATCCAAATGCACTCTAATTGATTAATAGCCCGTCGATGATTTCTACGTATTCTATTTATTTAAATAAAAAAGAACAAAAACAAAATTTTCTGATATCTTCGTTGGTTTTTTTTGTTTCAAAATTTCCTACTAATGTTTATAGTTGGTAAAACGATAACTAAGACTAAATTATGTCGAAGACTTAAAGTTATAAGTTAAAGCTTTAAATTTAAAGAATTAAAAAGAATATTATATTAAGTTCGGAAAGATACGTCTGACTTAAATTTTTGATATGTTAAATAAATTAATTATAGGATATAAACCCAAAATTTGAAAACAATATCCACAAAAATAGGAAAAATCCACCAACAATTAATAGGTCGTATATGGAATCACACAAATTATTCCTTGAACATCTAGCCTTAAGTAGTCAATTGTCATCATTTTCTTAAGAGATACTTTTGCTTCTGTGACTTGAACTTGCAATTAGAGGGGCAACTCAAACTTTGACACGGTATTCGGCTAATCAAAATAATAATAATAAAACAAAATAAAACTACCCAAATTCCAGTAAATGTGGGATCCATCTTCTCTTTTTCCTGATAATTTAAATGGATTCATTAATAATATTAGAGCATATTAGTCCAAGAACAGATATATTAAGCATGGTTGCAACTAAAATACTACATAGCCCAATAATTATATATGAATAAAAACCTTCCTTTTTGCATTTTTTTGTTCTTGTTTTTCTAGTCCGGTAGAAAGGCGATAAGTTTAATTCAGAAGCGCCTAGGTGTATCTCCATGAATAGATATTTCATTTTCTAGTAGTTTATATTTCCATTATGTTCTAAGATAAACTGGATTGTTCATTGCACATCACTTCCAATTATTTTCGTTACTGGTTCAATTTCGTACGACATTGTTTCAAATATTTGCGTAGAAGTATAAACATAAATTTGGAAAACTCATATTCATGAAAATCTAGCATAACGAAAATCTAATCATTCGGTTCTGTTAATACTGCAGCCAAATTTAAACAATTCTCCTATTTTATCTCAAGCGATTTCTTTTAACTTTTAATTTGTTTTACAATTAAATTAAAAAACACTAAATCGATCGACTATAAAATGTTTTTAAGCCTATCCGTTTTGAGTGTGTCCTGCATGCGTTATCTGATTATCACAATCTGGCCACCAGATAATTGATTAAGTATTTATTCATGTGGTTGCACACTAAGACTGTGAGTCTACTGGAGCATGAATTTCACAGCGACAAGAATTCCTCACGCACATATAAATACAAGCTTTCCTTGTATGGAATCGCACGCATCCTCATTCATTCATTCTTTCACTCTTCTTCTTCTTCTTCAATGGAATATTCAGTTCCATCCTTTGTCATGTTGATTCTTTCTCTAGTGGTGGCAACAAGGTCCGATCCTGCAATCTTCAATGTTCTTGACTATGGAGCAGTTGGCGATGGACGGTCCGACGATACTAACGTGAGACATACCACGCATTCTTTTTAACTCTTTCTCGATCTCTGTCTCTTGTAGGGTTTTGTGGCTGTGATTTAATTGTTTCTTCATCTGATTATCTGTTCAGGCTTTCGCAAAAGCATGGCAAGACACTTGCGCGTGGTCGTCTTCCCCGGTCATGCAAGTTCCCTCAAACAAGGCTTTCTTGATCCGTCCATTGAGGTTCATCGGCCCTTGTAACTCCAACACGATCACTGTGCAGGTCTGGAACTTTTCTTCAGTACTATACAGCATCGATGCCTTCATTTGAGTAGTATTTTCTCATCTTCCTGTTTTTCTGAATTATGTCGCTGCACTTTCAGATAGATGGAACCTTGGTGGCTCCCAGCAATCCCTCGGAATGGGAATGTGGAGACCAAAGCTGTCAACGATGGATCAATTTCGATCAAGTCGACGGCCTAACGGTGCATGGACAAGGCGTAATAGATGCACGTGGGCGGAAATGGTGGGCTCGTGTTGTAAGTCACGTGAACAAACCACTAGACACTAAATTACCGGATTAACATTCAATGGCACATTTGGTACGCGTGCGTTAAAATTTAAAATATGGTTTATCATGTATAGTATAAATCTGTATATTTATTAATTTAAATAAATAATTTGAATTAAATTACATGTGAGTTTCATTTTATAATTGAATTATTTTGTATTTTGTAGTTTACGACTATCAGAAAAGGATAGCCTATTTTAGATATTATTAAATTTTATGACATTATTAATGCTAATGAAATATAAATTATTATATTTTGTAATACATTTAAAACCGTAAATAAGAAGAAGAAGAAGAAAGAAAGTTTAGCTGAATATATATAAAAAGTAGAAAATATAATATTAAATAAATATTAGTTACTCTTGGGTTCTTCTAATTAATAAATAGTATAGATTATGTAGCATATAATGTCATGTTCTGGTACTTGGATCTCATGTTTAAAGGGATTTAGTTCGTAACTTAAAATTTGCAACACGAAGAAAGCAACAGAAACTCAACAAAAATAATGGGAATAGTCTAGATTTTTGTTGTATTGAGTTTGTTCTTTATGTTTTATACAATTTATCATTTAAGTTTCTAACATAATTTCTTTTCTGTCTCTTTCCCAGCCCAAGAAGAAAAGACCAACAGTAAGTCTTGTGTTCATTGTATTCTTTCCTTTCCAGAACAATGGAAAAACAACTGCTAATTCGATCCACCGATGAAACCGGCAGACTTTTGAGATCTCAGAATCCAACAACGTTTACTTAAGCGGCCTGCGATTCAAGGACAGCCCTCAGATTCATGTTTTACTAAACAGAATATCATCCCCTTATGTCTCGAACGTAACCATAGAAGCTCCAGGACGCAGTCCAAACACTGATGGCATCCATGTTACTGGTTGCACTAACGCAGTTATCGATCATTCGCGAATTGGGACAGGTGATTACTGGACAGCTGCTACTTGTGTCTTAACAGAAGATATTGAGCTTTACTCTGCAATGTCTTGACAACAGTGTCTTAATGCAGGGGATGACTGCATTTCAATAGTTGATGGATCATCATTTGTGACTGCCAGCAACATCATATGCGGACCAGGGCATGGTATAAGGTTGGACTTGCCATTCCTTTTTTCTTCGATTAGTGTTTGTTTAAACTCTCTTGCATTCTATTCCTAGCTTTGATCATTGTTTCTTGGTTTTGAACGCAGCATCGGAAGTTTGGGGAAGAATGGAGCGAAAGATGAAGTTGAGTATGTTAGAGTTAGTGATGTGGTATTCATGGGAGCTAAAAATGGTGCTAGAATCAAGACGTGGCAGGTATTGTAAGATATAGTTGTCCACATTGCTTCTTCCGTGACAAACTTGGTCTTAACTGATAAGGCCTCAGCCGCATCTCATCTCCATGCCTGTAAATCTTTAAACTTGACAGGATTAATCTGCAACGGTTTATTTTTTCTGGTGCAGGGGGGCAGAGGCTATGCCAGACACATTATCTTTGAAAGAATCTTGTGCCACAACACACGGAATCCGATCATCATTGATCAGTTCTACTGTGATCATCAGCGCTGCGTACCCAGTGTCGGTTCTTCACAGCCATATTCTGCATTTTCTAGATGTAACGAAAGGTAGACTAATCCAGTTTGGGTCAATGCAGGAATTGGCAGTGCAGATCAGCAATGTGACTTTCAGACAGATACTTGGAACTTCAAAGAAGAAGACAGCAGTGAAATTGGCGTGCAGCGAGGCGGTCCCATGCAGGGATATCGTTGTCGATGACATACACATCCTCAGAAGTGATGGAGACGAGGTAAAGTCCGAGTGCAGAAACGTGCGTGGGAGAGCTGAAGGAGACAAGGTTCCTGGGATATCTTGCATGGATTAGATGCACGTGCATCGTTATAACCTATTGGTCTAGCATATGTTTCATTTTCTCTCTGTTTTTTTTTTTTTGCATGAAACCAGTTTCTGATCATGGCTTTAGTACGCATTTCTGCTTCATTAAACAAATGAATTTAGTAGCAGTGAGGATTCGTTTTTTGCCTTATAAACTGCAGTTTTTCCAGAAACGGTGAGAGTTATCTGTTGCTTATCATAGTGCTGAAATTGAGTCTAGTTTGCTGACCTTTACTAGATTCTTCGTTACATGCATGAAAGAAATTTGATGTGTAATAAATAGGTATAAAAATTATTCTGAAAGTTGATTTCTAATTCAATTGCATTACAACATAAGATACTCTCTTCTCCTTGTCCTTACCAGATCTGGCAGGTGTATCACACTACACGATAGTAGAACAATAATGTGGTGACTGATAAGGTGATGAAAACTATCACGAGTTGTATAGATTATATGATAAAAGATTTCTTTAATATTAAAAATACTAAAATTGTGTTGAACATGTAACTTAAAAATTCGTCAATATTCAAGTGCTAAGTTTGTGTAAAACTTGTTACTAACAACAACAAAGGGCATATGTATTTAAGCTCTCATTGGTTCTTTAACTAACAAATCATAATGATAACTAGTATGATGTTATAATCGTGATATATAATAAGTGGATTGTTATTATACTGATAATGACATAGTGTGTGAATATATATGTATACAGCTGGTAATCTTAAGTCCCTTTTTCTATCTCTAGGGTTTGATCTGATATATGTATGTACGTACGTATGTATGTAAATGTCATTAATGCTTAATTATGCCAACATAAATTACGTACAGAGTATAAATACTATTTTAGGTGAAAGCTTAGCATAAGAACTGGATTTCAGAGTCTTTTCGTAATATACAGTGTGTCAATTTTATATCTTATCAATAAGGATGCATAAATTGTAGCAATCAAAAAATTAAAATAGAATGGATAAGTTTCTTTGGGTATTCGACGAGCCGAAACATATGCAACATTTTTCATTTGTCATTCTTCTTTACGCATAATGGACAATGACTTTCTTGCCCATCAAATCGAACTTGACAAATAAATCAATACAACATATGGATAATGTAATTAAAGAATCAATTTCAATATTATCTTCAAGTTAGGTTGGTTTGTAGGCTTAGGTTATAAGTTATGTTGGAACAATTAGTACTACAATCTTACAAATGCAGTGAAAAAGTAAAAGAGACACTAGAAGTTTGTTTATGTAATTCAGAGATAACTTTCTTACATCTACGGAGCCATATCTAGAAACTTCTACTAATAATAATCCAACAAATATTAGAATAGCTAGTATAGCAATGCTCGTCTAACCCAAACTCCTATGATCAACTTGTTGATGCATTTGTGACTTAACTCTTCTAAGTAATGACTCTCTTTATCTCTACTTTGTTAAGACTCCCTGTTGGCCCTAACTACTAAAGTTGATTAGCAAACTTCTTTCATCCAAAGTCAATTTTTTCACTTGATGACTTTGATGGTTTTGTAGATGGATGGAAATTTTAGCAATTCATACAGCCTCTTCAATATGTTTCTTTTTGAATATGTTGACAATAAACATTACTTGGATATCTTGAAGAATACTTACTTGAACATGACTTTATTAAGCAAACTGAAGAGTTCTTTCAAAAGTGTATATTTTCTTACAATGCAATGCTTAGCCTTTGTCTCTAAGCGATCTAGATATTTTTCTTCACTTGGTTGTCTAAAAATCATCTATCCAATTAACCTTGAAGATTGTAACAAGTTGCCTTGAAATTTGATTACTATGTTGGAATATCTGGTGTAATATATTCAGGATTCCCTTATTGATTCTTAGCAGATCAGCAATATTTTACAACTGAAATAATCTTAAAATCTTTTGTAAATCTTCCTATGAATGGTTGGATAGGGTTACATAAGAATAGGTTAAGATATGTTTAACTAGATGGGAATAGGTTAAGATATGGCCTGATTGATTCTTTCTAGCAAAACTCAGCAATCTATCCTCTAACATTCACATGGTAATGAAAAGGCAAATAATAGTCAGTAATTGGCCTAGTAAGATTGCAGTAGAATTTGTTGACCATGTCTCAATTGTATGTCATGATCGATGTTGCAATATTGGTTAGCTTAAGTTGATTTAACATTGAAGTAAACCTGAGGTCAGTGAAGATTTGATGCTTCACATTTTTTCCATTGCAAAGGACCTTGCACTTGCACTGTAAAACTTGAACGGTTAGTAAAATTTCTATCAAGCTCAAGTTTAGGTTGTTTAGGTTTCATACGGGCTGGAACCTTAGTCTTGCTATTCTTTTTTCCAACCATCGCTTTTGTTGTCTCCTTCTAAAAGAGGGTGAAGTTTCCTTTTACCTTTCTCTTTCTATGACAACTTTTAGAACATCAATGGCTACCAGTGACTCAACATCTAGCACCTCTACGACTGTGGCAATTGGGATAAGTGAACTAAGAAAAGCCTCTATTGGGGTTGCAATCTTCGCAATCTCCATAATTGTTTCTTAGGCTTGTTCTTGATGTCTAATACCTATACTTGTTTGAGTGGCTTCTTGATAGGTTTCACTTTCAAAAATCAAGACAAGTGGAGCTTTAATAGGTTGTTTGAATACCACTAAGGCAAGACATGCACTTTTTCTGATAAGGGCTCACCAACAACTTCCCTTCTTCCTTTACTTGATGATGAAGAACTTCCCATTTTTCTCTTCAAGAACATAAGGAGAATGGTGGATTTGAATATGAAATTTGAATTATAGTGCATACCTCCTTCTATAACCATCAAGTATAAGGTTTGCCATAAGGAAAGTTGTATTATCACCTGGCACAAAATCTCTGAAATTAGGTATGATATGAAAAACTTTGATTCTAATTTGATTTTTGGTTACTGCAACACATTAGATAATTATGGTAGGGACAAATTTTTTCAAACTTCCCATATCAAATCCTCCTTGCCACATTAACATTTTTTTACCACCATAACTAAACTGATCATCTTTCAATCTTCAAAAGAAATTTAATGGTTGAGATTGATTCAACCTTCATTTGCTAAAACTAAGAAATACTAGAAAAACAAAAGGAACATATTTTAAAAAATAAATATGTACAAGATAGAGATCAATAAAAAGTGACAAAATTAATGAAATAGGCTATAGCACCTTGCAGCATTTCTAATCTTGTTGCATCGGGTGCTTTTGTAAACCGGTCAACATATTGATGGTTTGTTAGAACATATTATAATGACTTTCTTCTCCACCAATTCACAAATAAAGTGGTGTTAAATGTTGATGTGCTTCATCCATGAGTACTACACAAGACTTTTAAAAATGTTAATAGAACTTATATTATCACAAAATACCTTAAGCACTTCTTGCTCTAATTCATAATCCTTTATCATTTGCTTTATCTACAATAATTGTAAACTATAGCTTCTTGAAGTAATATACTTCACTTTTGCAGTTGATAGAGAGATGCAGTTTAGTTTTTTGCTGGTTACTATATTGTTGCCCATGAAAACCAACCTCCTGTTGTGCTTTTTCTATTATCGATCATCCTTACCTAGTTTGCATTAATGTGCACGATTAACTTAATGTTGTAACATATCCCATAATTCATTATTCCACTGACGTAGCTTATTATCCACATCACTACAAGCAAGTGGGATTCCTTTGGTGTGGTCTGATATCTTGCGCACACACCTACATTGTGGCAGATGTCTAGTGGTCAAATATAAAAGTCTTCCAATGATTCTTGAGTAGAGACTTAGATCTACTGGTTTTCTTGGATTATCTTTAATCAACTTACTATTGTGGTAAGTGGTGTTTTAACATCTCTTATGTTATGTTCTCCAATCCAAACTTCTTCACTAAGTTTATTGCGTATTTGGACTATAATATAAATGTTTCAGCTTTTAACAGCTAAACTTGCAATCCTAAAAAGTACTTGAGTTCGGCCATCAAGCTCATCTCGAAGTGATTTTGCATGCAAGATATAAAATCATTGGTAGCTATGTTGGAATAGTTAGTATTACAAAATTACACACCTAGCGAAAAAGTAAAAGAGATACCAAGAGTTTGTTTATGAAGTTTGGAGATAACTCTTCTATGTATGTGGGTCCACACCTAGAAATTTCCACTAGCGATTGATATAAAAAATGTTAAGGTAACTAGTTCAAACTAGTTAAGGTTGTCAAGCATCTGGTTCTTGCTAGAGCCCATCTCTCAATATTTTATAGTCACAAGAGAACTCCAAAACGAGGCAATCAATATGGGAAAAATGGATGTTATTGATGCAATCAATCAAGATGTAGCTGAGGTCAAGCTCTTAGGAACACAACTTCCATGGTCCTTAAATTTGTCGAAAATCAAATCCAACATTGTATTAATTAATATTCTCCTCTTAGTTTTCATGGCTATGATTTTCAATTGTAAAAACCTCAGGTTATGTTTGGTTGGAAATTTTGTCGGGATGAAAATGAAGGATATTTAATTGGGTATGAAAATTATATATGGTAGTAAAAAAAAACTAGTTCAAACTAGTGCATAAATGCTTGACTAATCCATCAATTAAAATTACCTTGAGGTTGGATAACATCAATTAAAAATCAAAGTTGAGGATACACCTAAAAGTGCATTTAAAACAAGGTATTGACATTACAAATTCTTGGTGCTACCATTTAGGTTAACTAATGCCCTTGCGGTCTTCATGGATCTTAGAAACCTAGTATTGGGGCCTTACTTGGCAACTTTGAGGTGATATTTATAGATGACAACTTGATTTACTCTCCTCAGTGAAGGGGAACATGAACCTTTGAGGATAGTCCTATAAATGCTTAGAGAGAAACAACTTTATATTAAGTTCAACAAATGCAAATTTTGGCTAAAGAGTGTGACATTCTTTGGACATCTCATATATATAAAAAAAGGGTGTTAGTAGACCTTTAAAAGGTTGTGGTGATTGTGTAATGGCCAAAGTCCACAGACATAACCAAAGTAAGAAGCTTTTTAGGATTAGCTAACTATTTTCGAAAGTTCATTATAGGATTTTCAAAATAGCCATGCCCTTAATTAAAATTACTTAGAAGATAAGGAAATTGGAGCGGGGCCCAAAGTACGAGAGGAGTTTTAAGGAGTTAAAGGAAAAGCTAACCTCAGTGCCTATATTGGCCTTACCTTGTGGGAATGACATATTCACTATATATAGTGCTGCAAGTAAGAATAGACTGGGTTATGTTTTAATGCAGAATAGTAGGGTGATAGTCTATACTTCAAAACAACTAAAACCATACGAACTCAACTACCCTACGCATGACCTAGAATCAGCAACCGTAGTTGTCACCTTAAAAATGTGAAGGCATTGCCTCTATGGAGTAATTTTTGAGGTATACATGGATCACAAAAGACTCAAGTACCTTCTTACTTAGAAGGAACTAAATATGAGTCTGAGGTGATGGTTAGAGCTAATTGGGATTGTGACTTGAGCATTAAGTACCACCTAGGTAAGGGAAATTGGGTGGCAGACCCCCTAAGTTAAAAAAAGGGTGGAACTATGGAGGCTCTACTCATAAAATAGCTCAAGTCACTACATCTAGAGGTCGTAGAGGCAACCAAAGTGATGTTGGCCTTGAGCATTACATCTTCAATCTATGAAGAAGTCAAAAACTCCAAGGACCCTAATTCAGAACTTGAGTGTTCAAAAGGAAAGCTAAGGAAAGACAAGTACAAGAGTTTTAAATAGGAAATGATGGTTTATGGTATATGAGGGGGAGATTATGTGCCCCTAAGAACATGGAGATAAGGAATAAAATTATATAGGACGCATACTAGTCTAAGTACTTAGTCCACCTGAGAAGTATAAAGATGTATAAGGATTTGAAATGAAATTTTCAATAAGCTAGAATAAAGTAGGATATAGCCAACTTTGTTTTGAAATGCTTGACCTACCAAAAAGTTGAGGCTCAACACCAAAGGTCTAGAGCCTTGAAGATACTCGAAAACTTTATGTTTAAGTTACCTCGAACTCTTTAAGGTTATGATGCAATATGGGTAGTTGTTGGTAGATTGACTAAATGGGCACATTTCTTTCCCATTCGATCTCCTTACACTATGAATAGATTGGGCAGGGTGTATATTAACAATGTTCTCAGGCTACATGGCACCATGGCAAGTATAGTGTCAGATTGAGATTCTTATTTTGTGTCATAATTTTAGAATAACTTCAAAAGGGCCATGGGAACTAAAATGGAATTGAGTATAGTCTATAATCCTTAAATGGACAGCTAATCAAAATAGGAAATTCAAACACTAGAGGATATGCTTAGGGCATGTGTTCTAGATTTTAAAAGGGTTTGGAGTGACTATCCACAGCTTATTGAGTTCTCTTATAATAGTTATCACAATATGATAGGGATGGCTTAATATGAAGCTTTATATGGTAGGAATGCCAATCACTAATTTACTGGATAAAGTAAGAGAGAATAAGCTAGAGTTGGTGCAGTTAACAATCAAAAAGGTATCCATAATACGAATGAGACTTAAGGAAGCCCAAGATACACAAAAGAGTTGGACAGATCTGAAGAGGAGGCCCTCACCATTCCAGTAACAAGTGAAGGTATACCTTAAGATCTCCTTAACGTAAGAAGATATGTGCTTTGGGAAAGTTGGAAAACTAAAGTGCATGCTTTGTTAGACCTTTTGAGATACTTGAAAAAATAGGCAAGGTGGCATACTGCTTAGCACAGCCTCCAGCATTATCAAGAGTATACAATGTTTTCCACATATCTAAATTAAGGAGGTATATGCTTAACTCGAGCGATGTGTTGGAAATTGAGCCCATGGTTATAAAGGAGGACCTGAGTTATAAAGAGTTTCTAGTAGGAATAGTGGATCAAAAGGAGCATACGCTACGAACCTAATCTATTTCATATGTAAAGGTCCAATGGTCCAACCATACTAAATGTAAAGCAACAAGGCAGCTAGAGAAAGACATGCGCCTTTGCTACCTCCATCTCTTCTTGAATAAGATACATTTAGTTTTGATGATGAAACTTATTATGAGGGAGGAAGATGTGACACCCTAGTTGAATTATGGGTAATAATAATGATAATGATGATGATGAAGATAGCTATTTTTAAATGCATACAGGGAGGGTATATTAATTATGCTAGTTAACTATTGCCTAACATAGAAAGTTCCACCAACTTATCTTAGGATGTTAGCATATAAATGATTGAGCTGAGTTAATAAATGATTTTTGGGATTCCCTATAGGAATGGGATAAATTAAGGATTGATTATGACAAGATTTAGTAGGTCAAAAAACCTAACATAATTATGTGTGGTGTTACCTTAGGAATAAGACCTATTAATTAGTAATAAGGTTGAAAAAAAGGGGAAAAAAAGGAATAAATGTCCCCACACTATAACTCACATTGGGTGGTTACAAGGGATTCAAGGGAATACACGAAGGAATTTCAACCACCATTATTAAGGTAATCCTAAACTGGAACCTAGTATCTTCAATTCAACTTATGGAATTAGGAGTTTGATTTTGGATGTTCTTACATGGTTTTCATACATACACTCCCAATTTCATATGAATATACATGAAAGAATACACGAGCATAAACATGCATGTAGGTGAACTATAGTGGAATCCTAAGTAATTGATCCTTTTTTCCGCCAACCAAGTTGATCAAATCCATTTTAGATTGACCCCAATAGATTTTGGTAGTAGGATCGACCTTGATTGTTCATGAGCAACCTTGATCATAATTTTAGTGGCCATCAAATCATTTCTCACCTACATAGACGTCGATCATTGTCGATCTTTGGTGTTACAATTGACATTCATAAATCACAAGTGATCGAATCATGATTCTCGAAACCCCTTGATCGTTCCCTGAATATGTGCTGATTGATCTAAGTTGATCCTGGGGTTGTGATCAACCTAAATCAGTCATGAAAGAATGGGATTGTTATTCTAGTAGCTCTCAGGGTCTAATGCCTTGTCCTATGACTGTCTTTGATTGATCTTGATCAATCTTAAATTGCCCAAATCTATTGCCTTGTGCTCAAGATCAATCCCATAACTTGTTTTTAGCATCCTTTTCATTCATTTGTGGGAAGCAACCTGATCCCACAAATGACTACCTTGTAGTCGCATAAAGCATAATTCACATAATCTGAGCATTACACAACAACTTCTATCCATTTCCCACATGAAAATAAAGTAAAATAATAGGAAAATTTTATTGCTACTCAAATATATAATATACGCTAGTAAGTATTTGTCATTAATACCCAAAAATATTTTGGTATTACACCCCCCTACATTAAGTTTTATCATTGAAACTTAATTTACACCTTAAAGCAAATAAGTGGGGGTATCGCTTCTTGATATCTTCTTTCAATTCCCAAGTTTCCTCTTGCACTATGTGGTTAGATTGTTGGACCTTTATGTATGGTATTGACCAATTCCATAAGTTTCGCTCTTCTCGGTTGATTATCTAGACTAGGTGCTTTTTATAGGTCAAGTCCTCATTCATAGCCAAGGGCTCCAGTTTTAACATGTGACTTAGGTTTGACACATACTTCCTTGGTTGGGATATGTGGAAGATGTTATATACCCGTACTAACTTCAAAGGTAATGTAAATTAGTATGCCATTTTCCTAACTTTTTCCAGTATTTCAAATGGTCTAATGAAGCATGGACTTAGCTCCCTTGCTTTCCCAAACTACATCACTTTGCGAGTTGGAGAGATCGTTAGGTATACTTGTTCACTAAGCTGAAACTCCTATGGTCTTCTCCTCAAGTCAGCCTAACTCTTCTATCTATCCTAAACCTCTTTCATTCATTTTCGTCTAACAGCTACCTTATCAACAGTTAGTTGAACTAGCTTCAGCCGGATCATTTTCCTTTCCTTAACTTCATCGCACTAGCTTCAGCTCGATCATTTTCCTTTCCTTGACTTCATCACACTAGCTTCAGCTCGATCATTTTCCTTTCCTTGACTTCATCCCAATAAATTAGGGAATGACATTTCCTGCTATGGAGTATTTCATGGGGAGCCATCTTAATGCTCACGTGATAGCTATTATTGTAGGAGAATTCTATCGAAGGAAAATAATCACTTCAAGCACCTTTAAAATCACAGATACATGCCCTAAGCATATATTCCAATGTCTGAATTGTCTATTCAGATTGTCCATCTATCTTTCTAAGTGGTATGCTATGCTTAAGTCTAACCTTGTACCCATAGCCTCTTGGAAACTTTTCCAAAAATAGGACACAAATCGAGGATCTCGATTTGATACTATGCTTCGATGGTACACATGTAACCTTACTACATTATCGATATACACCTTGGCCAACTTGTCTAAGGTGTACATTGTTTGAATTGGAAAGAAATGAGCAAATTTCGTTAACTAGTCAACAATTACTTAAATGGTGTTATTGCCCTACCGTGCTTGTGGTAGTCCTATAATGAAATCCATTGTAATGCAATCCCATTTTTATTCTAGTATCTCAAGCAATTGAAGGTAACCTCCAAGGTATTAATGTTGGCCTTAATCTTCTAACAAGTCACACACTTCATCACAAAGTCTACTATGTCTCCGTTTATCCCAATCCACCAAAACTTCCTTTAGAGGTCCTTATCTACCTAAGTGTACAGAGTACTGGGTCTAATGTGCTTCTTGTAGAATTCTATTCCATATCTCCTTAATATTTAGAACACACAATCTCCCTCTCATAAATAGAGTGCCATCTTTCCTTACTTGGAAGTTTGGAATGCATCCTTAACTGACCTTATTCTTTAATGCTCCTATCTTTGGGTTTAAGGCTTGATACTTCTTAATTTCCTTGATTATTAAGGGTTCTGCACTTATGGTAGCTAATTTACTCTTAGTTGACTCCACAATCTCTAAATGTAGTGAGTCCAGTTGCCTTGCCAACAAGGTTACCATAACTCCAGTCCTCTTTCAGCTCTAAAGGCGTTCACCACTTGGTTGGGTTTATTTGGAGGGTACTTAATGACCAAATTGTAATCCTTGATCAACTCCAACTAATGTTTTGCCTAATATTCAGCTCTTTTTCTGTGAACAGATATTTGAGGCTTTTATGATTAGTATATATTTTGCAACTTTCTCCGTAATGAAAGTGCCTTGAAATCTTTAGGACAAATACCACTATCGCCAACTCTAGATCATGGGTTAGGTAGTTTACATTGTATGGCTTTAATTATGTTGATGCACAAATGATTACTCTATCATTCTGTATTAAGACACATCCTAACCCACTCTTGCTGAGGTTACTATAAATGGTGAATCCACCACCTTCCATCGACAAAACTAAGATTGGTACCAAGGTCAACTTCTTTTTTAGCTTTGTAAAACTCTTTCCACACTCCAGACTCCATTTAAATTTCTTAAGTTCCTGCAGTAGCTGAGTTAAGAGTGTCACAATCTTGGCAAACCCTCTAATGAATTTCCCATAATACCCTGTGAGTCCAAGAAAGCTGCTTAGCTCCATTACATTCATAGGCCTAGGCCACTAGAGGATTGCCTTGATCGTTTTGGAGTCCATCAAAACTCCTTCAGATATTACATACCCTAGGAATGCGACGCTTCTTAGCCAAAATTCACATTTATTAAACTCGGCATATAACTATTTTTCTCTTAAAGTTTGTAACACTATTCTTAGGTGTTCCTCATGTGCCTCATCACTCGATGAGTAAACTAAGATATCATCAAGGAATACCACAACAAAATTATCCAAATATAGCTTAAACACTTAGTTCATTAAATCCATAAAGGCTACCGAGGTATTAGTTAACTTGGAAGGAACACTAAGAACTCTTAAAGCCCATATGTTGTTTGAATAGTTGTTTTAGGTATGTCTTCAATTTTTATTTTTATTGATGGTATCCTGACCTCAAGTCAATTTTCAAAAACACTCTAGCAACATTGAATTAATCAAACAAATGGTCAATCCTTAATAAGGGGTTCTTGTTCTTAACAGTTACTTTATTGAGCTCCCTAGAGACTATACACGGTCTTGGACTTCCTTTCTTCTTCTTGGCAAAAAGCATAGGGAGTCCCTAAGGTGACGTGCTTGGCTGTATCTACTTGTTGTCTAGAAGCTCCTATAGTTGCACTTTCTATTCTCTCAACTCTACTAGAGTCACTCGGTATAGGGCCTTCGAAATAGGTGTAGTCCCTATAACTTATTTTAAATTCAATTATCTTATTTGGAGATGGTCTTGGTAGGTTGTCTAGAAACACATCAAGGAATTCATTAACCACAGAAATATCCTCTAATTTCAATTCTTGTTCTTGCGTGTCAATGGTGCATGCAAAATAGGCTCGTACCCTTTCTTAATGGCCATAAGTATTAGTGAGCTGAGCTAGTTAGTTCGACCTCAGGTACTTCAATGGAAACAGAAACCATTGCTTGAATATGGGTTGTAGTTTATAATCTTATTTCTGCAATCCACGTGGGTAAAGCTTTTCGTTAACCAATCTTTCCATAGAATTACATCAAACTCCTTCATGTGTAGCCGTATAAAATCGACTTTCAATTTGGAATTTCCACTTAGATTTAAATCATAGCCCTTGTAAACTACGTGTGTTACTAAGATTTCTCCCCCAAGAATAGCCACCTTATAAGGTCGGTCTAATAGTTCAAGCTCATTTTCTAGGTGCTTGGCAAATCTCTTAAAGACAAAAGAATGGGATGTGCCACAATCTAACAAGGCATATGCATTAAGTTGGTTAACAATGATGTTACCTACAACAATTCTTCCTGCATCATGGCAAATTCCCTAGCATTTCCTTTGAGTCTTTGACTCATTAGATTAGGCTAGGGATTATTGCTACTACTACTATTTGTGCCGCCACTAGGGTTCACGTTGCTTTGGCTAGCCTTGTAATTGTTGCTATTGTTGTTGTTGGTAGTTGCTAGATTTCTTGAATTATTTGTGCAATCTATACCTTGATGGCCTTACTAGCCACACATAAAACATGCACCTATAATTTGTCTACATATGCCTGGATCTCTGTGTCCATATAGCATACACTCAAGTAATAAAGGCATCGCTCCGCCATTATAGGACTGATCGCTCTGCCATTATAGGACTGATTTGGCTTCTTGTTATTTCGTTAGCTGATTAGCAGTCCCTGGGGTCTAATGGTGGTGCTAGAACCTAGCCTCAGTCGCATAAGGTTATTCTCAACTTCACATCTGTTTATATCAACCTCTAACCAGGTGGCAGCTTCAAGTAGCTTGTCAAAGGTTGAAGGTTCATAAAGAGCTAACATCATTTGTAGCCTGCTTTTTAGTCCCCTTGTAAACTTGTCATAATATCTCTGATTATTAGAACACAATAATGGTTATAGAAATAACCTTAGTAAAATTTTGGTAGATGATTTATTTAATTACTAGTTTATTTATTAAATCATTTTTGTTTGAATTTATTTGGATAACATTTAGCATTCATGGAAGGAAAGATGCACAATATCAAGTTAGTCAAACCTTACCAATTTTTTTGGGAAGAGTAACCAAATTTTCTTTAATCAATATTTTATTGAAAATTGGTTAAGCTAATCCTACACAAAAATTTTGGATACCTAGGGTAGGGGTTATTATGCACGTGAAAACTAAAAAGAGGGATTTTTAGGCTAGAAATTTTTTGTGAAAAATCCTTGAAAGTCTAAAAATTTAGTGAAAATGAAATCTAGGTATTCTAGGCTAGTTAGAATTTTTCCATATATATAAATTATCGTGAGGGGGAGTTTACCATGATTGGGAACCTTGAAAATAAGGAATTAGTCCAAAAATCGGTGGGGAAATTAACAGGAAAATAGAAAATTAATATACTTAATTTTTAAAGTTCTAAAATATGAAGAATTAAATTATCTAAAACTCTTAACAAACCCTAGGGTATAAATACCCATAAAAAAAGAAAGAAACGCCATTCTCCCACCTTAGAGCTGTAGTAGGCATTTAGAGAGAGAGGGAGGGATTTTCTTTACCTTCGAGCACCACAATTTACGATAATTCTTACATTAAATTATTTGTTTATCATGCATACACCTAGGAATAATAATTTTTCATACATAGGTAGATGAAAATATGAGTTTTTAGAGGCCTACATGTGTTTAATGCATAGAGATTGTGTGTAGGAATTGTGAGAAGTGTGTATTAACCTACTGCATGAGAATCTAAAACATGTCTTGGATTATTTCAAAATTTAGTTACTATTCATTAATCATGTTTTGCATGGTTAAGATTCATAAAAATATACCTAGAGACCTTTAGAATGATGATGCAAATGTGTTTTGGTGATTGGAATGTTGTAGAATGTAAAATTTTAACCAAACTCTTCCTTTGTGCGAAGCTAGCACTCTATCATAGTCGTGGCTGCGATCATGGAGCGCGATGACGTAGGAGAAAGGAGGCCCATTGTGGGTGTGGAACAAACTGCGAGACTTAAAGGGTGGTGTCGAGAAATAGACCCCGCAGTTGCGAGAAGGACCTTGGTTGTCGATGGATTATGCATGTTATACTGAATGTTACGTTATTTCCTTTGAATTATTTTGAATTTCAATATTGGATTAGATTGTTATGATATATATTGACTTTGGAATCTGCTAAGGGTGGTCGTGGGTAATGCTGTATCATAGTCCTGGATTGGGGCATGAAAAAAGTGGTATTGGAGTTTAAGGTTTGATTCTAGACGTATAAAATGCTTACCAGAGCCTCAATTTTGATTTTTGACACGTAAGATGTTCATTGTAGCTTAGGCATTGGCACTGGAAACCTATAACTTATCACTTAGATTGAGCCATAGGAATCACATTAGAAGAACTTAGAATTTAGTAGCTCATTTCATACATCCATAAGTTATAGAATCATTTTTGTTGCCCTAGAGATTTACATCGATATAGTAAATGAAGGGGGCTAGTTGTTTAAGTGGACAAATGCCCTCAAGTCACAATGCCTTACCCTAGAAGAATATGGATTGTCTCCTTATCATGATAACCCAACTAGGAGAAGTAGTTGCTACACTAACCAAAGCTTAAGAATAGCACGATAAACTCGTGGTTGAGAGCAAAGCATTAAGGGAGCATCTAGACACCTTTAAGAGGAAGTTGGAGGACTCAAAAACAACACAACAAAAGTTGGCACGGATGAATGAGCACCTATCAAAGAGTTATCAATACCATGTGGATGCAACACAGAAGGAGCGAGAGGAGCAGGTACAACATGTGCAACACCTTGGTCATGAGAATGACAAACTTCGTGTAGTGATCCATTTTCAAGTTGAGGACCTTGATCCAGGGAAGGAGCTCGAAAAAGAACTTGAGGAGATATCCAATAAGGCGAAGCTCAATGGTGGAGGCATAATTATAGATGAGTTATTTTAGACTAGAGGTATAATGCTAGATGAATCATTTCAAATTACAAGGTATAGAGTGATAGGGATACTACGATGAGGATAAGACTAACACATCCATTGTGAATATCGAATTTTGAGTGATGATAATAATATTGTAATTTTCTTATGACCATTTCGTGTCCTATTGTTGTACTCGATATCTGATTGCCCCTATTTTACGTGCATCTATATGTTTATACCAATTTGTAGAACTCACCTAATTCATAAACTTTTTCTCCTAATGTAGGAAAATGGTTGGAACTGACCTTTGACTGCTCCCATTGACCAACCAACTGAGCATGCATAAGCGTATCCCTTGCCTCCGCTCCTGATCCAACCCCAGCCATGGCTGACTTTGGGACAAATAAATTTAATGCAAGAGGACCTAATAGTCATAGCGACTTGGTAGCCCAAGTGATAAGGGCCTAGTAACAGGCTCGGGCACCAACTTTGACCTAACCCAGTAAGGGTACTAGGGCTCATTACGAAGCATTAAGGAGAGCTCACATAACCTTATTTATGGCTAGCACAACCTCGAAATGGTGCAAAAGTAGTTGAAAGAAATAGAGGATAACTTTAAGGTGATGGAGGAAGCTATGAATGTACGCCTAAGATTGGTGATTCTGTTCTTAGTCGGTGAAGCTACCTTGTGGTGGAAAGGCATCTCACTAGCAATGTTAGAAGAGGAACCAGTTACCTACGCTTGATTTAAAGAGGCCTTTTTGAACTATTTCTTTTTGAGCTCACTCTGCCTTTAGAAGATCGTGGAGTTTGATAACTTAGTAGGGTCCCAATATGTTAGTGGTGGAATACTCAACAAAATTCCAAACTTTAAGGAAGTACTTGACGATGGTGATGGCTTACCCAGCCCTCAAGGTGCACAAGTACGTTAGGGGGCTGAGGAGTAGGCTACTGATGGCCCCCGCACTGCATGATTTGATGACTTGTTGTGAGCTAGAATAAGAGTTGAAGCTAACATAAATTGCTAGGAGGCTGAAAACACTTTAAAGAGACCCAAATGCTCGAACTCTAGAAATAAGCAATCGGGGTCTTCATCTAGACTACTGGCTAACAAAAAGGCAAATAGGACTATAAATGGGTAGGCCCTAATACAATTATTTGAATGTAATATCTGCCACCCCGACACACTAGAAGTGCCGAATAAAGGTTGAAGCATACCTTTAATGTGGCCAGCAAGGCCATAGGGTGACAGAGTGCCCACAAGGTACTACTGAACTGGCTACCAACACCAACACTTACGAGAATGGCTCTAACACTAACACCAACAACGATAAGTCGAAATTGAATGCATAGGCATTTGTGATGACCCAGGGAGAGATTGAAAATGCTAAGGACATGGTCACAGGTAACAAAATCGTTAACTAGTCTCACACTTATGCCTTATTTGATTGTTGTGCATCACATTCCTTTTTCCACTATTAGGCGATTAGGACATAAGCCATAAAACTAGAACAATCTTATAGAGTGACCACACTAGAAGGAAAATGAGCGTGGGAAATTAATTTGATACCCTATGTAGGGGTTTAATGGCACAACGACACTAGGTGAAAGAAGACATGGGAACTATCAAATCAAAGACAGAGGAATCAAAGTGGCACAAGGAAGCGTGGCAATGCCCCACCCTATTCTTGAAAAAGAAAAGTCAAAAGCTTGGGATTGAGTGTGGAGGATGAAAAATTCAAATACAACACGATTAAGAATGGATATCCCCCATATAAGACAAATGACCTACCCAACCATTAGCTCTTAAGCTTGTCTAATTAAGGTAGTCCATATCTGCCTATGTTGAGGAATTTAATACACACCTAGAGTGTATGTGTAAAGCACTAGGATAGCCACATTAAGAGGAAATGAGGAAATGAGTAATGGATACTTCTACCAGATTTTGAAGTGAATGCAAGTTTTGAGGATGAAACTTTTTGTAAGGGGGTAGGATGTAAACCTTGGATTTTTGGGACAGAATATTGGTTATAGAAATAACCTTAGTAAAATTTTGGCAGATGATTTACTTAATTACTAGCCTATTTATTAAATTAATTTTGTTTGACTTTATTAGGATAGCATTTAGCGTGCATGGAAGTTACGATATGTACTATCAAGTTAGTCGAATCTTACTGAATTTTGGAAAGAGTTAACCAAAATTTCTTTTTATTAATATTTTATTAATAATTGCTTAAGGAATTAATTTAAGGCTGTACTTTATTATTTTATTATAATATTTAGGTGCAATTTTTTGGGAAATAAGGAAAGTGAGTAGGAAATGAGATATGCTTATAATAAGGGGACCTAATCCTACCCAAAAATTTTGGATACCTAGGGGAGGAGTTAATATGCATGTAGAAACTAAAGGGAGATTTTTAGGCAGGAACATTCGTGTGAAAACTCCCAAAAAATCTGAAAATTCTGTAAAAAGGAAATATAGGTATTCTAGACTAGTTAAAATTTTTCCATATATTTAAATTATCAAGAGGGGCTGTTTAGCATGATTGGGAGCCGAGAAAATAAGGAATTAGGCCAAAATTTCGTGTGGAAATTTTCCAAGAAAATAGAAAATTAATTTACTTAATTTTTAAAGTCCTAAATATGAGGAATTAATTTCTCTTAAATTCTTAACAAACCCTAGTTTAAATATCCATAAAAAGAGAAAGAAGGCCCCATTCTCCCACCCTAGAGTTATAGTAGCCATTCAGAGAGAGGGGGATTTTCCTTACCTTAAAACATCATGTTTCATGGTAATTCTAGCTTTAAATTATTCATTTATCTTGCATACCCATAGGAACAACAATTTTTCATACATAGGCACATGAAAATATGAGTCTTTAGAGACCTACACATGTTTAATGCATAGAGATTGTGTATAGGATGTATGGCTGTGTATAGGAGTTGTAGAGAGAGTGTATTGACATAACATGTGAGAATTTGAAATGTGTTCTGAATTGTTTCAAAACTTAGTTAGTATGCATGAATCACGTTTTACATGATTAAGACTCATAAAAATATGCCTAGAGATTTTTAGAATGATGGTGCAAACATGTTTTGGTGATTGGGATGTTGTAACATGTAAAATTTTGATCAAACAATCCCCCTACACAAACCTCGTGCTTTGTCGCAATTACGTTAGCGATCATGGAGCATGACAATGTGGGTGCAAGGAGGCACACCGTAGGTGCAAAACGGACCATGAGACATGAAGGATGGCGTTGAGCAATAGACCCTGCGGTCGCTTAGTGTGGTTGTGAGGCTGGTCTTCGTGGTCACGAGCCTGATCACGATCATTGGACAGAATGCAATTCTTATGTAATTTGAGCTGAATTTTTTGATTTTAAGATCAAATTAGACATAAATTCACTATATAAGATGTAATTGACATAAGAAATATTAACTAAGAGAATCTAGATAGGAATAATCAGTCAATTAGCAGCCAGAAATTAAACAAAATGTTAAATAAGATAGGGAGGATATACATGAAACATCTAAAAACATTAAATATTAGTTGAATTAAGTAATAAACAGGCACTATATATGTGATTGGTTAGGAAATCAAGAGTTAATAATTGAGAAATCTATTAAGTAGCAGAATCAAGCGACAGGTAAGTGGTTAGTCCTATCCAACTTTAACATTTTTACAACTATTTTTATACAATTGGAATTTTTGTTACACATGTAAAATTATTCCTAAATATTTTTTTGTTTATGAAAGTGCGAATTCGACATGATGATTTTTTGTGAAATTTAAACATTCATTAATTTTTCCAAAAACCTTGGATGTGGGTTAATTGCAAATATTTTCTTTAAACTGAATATTCCAAGATCAAATACGTATTGCTTCCTCTCCCCCCTTACAAAAAGTATTGTTTTCGAAACTTAACTAACCTATTTCAAAAGCAGGTAGGGGTATCGACTTCTGATTTCATCTTTTGACTCCAATGAGTGGATCAGAACCTTACTACCCCAGTTGATTGGATCAGAATCCCAACCTATAATCTTGATTGAGTGGGTTAGAATCCCAACCTATAACCTTATTTGAGTGGGTCAAAATATCACCTATTAGCCATAAGTGGGTCAAACCAATCCATACACTACCTTAACAATAATGACAAAAATAATTTTTTCATGGATGATTTAAATTTCTAGTGTCTAATTATTTGATTATTTTCATGTGAATAATGTGGGGAAATATTAAATATGTATGAAAGATAATATATACACTATTAAGCTAGTCAAATCTTACAAGAATTGATGAGTTAGCCATTCTATGCTTAATAGGGACCACATAAAAAAGATTAAGACTAATTTTGGTCTAAAAATTTTGAGAAATTCACGTGGAATTCCTCCAAAGTGTGAGAAGCCCAAAATTTTGATAACTAGCTTAATTACACTCTCATATAATATATATATATATATATGTATGTATGTATGTATATATATATTGTGGTAGATCTATAAGAAAGAAGTATTTCCTCCACCCCAAAACCTCCAGCTACCATCCAAAAGTTAGGCACAAGAAAGACAGATGAGTTTAAGGCCAAACAGTAGGACTCAAGGTGAGTTTTCAGTTTGAATTTCATAAAAGTTGCGTATGTTCTTAGAGATTTCACCATACACATTCTAGGCCTATAAAGCATGAAACTTTTATAAGCTACACATGGGCTGAATTAGGACATGATGTTGGGATCATGTTAAATGAACTATGCATAGGAGATTAGACGTAAGGTCGCGTATCAGAGAATATAGTGAATTTTGGTGAAATCTTAGATTTTCTTGAACAAATGTGGAAAGACCCTTTAAAATTTGATATATTTTTTTTGTTAAGGATATGATTTAAAGTTCCTAAAAACTCTTAGAATATGTTTAGATACTAAGTAGAAGGATTAATAATGGGTAAAATAAGACCTAGAACTAAAAGTGACCATACTTCACATGTAAACTCGTCTCGTGTCTACAACTTGCAGCCATGCTTCTACATGTTGCAATCACAAAATGAGTTCGCATGGTTGTGGACAAGACCTCAAGCATCTCCAATACACCCTGAAGCTAAAGTCAGGATTACACTGCACCCGTAATCTAACCTATCACAATTGCAAGGTTCAATAGTGACACATAACAAAATGCATCATACCTTATTTCACTGACACGGTTCTAGTTTCTGCAACCGTGAGGCCTAGTGCAAACACATCTAGAATGTCCCGCAGTTCGTTGTAAGATCACAGAACCCATTTTCATAGTTACAGAAGATGTTCTCATGAGGGCAAGACCTAGAAAATGGTCAAAATCCAATTTTAATGATTTAGTGTCAAATTTTGTCACTTTTAAACCTAAAACACATCAATTAATTGGAATATAGCCACCAGACATAGAGATAAGTGGACTAACACTTAGGATTGTATCAAGAAACATCTGGAGACTAAATTTCCACCGAATTGAGAATTAAATTAAGATATTGTTCTGATTTGAATGGGGGATTGAGAAATCAAACCGGTGAGTTTCAAAATTAGTAAGTGGGTACCAAGTAAGTTGGTTTATCTACTTTTAAATGAAATATTTTAGTGAAAATTTAATATTTTTACAAACGTTATTTTGTAATTTTTCTTGAAGGTTTCCTATTCTGCTTGCTTAAACTAGTATGTCTTCTTTTAAAATGTTTTTCTTGAAAGAGTTTTAGGTGTGGGCAAGTACTAAATGAGTGTGTTCTTAAATTGTTCAAAACATGTTAACTGAGTGTACTAGATTATTGTGATATGTTGCCATAGGGATAAAATGGTAGTGTAGGAATTGGTTCTACCCACTCACTAGGTAATAGTTCCGATACATGACTCACTCAATTGAAATTATAAATTGAGATATATGATCTTCCTTAGTTGGGGTAAAAGACTAACGTCCTTATCAGTGATAATGGTACATGAACTGCTTGAGTCCTTAGGCATGCCAAAGAATAGTATAGTGAAACGAATTTGTGATATATTACATATGAAATCTTAACTGTCTACTTTCTTAAAATATTCAAATAAATGTTTGAATTTTATAAATATTTTACTATGTTCATATTTCAACAATAAAAGGCAAGTAACTACTTATTAGGTGATTAGTCATTCGCATATTTCCAGAACTCCTTTTGTAGAGAACCGTAGTGAGGAAGGCAGTTATGGGGATGGTAGGAGGCTTAGGAAAGAAAGAGCTTAACGATAGTTTTGCTTAGTGAATATAACTACGAATGTAAGAGTGTAGATTCCAATTTACTTATATTTCCATTGCATACTAGACTTTTTATTGGAAATAAAGGAATTTTATGGTTTAGTTTCTTTGATATTTGGATTTTGGTTGCTACTAAGATTTGCGTCTTGTAGGCATTGCCAGGTTGTGTTTTCAATTAGGGGCGCGACAATGATTATGGGTGAAACTTTGTGAGTGAGTTGACACATCCATATTAACTAAATATTGGGACCAAAAGAAAATTGGCTAAGGAACGAAACGAGGAGAGCTTGTTCTAGATGCAATAATACGTTGAGATCTAGTTTTGCTTGACTTAGATGAAGTGTTTGTAGTGTAAGATGTCCTGTAGAATACAAGTTGTGATCTCGTTAACTTAGATGAAGTGTTTGTAGTGTAAGATGTCTTGTAGAATACAAGTTGTGATCTCGTTAACTTGTGATGGTGGAATAAGTTTCTTGACCAATGCCTAGCACACATAGTGGTAGCTTTTAGTGACGTTAATATTTATTGCTTTTGACTCATGAGGTTGGTATTACAACATCAAGTTGCAAATATGATGTCAAACTATTTAACTAAAATAAAAATTTGTTTTATAATATAAAGTAATTTATAATAAATGTATTTTAAATTAGTTTGGCTAGATTTGATTGGACTTAAACATCACTTTTATTATTAATATCAGTTGAGGATGGTAATGAGGATGAGTACTCCAGAGCGTAGATGTGGGGATGGGATTTTTTTCATGGGACAACATGTCACGATTTATAGTATGTTGGTGAGTAGTAAATGGTGTAGATTTAGAACAATGATGTTTCATCCATTTATTCTCCAACTAGGCCTGTCAGTTGGTAGAATACCATACACATAAAATAATAGGTATGGGTATGGGTCTTGCTCTACTCATTAATACCCATCAATATCTGTACTCAGTGAAATTAAAATTATAGGTATTGGTCTTACTCTACCCATTAATACCTATGACTATTTATACCCTATATTTATCTATTAATACCCGTAGTTATTTTTAAATGATTTTTGTAAACCCCAAATTTTTGGGATACAACAATGGTTATAGGAATAACCTTAATAAAATTTTGGCAATGATTTATTTAATTACCAGCCTATTTATTAAAATTTTTTGTCTAAATTTATTGGGATAACATTTAGTGTGCGTGGAAGGCAAGATATGCACCATTAAGTTAGTCGAACCTTACCCAATTTTTGGGAAAGAGTTAATCAAATTCTCTTTAATTAACATTTTATTGACAATTGCTTAAGGAATTAATTTAAGCCTATATTTTATTATTTTAATCTAATTCTCCAGTGCAATTTTGGGAAATAAGGAAAGTGAGTAGAAAAGGAGATATACTTATAATAGGTGACCAATTCCTACCCAAATATTTGAATACCTAAGGGAGGAATTATTGTGCATGTAGAAACTAAATAGAGGGATTTTTAGGCTGAAAATTACATGCGAAAAATCCCTGAAAATCTGAAAATTTGGTAAAAAGGAAATATAGGTATTCTAGGCTAATTAGAATTTTTCCCTATACTTAAATTATCAAGAGGGGAAGTTTACCAGGATGAGAGCCTACAAAAATAAATTAGTGTGGAAATTCCTAGGAAAATAGAAAATTAATTTACTTTATTATTAGAGTCCTAAAATATGAGAAATTAAATTCTCTCAAACTCTTAACAAACCCTAAGGTATAAATACCCACAATAAGAGAAAGAAAACCCCATTCTCCCACCCCAAAGTTGCAATGGCCGTTTAGAGGGAGATGTATTTTCTTTGCCTCCAAACATCACGATTCATGGTAATTTCTATGTTAAATTATTCATTTACCATGCATACACATAAAAACAACAACTTTGCATACATAGGCACATGAAAATATAAGTTTTTATAGACCTACACATGTTTAATGCATAGAGATAGAGCATAAGATGTGTGGTTTTGTGTAGAGTTGGACGGAGCGTGACATACCGCATGAGAATTTGGAACGTGTTCTGGATTATTTCAAAGTATGTATGAATCAAGTTTTACATGATTAGGACTCTTGAAAATATGTCCGGAGATCTTTAGAATGATGGTGCAAATGTGATTTGGTGATTGAAATGGGGTAGGACGTGAAACCTCATCCGAACAGTAGCCTACGCATTGCATTGCAATCATCGACAGTGTGGGTGCAATGGGCTCAACTCACCTATGGATTGAGCCACGAACCTAATGGGTGGCGTCGGGTTGTAGGCCCTGTGGTTGCTTGGCACGGTTGTGAGCCTAATTGTGACCACTAGACAAATTGTAGTTCTTATGTTATTTATCTTGAATTTTTTGATTTTGAGATTAAAATAGGTTCAAACACACTACCAAAGAGATAGCAAAGTATGAAAAATAGTAATTGAGAGAATTCAAATAGGAATTATCACTCAACTAATAATTAGAAACCGAATGGACTACAAAGTAAGACACGTAGGATGTACATGAAACATTTGAAAGCATGAGGTTCATTTGAATTAAGTCATAAATGGGCATCATATATGTATGATTGATTAGAAAATCAAGAGGCAAAAGCCAATGAATCTTTTAAGTAATAGAATTAAGTTAAAGGTCAATGGTTACTCCGTGTTAACTTTTACAAACGTTTTCAAAACTATTTTTATAATACAATTGGAATGTTTGGTATACATGTCAAATTATTCTTAAATATTTTTTGTTTCTAAGAGCACGAATTTGACATGATGATTTTCTGTGAAATTTAATTATTCATTAATTTTTCTAAAAACCTGGATATGGGTTAATTGCAAATGTTTACTTTAAACCGAACATTCCAAGATAGAATAAGTATGATAAAAAGTGCAAAGCTTCTCATATAATGCCAATAGTGGTGTAAGAACTAGTTCTGCTCACTCACCGTGTAATAAGTGAGATTCTGACTTACTCAACCGAGATTATAGGGTGGGATTCTAACCCACTCAATTAAGGTTATAGGTTGAGATTTTTGATTCTTTCAATCGAGGTTGTAAATTGAATAATGTGACCTTCCTTACATGGAGTTATAGACTATCATCTTGATTAGTGGAAATAAGTTCACGAAGTATGTATTATTATGAGTAGGCAAAGGAAATGGACATGTGAACTATGTGTCTGGCAATATGATTTGAAAATCTGTGAAATGTTAGAAAACTTATTTTATGCAAATTATTATAGTTATTTCTACTTACATTCTATGAAAAACTAAAAAGATAGGAGGTACTATTTGCTGGCATGACTCTCGCTCACCATTTTTAACTAATGTTTTGTAGAGGTAATTAACAAAAAGGATCAAACACGAGAATAGTAGACTTGGAGGGAGACAAGCACCTTTATACTAGTTATTTTATTTCCATTATTTTCAATAGCAAGGGAAACAATTTTGATGTAATAGTTAAGTTATTTTTATTTTGCTGCATATGGGATGTTAGATATTACAATAGATGCTATATTGTTTTCTTTTAGTTTGTTGCGAATAATATTATTGGATTGGTTGTTATAATACATGTTTATTTTGGTATTTATTGAAGTGATTTGCAAGTACAACTATGTCATGATTCTGGATTTGAGACGTGACAATTCGATATTAAAATTTTTTCTAAATGCAATTTTAAAAAAATAATTATGAATATTTAGACAAAAGCTTCTTGAGTTTTCATAAGCAAATATGCTTAAATTTATATTTTTTAAATATCAATGAGAAATTTAAAAATATAATAAAATTTTAAAATAAAGGTTACTTCAGTGAAATGATATTTGATAATTCAAACTAATTACTATATCAAGTGATTATAATATTTACATATATTATATTAACCATAACAAATACAAAAAGCGAAATTTTAGATATGATAAATATTTATCAAATTAGATTCTAAACATATGGGTAAAATTTCAGCATTACCCCGTAAGTTTAATATTATATTAGGTTGAATAGGGTATGGTTTTATGTCATGAATATTAATGGGTATAGGCATTTAAAGATATTTTACATATGTATATTTATAGGTATGGATATGAGTTTGAATGGAACAAAATCCTACGTATTGGTAGGGGTACCTCCAACTACTTGACCTATTTTACATCGAGGCCACTAAATTCAATGGGCAAGTGTAGTGGTATTAAGGAGGGAATCTTTGGACCACAGACTTGTATAAATATGCCTTGCATAATCAAGACAAACAACCGAGAATCATAGTACAAAAGGTATATTTTTATTTTGTATTTTATGAAATTTTAGGTGAAATTTTTGAGAACGGTAGGGTTTTTAATTCATGTAAATGATATAAAGGTAGCTTACCTTGTAAAATGATACAATTAAAATATATTTTAAAATTTTAAGTTGAAACAATAAAAATACAATAGCAAAACCCTATAAAAGTAATAAATAAATATTATTTTTTAAATATCATTTAAATTACATAAAATGTTTAGATAAATTAAAAATATGTCATTATTATCCTGAAAGCTATTTATTATCTAGTTATTAAAATATTTCAAATACGTAATTAAGCTATTTTTAAAATATTTTTTCAAAATTGTTGTACTAGTTTGTAAACTTTGAGTTATGTTTCAAAATTTATTATCCATGTATATACGTTTCATCCTGTTTTACAATTTTGTTTCATTTTCAATATTTATTTTGAATTTTTCCTGTTAGTTAAATTCAATAGAATGGATGTATTTTTAAATATTCTATTATTTCTTATTAATCAAATAATTGAAATATTATTTTTTGTATATTAAAGATATAAAACAATTAAATTAAACGATATTTAGAGTTTGAAATAATTTGTAAATTGAATCAAGGTCGACATGCAAAGCTTAAACTTGAAATCTATACTTTTGAGTTTGAACTCAAAAAAAAAAAAAAAAAAACAAAGACTTGACTCCACTCATTTGTAATCCTACATTCAGATAAGAAACCTAATCATTCAACCATATATCATTTAAAGTAAAATCCCTCTACAACCTTCATTCCAAAAACAATTAGGTTTCTAATTTTAACAGTCAGAACAATAACAATGAAAATGCCTCTCCCCTCCTTTTTAATGACATTATATGAACAACAGCCTAAATTAAAATAGATTATTGACACGAAAACCTGTATAACTACAAGTGGGATGTTCAGCATTAATTTTTATGGCATTGTTTGAGGCATCAATAAGCTAATTCCTAGATTACAATATGCATGGAAATCCCCTTCATACACAGTATGGAGCGTAGATGGTCAAATGTGGTGGCATGGAGTGACATCAATCACTATTCCGTTTTGAAAAATAATTGTCCTTCATCTGTCTTATTCTATTTGGACATTTTCAAAAAGTAAGATTCTCAATTTTCATAGGACAAATTGAATGGCCATTGACTTGTGCTTCATTTACAAACAAACTATAAATGGGACAAACATAAAAAAGTAAAAATGCAAAGGAAAATAAAAACCAAATAAATGTCTCTAATAAGAAAAAAACAATCTTTTTAGTTATCTGATATGCTTCATTGATTTCAAGTAAAAATTTTCAAAATAAATAAAAATATAGCCAAGTAGCCAATGGTTCTAGCTGATAGAGGTGTTGATAATTCGATAATCCGACCGAATGAACTAAAACCAAAGTTTGGGTATGTACAATTTTGGTTCAATATACAGTATGATTATTTTTAAAATTTCAGTTTGATTTTGATATTTTGGTTTAGTGTACAGTATTGAGTGAAATGTCGAATTTTATTTTTATTTTGAAAATTTTTCATATTGTTACTTATTTTTTACTTAATTTTTTTTATACTTATGATTTAATCTTCTTTTTTTATATTTAATTCTTAAAAATTTTATACTATTATTTTATATTTTTAAACAAAAAATATTTTATTATGTTAGATATATTTTTTCTTTAAAAAATCTAAACCAAAATAATGAAATATTAAAATAAAAATATTTAATATTTATTTAAAAGCTATATAAATAAAATTTATAATTTTAAATATAAATTTATTTACTTTTATTATTATTTTTTAATTTCTTAAATTAAATTTGACATACCAAAATACCGAATCAAATATACTAAAAAAATTCGATAAGTTACGGAACTCAACCAAACATTTAAGTTTAATATTTAATACGCAATTTTGACGTATTAGATTTTTGATTTCAATTTGTTTTACTGAATGCACACCCTTAATAGTTGAAAAGGCAAATGAAAATGAAGATGCAAATTAAAGATAACTGTTTAAATAATATGTACAGAGCTAATACAATTTAGGCATTTTTTGTTGGGTGGTATAGTTCTTATCGAAAGTTTGCAGAGATTAGGAGTTTGATTAATGTAGTTGTCATTTAAAAAAAAAAAACCTAAGCTCATGCTCAAAGTAAATTTGTTGTTGAGCTTGATTTGTAATATCTCACACAGTAAGCAAATAACATGGGTTTAGGAGTGTTGGTGGATAAGGTAATACCATATCTATTCGTAAAACATAATCCAACCCAAGTCTATGCCACTGTATAATGTTATTCCAGGCTCATACTCATAATTAGTAAAATTAATAGTGTGGCCATGGGTCTTATCCATGCCCATTATTACTAATATTTATTTATACTCTACATTTATCCTTCGATTTTAATGATGCAATATTAACATTTTTGCCTGAACCTAATACTTTTAAACGTGCTCATAGATACTTTCACCAAATCTTTGTGTGCACGTGCACAAGGATCCTTAATTACCTTTTTTGCTTCAATTTCCTCAAATGCAATGCTGTATTAAATCTGATTTTTTTTTTAAAAAAATGTACTTTAATTAATAAGTGGCAATGCACCATGTGAACCAGTGGAGTGTTGATTAATAGGAGTGGTCCCTTCTGTTGGTCCTCCCACGGGCTAAAGCCTGCCAACCGGGAATTTGCTGCAGAAGATAAGTAAAACGTGCTAATTTATTTATAAATTATAATATTTAATTAATAAAAAGAGAATTTTTAAACAACTGGTGCTGGACCATGTGAAACAGTAACGGGAGTGGTCCCCTTCGGCTGGTCCTACAATTTGCCAGCCGGTCATTCGCAGCGAAAGATATAGAATTTATTTATAAATTATAAAATTTTAATTAATAAAAGAGATTGTTTGAAAAATACACAAATAAAAAAGTTAAAAGAAAAATTAATATTAGAATAAAAGATTATATAATTTCACGTTATGTAAAAATATTTAAAATAAAAAATGATGAAAGATTAAAAGAATTTACAAATGATAAAATATGTAAATATAAATAGTAAGTTACGTGAAAAGTAAGTTACGTGAAAGAGGAAATAAAATGATGAAAAGAGTAAAAATACATAGGTAATTTTGTAAATTTAATTTGTTCAACCAAAAATCTTTATATAAATAATAATATGGTGTGTATATATATATATATAATAGAATTTACTTAAATATTTTGCATCAAAATAAAATTTATAAGATTAAATAAAAATGAAAATATAAAAAATGTAACTAAATAATGTAATAAAGTTGACTTTATTTAGATGATAATTAATACTTAAATAATTACTGTAAAATAATTATAAAAAAGATATTAATTACAATTAAAAATAGATATATAAACGATTAAATTTTAGATATGGTCAAGATTTGTCATAATTATCATATCAAACGATAAGTTAAGAAAACTTTGTTGAAATTCTCTCACAAAATCTTTGAAAATTATATTAATGTGTAGTTCTATGTTCACGAGAGTAGTAGAAACAAACATAGATTCCCAAAGCGTGAGTTCGCAGGCCACTGAGTAATCTTTAAAGGGGCATTTAGATAGAAGAACTTAAATGAATGGATTTCAAATATAGGTAACAAATTCATTACACTTGTTTGGAGAGTTAAACATTTCAAATCATTTGATTATGATTTTAAACTATATATTTTGGGAGTACGGTAAATTTTAGATCACAGTCATTTGAATTCTTTTTTATTTAAATTATTTTTCTAAATCCAAATCCTTTTAATCTAAATAAAGCCTAAATTACTGGTTGATGATTTGGGATAAATTTATATATAGTTACAGAGATTTGGCCGAAATGGAAAGAAACAATTAAATCGGCAACAAAGCGGGCACTGAAAATGAACGAAAATAGAAAAAGAATGAGAACAGATTAAGAACCTGTTTTCTAGTGTATGAACACGCAAGCAGGGTGAGGTCCAGATTCATGCTTGTGGAACAACAATCTAAAATGGCTGTCGGCACTTATTCACGTGACACAAATGATTGTACTGATCTATATTATTTTATTATAAAATATCACTTAGGAACTGAAAAGTTGGGCTAGACAGACAATGCCCAACCCATGTGGCCTCGTACGCATGTGAGCACAAGTGATGGGTGACGGTGGATTTTCTTTTTCTATTCTATATTATAAAATTAATCTTATTTAAAATTCTTTTTATTTTTTTCACGTTTTGAACTTATTGTTTTTATTTTTATTTTCTCACAATTTTTTCATTTTTAAATCCTTTTAAGTTTTCTTTTTATCTTATTATAATTTATAATGAATTTGTACCCATATGAAGTCCAAATTTTATTAGCATTATGATTTTCAATGATGAAGGCATTCATATGAGAAGGTTGACGGACAATCTTATATTTCATGACGTGAAGTTTATCACTAACAAGTAATTAAGGTTTCTAAGAGACACTTCCTTTAATGATATATTAAAGATCTGGAGTGATTTCTGAAACTTGCTGAATTGGGAAGTAGATTTAATGAGGTCATAATTATTGGATTATTTAACTCATTTACTTAGTTGCCAAAAGAAAATTATTAGTGTTATAGGATTCTAAATATACAAATCAAATCTTGAATCATTTGGAATTAGATTCAAGTAAGTGGATTTATTTCTTATTCACGCTTTGTAAATTTTGTTTTTATCATGTCAAGTGGATTTTAAAATTTTAGGCATTACACAAACTAATTTGTATGGGTTAAGTGATTTTTCTTTCCATCAAAGTTATCTTTTATTGGAAGAATTTTAAAAATCTTTTGTTACAAGATAAGGATATGAGAATTCAAATTAATGCGTCACATGCGCTGGTCGTGCAAAAATTCAATGAAATTAGGACAACTTGTTTCAAAATTGTCAAAATTTTCAGACGTTAATATATTTTTGCCGATGATGGCATGTTTGCCAAACGAATGTATATACGGCACAAAAATCTCAGTTTTTTCCTATATATTCTCTTCCAATTTAGCATAGATTCTTCAACTATAAATAAGCACGTCACTTTTTCACTTCAAGCAAGCAAAATCAAAGTCCCCTCAAAGCATCAATCTTTCGCATATGAGTTTGGTTTGGAAAATGGCAAGGGAGAACATGAACTTGGCCATTATTGATGGCACATCAAACCTCCCGCAAGAGCCTCCAGGTGACAGCAGCTGGCTAAACCGTAGTGATTTCCCAGAAGGCTTTGTCTTTGGAACTGGTACTTCTGCGTACCAGGTAGCCCACTACTCATCATCCTACAACAAATACTGGAATCCATTCTTATAAGTATTGCACTTTTGTCATTCAGTCTTTGTACATGTTTATGTCATCATTGTGGTAACTTCCGTATGCATGTATATATCTATTTTTCAGGTTGAAGGAGGTTGTGCCACAGGTGGTAAAGGCTTGAGTGTGTGGGATACGTTAACCTCCTCAAATCCTGGTCCTCCTTCCCCCCTTCCTCTCTCTCTCTCTCTCTCTCTCTCTATATATATATATATATATATGTATGTATGTATGTATACAACTTCTCTTTATCCGTATATTATATATATGTATATATACACATATATACATACACACACACACTCACACACACACACATATATATATATCTTTGTGTGTGTATCATTACACAAAAAGAGAAATCAAACTATTAGCCAGATGCTATGTTCAACGATTGCCAACGAGTGGAATTGACATGTGGGACAGGTGCAATAGCTGATGGATCCAATGGTGTTGTTGCTTGTGATATGTACAATAATTTCAAGGCAATTAACTCTCTCTCTCTCTTCAACGTATGTGTGTGTGTGTGGGGGGAGGGGGGGAGAGGGCAGGGGTTATTTATGTATATACTAATTCTATTAACCAATTAATTATCCATACTTTTGCTGTACCCAACATTTGTTTATACTGCAGGATGACATTAAGAATATGAAGAAACTGGGTTTTGACGTCTATCGATTCTCGATTGCATGGACAAGAATATTGCCGGGTGAAAAATCCGTTCAATATTAGTGAGATTTAACAAAGCCTGAATAAATAATAAATCATGTGGCATATATAAAGATAAGGGCATTTTGGGAACTAACAATGCTCTCCATGTATGTTAAAAAACAGGTGGAAGAATCAGTGCTGGGGTTAACAAAGAAGGAATCGATTACTATAACGAAGTTATTGACACTGTCCTCTCCCATGGTTAAGCACAAACTATTTAATTAATTCTGTATAAAACCCAAAATTAAATTACTCTTTAATGATTGTTCATTATTTTGTGGATTGTGTATCTCCGTTGGATGCAGGCATGCAGGCTTGCGTGACTCTTTTTCATTGGGACCTCCCTGATGTTTTGAACAAGGAGTACGATGGCTTCTTGACCTTTAGAAATATAAAGTAAGTGCCGTGTATTTACGTCACTCCATTATTTTCTTTCTATCGAATTGCTTGTGTACGCACTGTCTTTATTGATATGCCCTTTTAATCTGAGCCTTCTTTAATTGGGGCACATTACGAAAAGTCAAGATTCAGACATAGCTAGAAATGCTCTTTCCTTCAGCGTGTGTTTTTTTCAAGATTGTGAATGCGACTACGAATTGTTCGTGATGGATGGCATGCATGCAGGAACGACTTTTGCGAGTTCGCAGAGGTGTGCTTCTGGGAATTTGGTGACCGTGTGAAATGGTGGACCACCGTGAACGAGCCATGGACTTATGCTATTCATGGTTATGCCACAGGCTCTTCTCCACCTTCCAAAGCTACGGTCGCAACCACCACCAGAGCTTTGAGGAACGTTCCTACTCATAGAAGGGTTCAAGACCCAACTAAACCCATACCCTCACGCCAAGTGGCCTCCGACTCTAAGATTGAGAAAACGGATCCCGGCAAAGATACATACACTGTCGCAAGAAATTTGCTTCTTTGCCATGCGTATGTAGTTCGCTTGTACAGGACAAAATTCCAGGTTCGTTGGCACCTTGTTAACATAGAATGATGAAATAAATGTACAGATACGTAGAATTAATGGGTTCTGATTAATTAATTGATTGTGTAGGCGATTCAGCAAGGCAAAATAGGAATAGTCCTCAACTCTCAGTGGTATGTGCCTTACGATGAAAACTCAGATGCCGACACAGATGCTGCTTTGAGGGCAATGGACTTTATGCTGGGATGGTAATTACCTGTGTATGCTTCCTTTGAATATATAACTCGACCATCATACTGAATATGAAACAAATGTTCCCATTCTATATTGATTCTTCGTACTTGATTTAATAATTATTTCAGGTTTCTGGATCCTGTGTTGTGTGGACATTATCCACAAAATATGTTAAATTATGTTCCATCGAGCAATCTCATCCCATTTAGCGAGAGCGAATCTGAGTTGCTCAGAAACTCTGTTGATTATGTGGGCCTAAATTATTACACAACAAACTATGTTTCTGATGATCCAGATGCTGAAGGTGTAGGCTACGACGCAGACATGAAACTTGAGTTTCACACGAGTAACTTCTTTACTTACTGCACATTCATCATCAACAACATCCCCCCCTCCAATAAATAAATAAATTCTTTGTTAATTATTTAAACGTTTCATATATATTTCATAAATTTTAATTTATTTTCGTATTTTTGTACGTACGTAGATGACAAAAATGGCAAGCCAATTGGAGATCCGGTAATTATAATTACACACACACACACATGTATATATATATATATATATATATATATTCTAAATACCCTGATTAATTTTTATTAGCTTTCCTGGAAATTGAAGAAAATGAAGGAATACAAAATTAGTAACAATTATTAATGGTGTGCTAATAATTATAAGTTTATTAATTTATTTTGTCTTAAATAATTTTATTTTTGTCATTTGATATAAATTTAGGGTGGTTCGTCATGGTTGTTCGTAGTTCCATGGGGGTTATATGGGATACTGGAATACATGAAGAATCATTATCCAGAAATTCCTCCTATATACATTACTGAAAATGGTACAGTTTAATTAGTAGAAATACATATTTTTTTTTGTTATTTTAACTGGCTCCAAAAATCGTTAATATTATGTGACTTAACACTTGCAACTGCTTGACAAACACCAAGGGGTTTCTGAAAAGAGTGACAAAAGTAAGACTCCCCCAAAGGCTTGTAGTGATCCGCAAAGGTGCAAGTATCACCAAGATCATCTTTACTACCTTCAACTTGCAATCAAGTCAGTCGAATTCGTGTCTCTTTTCTAAACCCTATTCATATTTTTAGATCCGGCCTTCTCCCTAGACTTTGCACTCAAACCTTTATTTTATTGCAGTCAAGCAAAAGTGGATGTGAGGGGCTATATTGCTTGGTCGTGGTGCGATAATTTTGAATGGAATGAAGGGTACACTGTTAGATTCGGCATAGTCTATGTAGATTTCTTGAAAAATCAGACCAGGCACCTAAAAGATTCAGCTATGTGGTTTTACAAATTTTTGAACAACAAGAATCAACTACCAGCAACACCTTTGAAGAAGAGGCAGATTGGAAGAGTTAATGCAGAGAGTGTTGATGGCGATCAGACACGGAAGAGGTTGAGAGCTGCTTAAGGTTCAAGTCTGTGGTCTTCTGAGAAGTCTTTACTAAAGTGCAACTGTCATGCACATCAAGCACTTGTTTCTCTTTGGGCCATGAAGTTAATGCGTTGTTGAATAATTGTGAGGTGTTTTTATTCAAATAATGCAGCCGTGGGGCTTTGCAGAATAAGTCGTGATCACTTTGATATGTTATTAGGTGTTGTGCGTTAATTTCCTTATGTAAGCTTTATATATGCGTGTTCTATTAATAAGAAAGGGGTTTGGTTCTTTGCCTATGTTTTTAATTACTCCTTCCTTTCCGGAAAGATTATAATAGCAGCCCTCTAATAGTGATCTTATAATAGCAGCCCTCTAATAGTGATCTAACAAAAAATAGAAATAAGAATAATAAAAAAAAGAAAACTTTTGAAAATACCCCTCCGCCGATTGAAGGTCAAATTTGATCGAATTTAGGATTTAGAACTAAAATACCCGTTTCAGACTTCAGTAACTTGTGCACAAAAAAGAGCCCTACTTGTAACAAAAATAATAAAAAATTGACTTTATTGTAATTTTTCAGGGAGTTATACATGGCTTCCTCTCACATATTTGGCTTAATGTAACAATTAATATGGCCTCTCCATAGAACTCTATATATAATTCTTCTTGTGAGTTAACATATAGAAAAATAAATTGTAAGAAATGTGGGAGAAAAACATTTATAATAATTTATGAAACAAGAGAGTGCAAAAAACTTTTGTATTGTAGCCACGAGTCTAGTTGAAAATTTGAACCAAGTCAATTTAAGCAAAAATACTTTTCAACTAAAGCTAACTTGTAAACAGAGCATCTAATCTAATAATATAATTTAACATTTGTTCGTAACATTAATATGATAACTAAATTACATTTGAACTCGAGTGCACAGCGGAAATGAAAGAACCAAGCTATTTCATCTTAGAATGTCTTTAATAAACAATACTGCCAATGAACCAAACTAGAACAATGCTAAATCCTCTTCCTTATTCTACCATTCCCTAGTTTGTCTACTATTAATCTCTTCCTCTGCAAAACATTGACTAATTATGGTGAGCGAGAGTTCGCCCAGTAAATAATAACACCTGCCTATTTAGTTTTCAAAAGCTAATGCAAGCAAAAAAATAACAGTTGCAAAAACACAGTTGAATAAAATAATAACTTCTTGAAAAAGGTGCAAAAGCAGTAAAAGGCATTCACATTACATTTAAGAAAACCAATCACGATTAATTACTTTATTACATTACTCTTGTAGGTCATGTATTTCCATTTCTCAAGCAACTTATAGTCATTTAAGAAGGGTATATCTAATTCAACTGTGTTGCCATTGCCTTAGGGCTTCAAAGCCACCTAGAAAGTATTTCAATCTACTATTAACTGACTGGTAGGGCAAGTATCGACTTCATCTACTGCCAGTTCTAATATTCATCGTAATTTGGTGGATTATAGCCCAATTTGGTGGATTCCAATATATAATCCGATTGATAAAGTAGAACTCCTTCCTCATGCTCACTGGCAATTACATGAGTGGGTATTATGTTCTCATTATGCATATTCAAATTTCAATTACTCAATTCAAAATCATTCAACTACAAAAGCTCACATCCAGTTTTTTTTTTAAAAACAAATAACTTTCAAATTTTACAAGAGACATCTGGTAAAACTTGGATTTTGCAAATACGTAAGCATTTAAAATTCACTTGAAACACATAGTGGAAAAATTCAATTGTTGAAGCAAAAAGTTTAGAAAATAGTTATAAAAATGGTAAGGTGTCACCTAGCTTAGCTAAACTCAGTTCCTTCAACTATTGCCTCTTGGTCACCTATTCAATAGCATATACAATCCTCATCTAGTACTTGGTTTATCTACCGATTCATGTCTATCAATGCTTGATGTGTATCCTACACATTTGTGTTTACTTGAGTCCTTCCATTATTGTTTCGTATATTCCATTATGCCTTACACAATTGGTTTATGTATAATTTGGTTCCAAAAATTGAAAATTTTGGCTTAAATTCTCAAATCGGAAAATCTATCCAGTGTCCACTATCTGTTCCACAATTGCGACACCTAGGTTTGTGACTATGTGAGCTCAATTTGTGTTCGTGATGTTCAACCATGGGTTTTATTAGAATTTTTGTTATCCTTCCCGTGATTGCGACAAGTTTCTCTACAATTATGCTAATAGGTCTCGTGACCATGCCCAGTGACATCGCAACTTCCTTTCCTATGATCGCGCCATTGGGTTACGATTGTAGTAGTGCAACACCTACTCGATCAAAATTTCACCCTCTATTACAATCCAATCTCCTAAATTCATTTCCACATTTCTTTTCATGGACCTTAGGCATGTTTTAATAAATTAAAACTTATGGAAAACATGTTCTGTGTTTATCCATGAATTTTTGGAACATTTGGGCACATTTTCAATTACTTACGTATTACACCAACAACAAGCACTTCTACAACTTCTACACACCTTCATGTAGATTTTACTTAATTCCCCCATGTAGGACACCTCTAAATTCTCTAGAGCTTACGTTTTTAATGTGACTCTGCATGTAAAATGAATAACCTTACGTGTGGACATGAAAATCAAACAACTAGGAGTAGAAATTACCATGATTTCACACGTTGAAGGTCACAAATCTCCCTAACAATTTTCAGCAGTTGCCACTATTCTCCATGGTTTGATAATAGCATTTCCAACCCTTAAACATCCTATTTATACCCTAGGCTAATTTGCGTTGACATGGGATTGAAATTTTTAATAGTCTAGGTCCTTAAAATTAAATATTCACCTTTTCAAATTTTTGGTCCATTTTTATCCGAATTCCTAATGATTTTAACTCTATTTTTCCCTTCGCCAAGGATTGAAAATTATATTCCTATATAATTACTAAATCATGGGGCAAATTTTCATCACCTAAAAATACAAGAATTTCCTTGTTAGGCCTCCTTATTCAATTCTTAATATTTTCACCCAAAAATAAATATAAAATTGTAAATTGAAGATAATTTCCATTATGATTCTACAAAACTTTCTATCATAATAATGCATTATTAAACACCCAAAAATTTCGGTAAAGTTTGACTAGCTTAATTTGGGCCTATTCTTTAATATTTATGCATTAAAATTTAGGCTACTATATAATAGAAATTTTCCCAATATTTACATACCCAAATTAGGTTTAATTCAACCCAGTTGATCCCTGATCATGCTTAATAAAGTGCTCCCAAGTAACCTTTAATTGGCACTTTTGTGGATGTATTCTTCTCCAACCTAACTTAATATTGCCTCATGTCTTTTCAATGAAAATTTATAAATAATTGGAGGGCAATTACATTAAATTCCCTGCCTTGATAGCTAATAATATCATTATTACTATATTTTTTTTGTCCTAAAAATGCAGGGTATTACATCCTCCTTCCCTTACAATATGTTTTGTCTTAAAAACTTACATTATCCTATTCCAAGAGTAAGTGGGGGTATCGCCTTTTAGGCCTTTTCTAATTCCAACAACTATCAGATTCTTATCTATGGTCCAATCCTAGCCTGTAGTGCATATTCATTTTAGACTGCTAATCATGTCCAAACTCCTCATGTTAAGTCACCAACCAATGATTATGTCCTTAAAGCATTAACTTTACTAGCCCAAATTTCCAATTGCTACACTTAGCACAATGTCGTTTACTTATGAATTAATCCCATCTACCATCTACATGTTTCACCATCATTATCCAAACACGGTCCATCTTCCTTAACCAAATGACTTATGAAAGTGGTAGGTGCTAGCTTATGCAATTTATGGCACCTAGCTGTACTGTACCTCAAAGTATTCGTTTGTCTTTTGGTTTGTATCTATTGATGACAACCCCAAATTTGGTCTTAAGAAATAACCTACCCTCTTTAGCTCGATCCGGCAGGTCATTCATTCTAGGGTTTGCTGATTCTTATTCACATCCTACTTGAGTTTCTTATCCCCCCCCCCCTCGATACTCATCCTCAAGGTTGTAACTGCCCCATTTCATAAATAGGACAAGGTTTTACTGCACTTTCCTATGCAACTTTGATTTTCTCGCTTTTGTACTCTTGGTTTTCTTACTTTTTTTGAAGTTACAGTCACCTGATGGAGTGCTAGTCCCTTCCTTTTCACACGCTACCAAGTTACGTACTAATTAGTGTCGAGTTGTGCCACTATTAATAACTTATAGCATACCACCATGCAATTATTCAATTTTTTGGTACATGCCCTAATAGTTTATGCCCTTTAGGTCAAATCAAAAGTTAAATCATCATGTGCTTTTCAGAGTCAAATCCTAAAATCAATCTAATTCTATGGAGTTGCAAGGATCATGTTTAATCTAATTCTTTGCTTAAGGTCAAGAACTTATTTTATTTCTTAGGCATTCGCACATGTTCAAGATCAAGGACTTAGGCTCTATCTAAGTTTTTGACATCATACATATTAGGAACAAGACATAGGCCCAATCTAACCCTTTGATCAATACTTTAGATGCATATAAAGTCACACCTCCCTGAGTTCCCACTTCATGTCTTGATGGTTTGAGTATTAATGCTCAAAACACACTTTTCTAACTCATCAGCTCTTTTCTTTGTTGATGCCCTAATGCTCAATCAAATCAGTGTCTAATCGATATCACTCATCCTTCATGCTTTAAGTATCTTGTTTGGGGATTGAAGACCCACGTTTAATTTAAATCTCAGACATCACACTTTGTTAAGGCTAAGATCTAATAATTTATCTAATACCTTTATTAATATCCTATATGTGTATGAAACCCCAACCTTCAGTCCATATATCTTATGTCATAATAGTTCGAGTCCAAATGATCAATTCCATACTCTAGACATTTCATATGTCTAGGGTTGTAATATATTCTGTCCACGATTTACATCATGGGGTTGGGCTAAATCGGTTATTAACCAACTAATATCTTGAGTGAGCATAAGGTAGTGACTTGTTACCCTAATGTCTTAAGCCTTCATACTTATGACTAACGTCATCTTTCACCTGGATGGCAACGCGTATCAATTCATCAAAGTCTAGGTATCTTATAAGGCTAGCGCTATTTGCCATCTCCTCTTTCATCCTCTTATAAATTTACACATCTTGATTACCGAGCTTGCCATTATCATTGACAGATATTTCCCCAAGGTGAGGAATTTTGCCTAAGTACTCGACCACCAACATGTTGAGGGGTAAGCATAAGTAAGTTTGATCGGAGTATCCATTAGGATTGCGGAGGGTAGATTTTGGGTAACACGGTAAGGTCTCCCATCTTTTTCCCATGTTAGGAGGTCAGTGAGGATTTAGGTAGGTTATATGTGCAAGGCATACATATATAGATGAGCAAATAGAAAGGCATCCACCATTAGTAAAATAACAAGTTAATAATTGTCATGGGAAGTGACAGTTTTATTATTATAATGTCAAATTACCATGTCATAATAAACAAGCCAGTCTTTTTTGTATTGTATTATCTCTATTAAAATATAGTATCATATTTCCCATTTTAAGATTCTCCCTTTATTAATGCTTTTGTTCAATTGGGACAACTACTATTGTTGTGGTCTGTGGCAAGCTTCTTGGGATTTTTGAAGTACTCTGCCACTTTGTGGCCTTGTTGGTCAAATCAAAAGCATGCTCTAATCTTCAGTTGGCATTCTCCCATATGTCAGCAATTGCAGATATTACACTCGGGTATTAGACACAAGGTTTGACCATTCTCACCCCTATTAGCCTTTTTGTTGGCCCATGGCAAAATATAGGTCCCAGCTATTGGTTTTTGAAACTTGGACTGAGTTTGGCTCTCTTCAAATTATTCTCAACTTTTCTTCACTTGCAATGCCTCTATATCTCAAGCATCACCGTGGCTATCTCCCTAAGTAAACCTACAAGAATGAGAAGGCTCATGACGTTTCTATTGGAGGTGTGATTGCCTATTGGTGCATAGTCCCTTGATTTGTTAGCTCGTTTCATTATCTTAAAACATCAATTTAGTATAGCTTTATCATTCTTAATGTTTTATACACACATGAACTCATGGTTTCTTAGCCTCATGGCTTGTGCCTATTCATGTAGTTTTTGGTGCTTGAGGCCTTATTTTGAATGTCTAATGTGTCTAAAGTCGAAATCTTATACTCCATGCTTGATCTGTCACAAGGTCTACCTATGTTGATCACAAACAAGGCTAGAAACTTAAAGGTACATGCAACAATGGGTTAATATCCCAATGGTTCAAGTTTTCATGCTCTGGTTCATTATTGGCCCAAAAGCAGCATCTAAGCTCAAACCAAACTTTATATGTGTTGGAGGTCATGGTAGTTCGAGCATCTATATCATGTCCTAACGGTATAAGCTTCGTGGATAAGAGTCTACGTTTATAAAACCTTATGTCTTTAAAATCAAGCTTAAACTTTGATAAATGTCTTATGCATCAAAAGTCAAGACCGAGGCTCTAGTATGTATCTCATATGTCTAGAATCAAAACCTATGCTTTGATGCCACTTCTGTCATGCTTTAAACTCAAGACTATGACATAGCAATATTCACTAACCAACTCAGCAAATACCAAAGGCAACATGTAAATAGATTATCTAATCTAATAATGTAATTTAACATTCATTTGTAACATAAATATAATAACCGAATTACATTTGAACGCTAGTGCACCATGAAAATCAAAGGACCTAGCCATTACATCTTAGAATGTCTTTAATAAGCAATACTCCTAATGAACTAAACTAAAGCAATGCTAAATCCTCTTCCTTATTCTACTATCCCTAAGTTAGTCTACTATTAGTCTTATCCTCTGCAAAGCATTAGTGGCGGTGACCAGGAGTTCTACCAGCAAATGATAACACTTTCCTATTTGGTTTTCGAAAGCAAATGTGAGTAAGAAAATAATAATTGTAAAAATTCATAATTGTATAAATATTCACTTTTCAAAAAGGTACAAAAGTAATAAAAGGCACTCACATTACATTTCAGAAAACTAATCGCAGTGAATCACTTTATTCTATTATTCTCATAATTTGCATATTCTCATTTTTCAGCCTACTCATAGTCATATACAGTAGGCATGTTCTCTATTGATCAGGACTTTAGCCTATACTCTCCAAGCTAAGGAAGGGTACATCTAATTTAGTTGTGCCACCTTGGTCCTAAGGCTTCAACCCCACCTAGTACGTATCCTAATCTATTGTTACCCGACCAGTAGGGTCAATTATCAGTTTCACCTACTATTGATCCTAATCTTTATCTGAATTAGTTGGATCTCAATTTATTATTTGTTAAGTAGGGTGGAACTCATTCCTTATGCTCATTGGCAATTGCATAAGTGGCTATTATGTTCTTGTTTTGGGTATTCGAATTTCAATTACTCAGTTCAAAATCATTCAATTGCAAAAGCTCACATTTAGTTTCTAAAAGAACAAATAGCTTTTAAGTATTACAAGAGACATTAGGTAAAGTTCGTATTTTGCAAATAAGTAAGCAATTAAAATTCACTTGAAACACATGGTGAGAAAATCTAGCTATTAAGCAACAAGTTCAAATTATAATTATAAAAAGCGTAAGGTGTCACTACTTACCTATCACTTAGCTTAGCTAAATATCAGTTCCTTCAGCTACTAACTCTTGGTCACCTATTCAATGACATATACAATCCTCATTTAAAACTTGATTCTTCTAATGATTTATGCTTATCAATGCTTAATGTGTATCCTACGCACTTGTGCTTACATGAATCCTTCCCATTAGTGTTCTTTACCCAGTTAGTTTATGCCTAATTTAGTACCAAAAATGGATAATTTACCTTTAACTTCTAAATTGCAAAACTTGTCCAGTGTTCGTTGTCTGTTCATCAATCACAATGTCTAGGTTCGTGACTGTGTGAGGTCAAACCACATTCATGATGTTCAACCTGGGGGTTCACTAGAATTTTCCACAATCCTTCTCACAATCATGCCGATAGGTCTTGTGACTGTGCCTAGTGATTGTGGGGTGGTGTTCTAGTGGGGAGCACTACTTCAGCAAGTTGAGCTTCAACTTCTCCACTCATTTGAACCAACTTCGCACAACACAAATAGATCTACAACATTTCAATTTATTACAAGGAACGTATCTAATGCACAACAATAACCTCAGGTGTAGCTATGGTTGAATTTGGCATTGTAGATGATTGACCAATAGGTTGATCTTGTATAGAAGCTAGAGGATCAACAAGGCTTTCATGTGGCATTGTCATTGAAGGATCAGAAGGAAGTATTGGAGTTTTTTGGTGTTGCAACCCTTCCTTTTTACTTCTCCCTAGGGTTGTTGGGGCTTAGCGTCCTCTTTTTAGGTATTATTCTGAGCATATGAGGTTCATCCCTATGTGCCTCACCACCAATTACAGGTTCATTCTCCTACAGCCAACAAAAATGCTCACATCTTAGCATAAGTTAAACCCAATGATAGAGTTAAGCTATAAGTTTAACCTCATGAGCAGCACCAGAAAATGGAATTGTGGATAATAGATCAATGTCAAGATGTTCTTCTATCTCTATGGCAAGACCATAACCACCTAATGAGCCATCTATACTTATGTCATGCATTCTAGAATTTGAATTTTGTCGCACCTCAAGTACAGAACCAGAACACAATGGTACCAGTGAACAACCTCAATGGATATCAAAGCTAACAGATATCGAGCAACTAACCTATTAAATGTCAATTAATTATGGCAAGGAAATAATATTATATCCTAAATAATAATCTCAAAACTATTTTGTAATAAGATAAAAGGCCCTAACTATTACATCTATCAAGTCTTTTTTGCTAGTAAAACTCTAAAAATAAACAAACTAGTTAAAGATCTTCTCTCTATACTTTATTAACTCCATGCTAATTCAACCTTATTGGTGTCCTCTGCAAGAAATAACATTTACATATTATGAGTGATGAGTCACCTAGTAAATGGTATCTTTTGCATTTATTTGGTTTTCATAGGATATCAGTCTAAATAACAATTACAATTTGTATAAAACATAATTTCAAAATAGATAATATGAATCACATTTTGAAGTGGACAATAACAATTCATGAAAATTATAGTATTTCAAAATTTATCTAATCATCTCATCATTTATATTACTCGCAGGTCCATATTCCTCAACCTACTCAGAGTGATACATACTTTGTCTATTTATTTCCACTCACTAGGATTTTAGTCTATTCTTGTGACTAAGGAGGGTCGCATGCAATTGGCTATGCCACTGCGACCCTAGGACTTCAATTGCGCTTGGAAAATATCTCCATTTATACTCTCGATGGGTAAGATCCTAATATTTCTACCTGATTGAATGAGTACGAAACTCATTCTACACTATTGTTAGTATCACATGAGAGGCTTTTTTCATTTTTTTTTCATGTATTTAATTTCAAATCATTCAATTTAAAATAGTTTTATTTCACAAATAATTCACATATAAGTTGCAAGAATAGAAAAATAATTTCAGTTTTACAAAAATTAACATTTGAAAATCATGCTTTCGTTAAACAACAATAATATTTAAAAATAATTTTTAAACGTGTAATTAGTTGTAACATAAAACAATTTTAAAAGTATTTTATAAAAATTGGCAGGAAGTAGTCACTTAATGCTAATTCCGTTGATCTACTGGCTCACTGGATATCAATTCTTAATTTCCTATTCAATTAAATAATTTTTCATTTCATATTTAATTCAACTGGAATTCTATTCCTTCAAGTGCTTTCATGTATATCTTATGTGCCCCATTTATTATCTTTTCGAACTCTCGGTTAATTATTGAGTAAGTTTTCATATTCAAAGTTTGGTCAAACACTATCCTCTATATTCTGTTAAACTTTGAATAGTATTTTAAGCGTATTTTGATCTCAAAATTGGATAATTAAGCCTTAATTATATGAAAATAATATTCTATTAATTTTTTCAAGTTTTGTGCTTGCAACCACAAAAAAATGGATTCGTAGCCTTAACATGAACATTTTGAACACCCCCGCATTTAGGCTTCAGCTAGCACCTTGTCCATGATCGTGCCATTGGCCACCTATTAGGTGCACACCATGCACCTGCTTATGTATCAGGTTCCCAATAGTGCACGCTGTCCATCCATCAAGTGCACACCATGCACCCGCTTGTGCGTTGAGCCCGTTTGTCTCATTTTTTGTATTCTACATAATTTTAATCTTCCTTTTCAATGTTTATTTATGTTTTACAGGTTTTGGAATCCTTTTTAATGGGTTTTAAACATAAAAATCCCAATTTTATAATTTATTCAAATTTAAGGAAGATATTCAAGGATCTCCCAAAAATTAATCTATTCGCCTATATCATATTTTTCATCAAATTTTCTATATATAACCCACGAATTCACCCATCTATACATGAATTAATGCATGTGTAATCTATATTTCATATGCCTAGCAACAAAAGAGTATAATTCCTAAGAGTATGCATAAAAGTCATAGCATACGGGCTCAAAAATTACTTTGGATTATTGTGTTCGATGCTAGAAAAATTTCAACTCCATTCTAGATGGCTGTTGAGTATCTAAGGGTGAGAGAATAAATTTTTGCACACCCAATGGTCTATTTATACTAGGGTTTGAAAGTTTGTTCGGAGAGAAGTTAAATTCTAGTGTTTTAAAGGTTTCAAACTCTCTTATTGTCACTATATTTTGCTGCAAAATTTCCCATAAATTTCTATTTTAAAATTTCCTATTTTTGACTCTGCTAAGTTAGATAAACTATTAGGTAATTGTCTAGATTGTTTGGTAAGATTTGGTGGCCATAATGGGTGCATATTCTTTTTTCCATACTCACCTAAAATTCATTCCATTATTCACAAGAAAATAGCAAATAATTTAAAAATAAATCACTGTTCAATGAGCCCTTAACCTCCATTTAGGTCTCTATGCACTTATAGTAATTATTTATTCTCAAGCTTTCTAATTTTGGTATGGTTTGACTTGTGCATACTTGTATATACTTCCTCCCAAACACACTTAATACTTTTTTAAGTATTTTACACAAATTTTTCAAATTTTTGAGCCCAGATTTAGCCTAAATTCTCCCCAATTCAGCTCTATTCATCATAGTAACAAGCCCCTACCAATTTTCAAATTTTTGGTAAGGTTGTCTTGCATGTATATGACCTTATTCCCTTCCATATATGCCCTAAATTTTATACCTCTTATTTTTTAAGAAAATAAATAAATAAATCAAGACTTTACTAATTAAATCATTCGTGAATATTATTAGTAATATTTGTAAATATATTGCTAGCATAGCCCCCAAAATTTTGGGGTACTGCTGAGTTATCCATTGCTGCAGGTGCCACTAGAAGCTATATATGCATTGAATAACAAGCCAGCAATTAGTCATGAAGAGAAAATAAAATGTAAATGGAAATAAATGTACCTAAAGGTTATGACAAGTCCTAGTATTGTGCCCAAGTTTCTGACATGTCCGCACTGCACCATATTAGACCTTTTGCACACCAAAGCCTTTCCCACCTCTCTTTTCCTGTTCTTTTTAGGTCTCACTGGAAGCTTTCTAGTCACAAGTGACTTCAAATTTTTGGAATTGACATTCTAATTAATAGGCTAGAAACTAGGCTCAAGAATAAGATGGATTGCATGTTTGTATGCCTTCCTATATTTTTCTATGGAAAAGGCAATGTCATAGTAACTTTCTAACATGTTCCTCCTGTGTGTGATTGCAAGCGTGGCATGTCTACAAGGCACACCACTAATTTCCCACGCCTGGCAATCAGATCTCCTTTCCTTCAAGTTCATAATGAAGTGCACATTTGGATCTCTTACTTCAAATTCATGCTTTGTTATGCCTTGAACCTAGGGTTCATGACATAGTAATATTTGCGATCTAATTCAGTGATTATCAAAACTATATATGTAATAGAGCAAGCTAAACTAATAATGAAATTCAATAATTATTCCAAAAATACCATCATAATATCCATGACCATGATGTCTTATCTCAATTACACATTTGAAGATTGAAAACCTATCTATTGCATCACATTGGTCTCTAGAAAACAATATCAATAATCTTAAACTATGTAATATGTGGCTTTGTTCTCGTTCTACCGTTCCCATGTTTCCTCTTAATCCCTTGTTTCTTCTACAAAATGTCAAGAATCCCATGTTTATTTTTCAAAAGTGGATGTAAACAAGAAAACAATTTTAAAAATGTTACAATTAAGCGAAAGATTATTTTCAAATGGTATAAAGTAATAAGAGCATTCATGCATGTAGAAAATAGCTCAACCAATCATTTCAATCTATTCCTCATATATCACTTATTTCTATTTCTCATTTTAAAGCTAACTCATTATCATATACATTGTGAGTGTCATCATTGCTCGGGACCTCAGTGTATGCCCCCCCAATTGAGGAAGGGTACTTCTAATTTCGATTGTACCGCTATGGCCCTAAGGTGTTAACCCTACTTAGGAGTTATTCCAATCTACAGTTACTCTATTGGTAAGGTAAATAACATGGGTGTACATTTATATAAAGAAAAATTAAGATTATGGATAGGAGTGTTGGTAGATAATGTAATACCATATCTATTCGTAAAACATAATTAAAACCCAAGTCTATACGTATAATGTTATTCCAGGCTCATACTCATAATCAGTAAAATTAATAGTGTGGCCATGGGTCTTATGCATGCCCATTATTACTAATATTTATTTATACTCTACATTTATCCTTTGATTTTAATGATGCAATATTAACATTTTTGCCCGAACCTAATACTTTTAAACGTACTCATAGATATTTTGACCAAATCTTTGTGTGCACGTCCACAAGGATCCTTAATTACTTTTTTGCTTCAATTTCCTCAAATGCAATGCTATATTAAATCTGATTTTTTTAAAAAAATGTACTTTAACCAATAAGTGGCACTGCACCATGTGAAACAGTGGAGTGTTGATTCATAGGAGTGGTCCCTTCTGTTGGTCCTACAGGCTAAAACCTGCCAACCGGCCATTTGCTGCAGAAGATAAGTAAAACGTGCTAATTTATTTATAAATTATAATATTTAATTAATAAAAAGAGAATTTTTTAAAAAAATACAACAAGTTGTGCTGGACCACGTGAAACAGTAACGGGAGTGGTCCCCTTCGGCTGGTCCTACAAGTTGCCAGCCGGTCATTTGCAGCAAAGGATGTAGAATTTATTTATAAATTATAATATTTTAATTAATAAAAGAGATTTTTTGGAAAATACACAAATAAAAAGTTAAAAGAAAAAAAATAAAATTTAATATTAGAATAAAAAATTATATAATTTACCTTATGTAAAAATATTTAAAAAAAAAATAATGAAAGATTAAAGGAATTTAAAAATAATAAAATATGATAGAACATGTAAATATAAGTTATAAGTTATGTGGAAAGAGAAAATAAAATGATAAAAACAGTAAAAGTATGTAACATAAAGATAATTTTATAAATTCACTTTGTTCAACTAAAATTTTTTATAAAAATAATAATATAGTGCATATATATAGATATAATAGAATTTACTTAAATATTTTACATCAAAATAAACTTTACATTTAAATAGAAGAACTTAAATGAATAGATTTTAAATATATAATAATAAATTCATTACACTTGTTTGAAACAGTTAAACATTTCAAATCATTTGATTATGATTTTAAACTATACACTTTGGGAGTACGGTAAATTTTAGATCACAGTCATTTGAATTCATTTTTATTTAAATTATTTTTCTAAATCCAAATCCTTTTAATCTAAATAAAGCCTAAATTACTGATTGATGATTTGGGATAAATTTATATAAAGTTACAGAGATTTGGCCGAAATGGAAAGAAACCATTAAATCGGCAACAAAGCGGGCGAGGAAAATAGGAAATGAATGAGAACAGATTAAGAACCTGTTTTCTGGTATATAGTCCGAAGACGCAAGCAGGGAGAGGTCCAGATTACATGCCTGTGGAACAAAAATCAAAAATGGCTGCGAGCACTTATTCACGTGACACCAATGATTGTCTTGATCTGTATTATTATATTATAAAATATCACTTAGAAACCCCGAAAAGTTGGGCAAGACTGACAACGCCTAGCCCATCGCATGTGAGGACAGGTGATGGGTGCTGGTGGATTTTCTTTATCTATTCTATATTATAAAATTAATCTTATTTAAAATTCTTTTTATTTTTTTCACTTTTTGAACTTATTGTTTTTATTTTTATTTTCTCTCAATTTTTTCAGTTTTAAATCCTTTTAAGTTTTCTTTTTATCTTATTATAATTTATAATGAATTTGTAACCATATGAAGTCCAAATTTTATTAGCATTATGATTTTCAATGATGAAGGCATTCATATGAGAAGGTTGACGGCCAATCGTATATTTTATGACGTGAAGTTTATCACTAACAAGTAATTAAGGTTTCTAAGAAACACTTCCTTTAATGATATATTAAAGATCTGGAGTGATTTCTGAAACTTGCTGAATTGGGAAGTAGATTTAATGAGGTCATAATTATTGGATTATTTAACTCATTTACTTAGTTGCCAATAGAAAATTATTAGTGTTATAGGATTCTAAATATACAAATCAAATCTTGAATCATTTTGGAGTTAGATTCAAGTAAGTGGATTTATTTCTTATTAATCGAACACGCTTTGTAAATTTTATTTTTATCATGTCAAGTGGATTTTAAAATTTTAGGCATTACACAAACTAATTTGTATGGGTTAATTTTTCATTCTATCAAAATTATCTTTTATTGGTAGAATTTTATTACAAGATAAGGATGTGAGAATTCGAATTAATGTGCCATGTGCGCTGCCGTGCAAAAATCCAATGAAATTACGACAATTTGTTCCAAAATTGTCAAAATTTTCAGATATTTTTGAGGGCGACGATATGTTTGCCAAACGATTGTATATACAGCACAAAAATTGCAGTTTTTTCCTATATATTCTCTTCCAATTTAGCATAGATTCTTCAACTATAAATAAGCACCTCACTTTTTCACTTCGAGCAAGCAAAATCAAAGTCCCCTCAAAGCATCAATCTTTCGCATATAAGACTGGTTTGGAAAATGGCAAGGGAGAACATGAACTTGGCCATTATTGATGGCACGTCAAACCTCCCACAAGAGCCTCCAGGTGACAACAGCTGGCTAAACCGTAGTGATTTCCCAGAAGGCTTTGTCTTTGGAACTGGTACTTCTGCGTACCAGGTAGCCCACTACTCATCATCCTGCAACAAATACTGGAATCCATTCTTATAAGTATTGCACTTTTGTCATTCAGTCTTTGTACATGTTTATGTCATCATTGTGGTAACTTCCGTTTCCATGTACATATCGATTTTTCAGGTTGAAGGAGGTTGTGCCACAGGTGGTAAAGGCTTGAGTGTGTGGGATACGTTAACCTCCTCAAATCCTGGTCCTCCTTCCCCCCTTCCTCTCTCTCTCTCTCTCTCTCTCTCTCTCTATATATATATATATATATATACACACACACAAATTTTCTTTGTCCATATATTTTATACATATACCAATTATATATATATACAACTTTTCTTTATCCGTATATTATATATATGTACCAATTATACATATATATACAACTTTTCTTTATCCATATATTATATATATATATACCAATTATATATACATAAATATATATCTCTCTGTGTGTGTATTATTACACAAAAAGTAATCTAACTATTAGCTAGGTGCCGTAGTGTAAAATTTTCAAGAATTGCCAACGAGTGGATTTGATCTGGGACAGGTTTGGTAGCTGATGGATCCAACGGTGCTGTTGCTTGTGATATGTACAATAAATTCAAGGCACTTAACTCTCTCTCTCTCTCTCTCTGTGGGGGGGGGGGGGGGGGGGGGGGGGGGTGTGTGGGTGTGGGTGTGTGTATTTATGTATCTACTAATTCTGTCAACCAATTAATTATCCTTACTTTTGCTGGACCCAACATTTGTCTACACTGCAGGATGACATTAAGAATATGAAGAAACTGGGTTTTGACGTCTACAGATTCTCGATTGCATGGACGAGAATATTGCCAGGTGAAAAATCAGTTCAATATTAGTGAGATTAAATAAAGCTTGAATAAATAATAATTTTTTTAGTATATATAAAGATAAGGGCATTTTGGAAACTGACAATGTTCTCCATGTATGTTAAAAAACAGGTGGAAGAATCAGTGCTGGAATTAACAAAGAAGGAATCGATTACTATAACGAAGTTATTGACACTGTCCTCTCCCATGGTTAAGCTCAAACCATTTAATTAATTCTGTATAAAACCGAAAATTAAATTACTCTTGAATGATTGTTCATTATTTTGTCGATTGTGCATCTCCGTTTGATGCAGGCATGGAGGCTTGTGTAACTCTTTTTCATTGGGACCTGCCTGATGTTTTGGAAAAGGAGTACGATGGCTTCCTGACCTTTAGAAATATAAAGTAAGTGCCGTGTATTTTCGTCACTCCAACATTTTCTTTCCATCAAATTGCTATTATACGCACTGTCTTTATTGATATGCCCTTTTAATCTGAGCCTTCTTTAATTGAGGCACATATACAAAAATTCAAGATTCAGACATAGCTAGAAATGCTCTTTCCTTCTGTGTGTGTTTTTTGCAACATTGCGAATGCGACTACGAATTGTTCGTGATAGATGACATGCAAGCAGGAACGACTTTTGCGAGTTCGCAGAGGTATGCTTCTGGGAATTTGGTGACCGTGTGAAATGGTGGACCACCGTGAACGAGCCATGGACTTATGTTCAAATGTATGCCGCAAGCTCTTCTACACCTTCCGAATCTAATGTCGAAGACACCACCAAAGCTTTGAGGACTGTTCCTGCTCATAGAAGGGTTCAAGACCCGACTAAACCCTTACCCTCAACCCGAGCGCTCTCCGACTCTAAGATTGAGAAAAGGGATCCCGCCAAAGATGCGTACACGGCCGCAAGAAATTTGCTTCTTTGCCATGCGTACGTAGTTCGCTTGTACAGGACAAAATTCCAGGTTCGTTGGAACCTTTTTAACATAGAATGATGAAATAAATGTGCAGATACGTGTACTGATTAATTAGTTGATTCTGTAGGCGATTCAACAAGGCAAAATAGGAATAGTCCTCAACTCTCAGTGGTATGTGCCTTACGATGAAAACTCAGATGCTGACCAAGATGCTGCTTCAAGGGGAATGGACTTTATGCTGGGATGGTAATTGTCTTTATATGCTTCCTTGCAATATATGTTTTGACCGTCATACGGAACATGAAACACATGTTCCCATTCTATATTGATTCTTTGTACTTGATTTAATAATTATTTCAGGTTTCTAGATCCTGTGTTGAGTGGACATTATCCAAAAAATATGGTAAATTATGTTCCATCGAGCAATCTCATCCCATTTAGCGAGAGCGAATCTGAGTTGCTCAGAAACTCTGTTGATTATGTGGGCCTAAATTATTACACAACAGAATATGCTAGTGATGATCCTAATGCTGACGGTGGAGGCTACCCCGCAGATATGCGAGTTCGGTTTAGCAAATGTAACACCCAAAAGAAAAATTATTCTTTGTTAATTATTTAAACGTTTCATATATTTCATAAATTTTAATTCATTTTCCTTTTTTTCTTGCGCACGTAGATGACAAAAACGGCAAGCCAATTGGAGATCCGGTGATTATAATTATATACATATATATCTATATATATATGTATGTATGTATATATAAAATTCTATGTACACTGATTAATTTTTATTAGCTTCTAATGTAAATTGAGGGACATGAAGGAAAAAAAATTAGTAATAATTATTAATGGTGTGGTAATAATTATAAGTTTATTAATTTATTTTGTCGTAAATAATTTTATTTTTGTCATTTGATATATATTTAGAGTGGTTCGTCATGGTTGTTCGTAGTTCCATGGGGGTTATATGGGATACTGGAATACATGAAGAATCATTATCCGGAAATTCCTCCTATATACATTACTGAAAATGGTACGATTTAATCAGTAGAAATACTTATTTTTTTGTTATTTTAACTAGTTGCAGAAAGACTTGGATTATGCGACTAACACTTGCAACTGCTTGACAAATACACGAAGGGGTTTCTGAAAAGAGTGACAAAAGTAAGACTCCCACAAAGGCTTGTGGTGATCCGCAAAGGTGCAAGTATCACCAAGATCATCTTTACTACCTTCAACTTGCAATCAAGTCAGTCGAATTCGTGTCTCTTTTCTAAACCCTATTCATATTTTTAGATCCGGCCTTCTCCCTAGACTTTGCACTCAAACCTTTATTTTATTGCAGTCAAGCAAAAGTGGATGTGAGGGGCTATATTGCTTGGTCGTGGTGCGATAATTTTGAATGGAATGAAGGGTACACTGTTAGATTCGGCATAGTCTATGTAGATTTCTTGAATAATCAGACCAGGCACCTAAAAGATTCAGCTATGTGGTTTTACAAATTTTTGAACAACAAGAATCAACTACCAGCAACACCTTTGAAGAAGAGGCAGATTGGAAGAGTTAATGCAGAGAGTGTTGATGGCGATCAGACACGGAAGAGGTTGAGAGCTGCTTAAGGTTCAAGTCTGTGGTCTTCTGAGAAGTCTTTACTAAAGTGCAACTGTCATGCACATCAAGCACTTGTTTCTCTTTGGGGCATGAAGTTATTGCGTTGTTGAATAATTGTGAGGTGTTTTTATCCAAATAATGCGGCCGTGGGGCTTTGCAGAATAAGTCGTGATCACTTTGATATGTTATTAGGTGTTGTGCGTTAATTTCCTTATGTAAGCTTTATATATGCGTGTTTTATTAATAAGAAAGGGGTTTGGTTCTTTGCCTATGTTTTTAATTACTCCTTCCTTTCCGGAAAGATTATAATAGCAGCCCTCTAATAGTGATCTAACAGAAAATAGAAATAAGAATAATAAAAAAAAGCAAACTTTTGAAAATACCCCTCCGCCGATTGAAGGTCAAATTTGATCGAATTTAGGATTTAGAACTAAAATACCCGTTTCAGACTTCAGTAACTTGTGCACAAAAAAGAGCCCTACTTGTAACAAAAATAATAAAAAATTGACTTTATTGTAATTTTTCAGGGAGTTATACATGGCTTCCTCTCACATATTTGGCTTAATGTAACAATTAATATGGCCTCTCCATAGAACTCTATATATAATTCTTCTTGTGAGTTAACATATAGAAAAATAAATTGTAAGAAATGTGGGAGAAAAACATTTATAATAATTTATGAAACAAGAGAGTGCAAAAAACTTTTGTATTGTAGCCATGAGTCTAGTTGAAAATTTGAACCAAGTCAATTTAAGCAAAAATACTTTCCAACTAAAGCTAACTTGTAAACAGAGCATCTAATCTAATAATATAATTTAACATTTGTTCGTAACATTAATATGATAACTAAATTACATTTGAACTCGAGTGCACAGCGGAAATGAAAGAACCAAGCTATTTCATCTTAGAATGTCTTTAATAAACAATACTGCCAATGAACCAAACTAGAACAATGCTAAATCCTCTTCCTTATTCTACCATTCCCTAGTTTGTCTACTATTAATCTCTTCCTCTGCAAAACATTGACTAATTATGGTGAGCGAGAGTTCGCCCAGTAAATAATAACACCTGCCTGTTTAGTTTTCAAAAGTTAATGCAAACAAGAAAATAACGGTTGCAAAAATTCACAGTTGAATAGAATAATAACTTCTTGAAAAAGGTGCAAAAGCAATAAAAGGCATTCACATTACATTTAATAAAACCAATCGTGATTAATTACCTTATTACATTACTCTTGTAGGTTGTGTATTTCCATTTCTCAAGCAACTTATAGTCATTTAAAAAGGGTATATCTAATTCAACTGTGCTGCCATTGCTCTAGGGCTTCAAAGCTACTTAGAAAGTATTTCAATCTACTATTAACTGACTAGTAGGGCAAGTATCAACTTCACCTACTGCCAGTTCCAATATTCACCCCAATTTGGTGGATTATAGCCCAATTTGGTGGATTCCAATCTATAATCGATTGATAGAGTAGAACTCCTTTCTCATGCTCACTGGCAATTGCATGTGTGGGTATTATGTTCTCATTATGCATATTCAAATTTCAATTACTCAAATCAAAATCATTCAACTACAAAAGCTCACATCCAGTTTTTTTAAAAAAACAAATAACTTTCAAATTTTACAAGAGACATCAGGTAAAACTTGTATTTTGCAAATACGTAAGCATTTAAAATTCACTTGAAACACATAGCGGAAAAATTCAATTGTTAAAGCAAAAAGTTTAGAAAATAGTTATAAAAATGGTAAGGTGTCACCTAGCTTAGCTAAATCTCAGTTCCTTCAACTATTGCCTCTTGGTCACCTATTTAATGGCATATACAATCCTCATCCAGTACTTGGTTTATCTACCGATTCATGTCTATCAATGCTTGATGTGTATCCTACACATTTGTGTTTACTTGAGTCCTTCCATTATTGTTTCGTATATTCTATTATGCCTTACACAATTGGTTTATGCCTAATTTGGTCCCAAAATTGAAAATTTTGGCTTAAATTCTCAAATCAGAAAACCTATCAAGTGTCCACTATCTATTCCACAATTGCGACACCTAGGTTTGTGACTATGTGAGCTTAGTTTGTGTTTGTGATGTTCAACCATGGGTTTTATTAGAATTTTTGTTATCCTTCCCGTGATTGCCACACATTTCTCCACAATTATGCTAATAGGTCTCGTGACCATGCCCAGTGACATCACAACTTCCTTTCCCATGATCGTGCCGTTGGGTTACAATTGTAGTAGTGTACAAGTTTATCATGCAGCACCTTCTCAATCAAAATTTCACCCTCTACTACAATCCAATATCCTAAATTCATTTCCACATTTCTTTTCATGGACCTTAGGCATGTTTTAATAAATTAAAACTTATGGAAAACATGTTCTGTGTTTATCCATGAATTTTTGGAACATTCGGGCACATTTTCAATTACTTGCACATTACACCAACAACAAGCACTCCTACAACTTCTACACACCTTCATGTAGATTTTACTTAATTCCCCCATGTAGGACACCTCTAAATTCTCAAGAGCTTACGTTTTTAATGTGACTCTACATGTAAAATGAATAACCTTATGTGTGGACATGAAAATCAAACTAGGAGTAGAAATTACCTTGATTTCACACATTGAAGGTCACAAATCTCCCTAACAATTTTCTGCAGCTGTCACTATTCTCCAAGGTCTGACAATAGCATTTCCAACCCTTAAACATCCAATTTATGCCCTAGGCTAATTTGTGTTGACATGGGATCGAAATTTTTAATAGTCTAGGTCCTTAAAATTAAATATTCACCTTTTCAAATTTTTGGTCCATTTTTATCCGAATTCCTAATGATTTTAACTCTATTTTTCCTTTCCCCAAGGATTGAAAATTATATTCCTATATAATTACTAAATCATGGGGCAAAATTTCATCACCTAAAAATTCCAGAATTTCCTTGTTAGGCCTCCTTATTCAATTCTTAATATTTTCACCCAAAAATAAATATAAAATTGTAAATTGAAGATAATTTCCATTATGATTCTACGAAACTTTCTATCACAATAATGCACTATTAAACACCCAAAAATTTTGGTAAGCTTGACTAGCTGAATTTGGGCCTATTCTTCAATATTTATGCATTAATATTTAGGCCACTATCTAATAGGAATTTTCCCAATATTTACATACCCAAATTAGGCTTAATTCAGCCCATTTGATCCCTGATCATGCTTGATAATGTGCTCCCAAGTAACCTTTAACTGGCACTTTTGTGGGCGTATTTTTTTCCAACATAACTTAATATTGCCTCATGCCTTTTTAATGAAAATTTATAAATAATTCGAGGGCAATTACATTAAATTCCCTACCTTGATAGCTAATAATATCATTGTCACTATTTTTTTTTTTTTGTCCTAAAAATGCAGGGTATTACATCCTCCTCCCCTTACAATAAGTTTTGTACTAAAAACTTACATTATCCTATTCCAAAAGTAAGTGGGGGTATCGCCTTTTTAGGCCTTCTCTAATTCCAACAATTATCAGATTCTTATCTATGGTCCAATCCTAGCCCGTAGTGCATATTCATTTTGGACCGTTGATCATGTCAAAACTCCTCATGTCAAGTCACCAACCAATGAGTTGTCCTTAAAGCATTAACTCTACTAGCCCAAATTTCGAATTGTTGCACTTAGCACAGTGTCATTTACTTATTAATTAATCTCATCTACCATCTACATGTTTCACGATCATTATCCAAACAAGGTCCATCTTCCTTAACCAAATGACTTATGAAAGTTGCAGGTGCTAGCTGTGCAATTCATAGCACCTAGTTTTACTGTACCTCAATGTATTCCTTTGTCTTTTGGTCTGTATCTATTGATGACACAACCCCAAATTTGGTCTTAGGAAATAACCTACCCTCTTAAGCTCGGTCGGGTAGGTCATTCATCCTAAGGGATGCTTATTCTTATTCACATCCTACTTGAGTTTCTTATCCCCCCCCCCCTCAGTACTCATCCTCAAGGTTCTAACTACCTATTTTCATAAATTGGACAAGGCTTCACTGCACTTTCTTGTGCAACTTTGATTTTCTCGCCTTTGCACTCTTGGTTTTCTTGCTCTTTTCTCAGTCACAGTCACCTGATGGAGCACTAGTCCCTTTCTTTTCACACGCTACCAAGTTATGTACTAGTTAGTGTCGAATTGCGCCACTATTAAAAACTTATAGCATACCACCATGTAATTATTCAATTTTTTGGTACATGCCCTAATAGTTTATACCCTTTAGGTCAAATCAAAAGTTCAATCATCATGTGCTTTTTGGAGTCGAATCCTAAAATCAGTTTAATTTTATGGAGTTGCAGGGATCAGGTTTAATCTAATTCTTTGCTTGAGGTCAAGAACTTATTCTATTTCTTAGGCATTCGCACATGTTCAAGATCGAGGACTTTGGCTCTGTCGAAGTTTTTGACATCATACAGATTAGGAACAAGACGTAAGCCCAATCTAACCCTTTGATCAATATTTTAGAAGCATATAAGGTCACACCTCCCCAAATTCCCACTTCATGTCTTGATGGTTTGAGTATTAATGTTCAAAACACACTTTTCTAGCTCATTAGCTCTTTTCTTTGTCGATGCCCTAATGCTCGATCAAATCAGTGCCTAATCGATATCACTCATTCTTCATGCTTTAAGTATCTTTTTTGGGGATTAAAGGCCCACGTTTAATTTAAATCTCAGACATCACACTTGATTAAGGCCAAGATCTAATAGTTTATCTAATACCTTGATTAATATCCTGTATACGTATGAAACCCCAACCTTCAGTCCATATATTTTATGTTGTAATAGTTTAAGTCCTTATGGTAAATTCCTTAGTCTAGACATTTCATGTGTTTAGGGTTGTAATCTACTCTGTCCACGATTTACATCATGGGGTTGGGCTAAATCGGTTATTAACCAACTAATATCCCGAGTGAGCATAAGGTAGTGACTTGTTACCCTAATGACTTAAGCCTTCATACTTATGATTAACGTCAGCTTTCACCCGGATGGCAACGCGTAACAGTTCATCAAAGTCTAAGTATCTTATATGGCTAGCGCTATTTGCCATATCCTCTTTCGTCCTCTTATAAATTTACACATCTTGGGTATTGAGCTTGCCATTGCCATCGGTAGATATTTCCCCAAGGTGTGGAATTTTGCCTAAGTACTTGACCACCAATATGTTGAGGGGTAAGCATAAGTAAGTTTGATCAGAGTATCCATTAGGATTGCGAAGGGTAGATTTTGGATGACACGGTAGGGTCTCCCATCTTTTTCCCATGTTAGGAGGTCATTGAGGATTTGAGTAGGTTATAAGTGCATGACATACATATATACATGAGCAAAATAGAAAGGCATCCACCATTAGTAAAATAACAAGTCAACAATTGTCATAGGAAGTGATAGTTTTATTATTATAATGTCAAATTACCATGTCATAATAAACAAGCTAGTCTTTTTTATATTGTATTATCTCTATAAAAATATAGTATCATATTTCCCATTCTAAGATTTTCCCTTTACTAATGCTCTTGTTCAATTGGGCCAACTGCCGTTGTTGTGGTATGTGGCAAGCTTTTTGGGAGTTTTGAAGCACTCTGCCACTTTGTGACCTTGTTGGTCAAATCAGAAGCATGCTCTAATCTTAAGTTGGCATTCTCCCATATGTCAACAATGGCAGATATTACACTCGGGTATTAGACACAAGGTTTGACCATTCTCACCCCTATTAGCCCTCTTGTTGGCCAATGGCAGAATGGGGGTCCCAGCTACTAGTTTTTGAAACTTGGACTGAGTTTGGCTCTCTTCAAATTGTTCTCAACTTTTCTTCCCTTGCAATGCCTCTATATCTCTAGTATTGTTGTGGCCATCTCCTTAAGTAAACCTAGAAGACTGAGAAGGCTCATGACATTTCTATTGGAGATGTGATCGCCTATTAGTGCACAGTCCCTTGATTTGTTAGCTCCTTTCATTATCTTAAAACATCAAGTTATTATAGCTTTATCATTCTTAATGTTTTATACACACATGAATTCATGGTTTCTTAGCCTCATGGCTTACGCCTATTCATGTAGGTTTGGTGCTTGAGGCCTTAGTTTGAATGTCTCATGTGTCTAAAGTCAAAATCTTATGCTCCAAGCATGATCTGTCACAAGGTCTGCTTATGTTGATCACTAACAAGGCTAGTAACTTAAAGGTACATGTAATAATGGGTTAATATCCCAATAGTTCAAGTTTTCATGCTCTAGCTCATTATGTCATGGTAGTTCAAGCCTTTATATCATGTCCTAACAATATAAGCTTCATGGATAAGGGTCTACGTTTATAAAACCCTATGTATTTAGGATCAAGCTTAAACTCTGATAAATATCTTATGCATCAAGAGTCAAAACCTAGGCTCAGGTAAGTATCTCATATGTTTAGAATCAAAACCTATGCTTTGATGCCACTTCTGTCACGCTTCGAACTTAAGATTGTGAAACAATATTCACTAACCAACTCAACAAATACCAAAAGCAACATGTAAACAAATTATCTAATCTAATAATGTAATTAAACATTCATTTTGTACATTAAATATAATAACCGAATTACATTTGAACACTAGTGCACAATGAAAATCAAAGGACCTAGCCATTACATCTTAGAATGTCTTTAATAAACAATACTACTAATGAACTAAACTAAAGCAATGGTAAATCCTCTTCCTTATTCTACTATCCCCAAGTTTGTCTACTGTCAGTCTTATCCTTTGTAAAACATTAGTGGCGATGAGCGGGAGTTCGACCAGCAAATGATAACACTTGCCTATTTAGTTTTTCGAAAGCAAATGTGAGTAAGAAAATAACAATTGCAAAAATTCATAATTGTATAAATAGTCACTTTTCAAAAAGGTACAAAAGCAATAAAAGGCATTCACATTACATTTGAGAAAACCAGTCGCAGTGAATCACTTTATTCCATTATTCTCATAATTTGCATATTCTCATTTTTCAGCTTACTCATAGTCATGTATAGTAGGCATGTTCTCCACTGATTAGGGCTTTAGCCTATACTCTCCCAACTAAAGAAAGGTACATCTAATTCAGTTGTGCCACCTTGGCCTCAAGGCTTCAACCCCACCTAGTATGTATCCTAATCTATTGTTACTGGACTAGTAGGGTTAATTATCAGCTTCATCCACTATTGATCCCAATCTTTACTCCAATTAGGTGGATCTCAATCTATTATTCAATAAGTAGGGTGGAACTCGTTCCTTACGCTCATTGGCACATGCATAACTGGCTATTATGTTTTTGTTTTGGGTATTTGAATTTAAATTACTCAATTCAAAGTCATTCAATTGCAAAAGCTCACATTTAGTTTTCTAGAAGAACAAATAACTTTTAAATTTTACAAGAGACATTAGGTAAAGTTTGTATTTTGCAAATAGGTAAGCAATTAAAATTCACTTGAAACACATAGTGAGAAAATCTAGTTGTTAAGCAACAAGTTCAAAATATAATTATAAAAAGCGTAAGGTGTCACTACTTACCTATCATTTAGCTTAGCAAAATATCAGTTCCTTCGGTTACTACCTCTTGGTCACCTATTCAATGACATATACAATCCTCATTCAGAACTTGATTCGTCTAATGATTCATGCTTATCAATGCTTGATGTGTATCCTACGCATTTGTGCTTACGTGAATCTTTCCCATTATTGTTCCTTACCCAGTTAGTTTATGCCTAATTTAGTACCAAAATTGGAAAATTTAGCTTAAACTTCTAAACCGCAAAACCTATCCAATGTTCGTTGTCTATTCATTGATCATAATATCTAGTTTCGTGATTGTGTGAGCTCAAACCACATTCATGATGTTCAACCTGGGGGTTCACTAGAATTTTCCACAATCCTTCTCGCAATCATACCGATAGCTCTTGTGATTGTGCCCAGTGATTTTAGGGTGGTGTTCTAGTGGGGAGCAATACTTCAGCAAGTTGAGCTTCACCTTCTCCACACATTTGAACCAACTTCACCAACACAAATAGATCTACAACATTTCAATTGATTACATGGAACATATCTAATGTACAACAATAACCTCAAGTGCAGCTGTGGTTGAATTTGGCATTGTAGATGATTGACCAATAGGTTGATCTTGTACAGAAGCTAGAGGATCAACAGGGCTTTCATGTGGCATTGTCATTGAAGGATTAGAAGGAAGTATTGGAGTTTTTTGGTGTTGCAACCCTTCCTTTTTACTTCTCCCTACGGTTGTTGGGGCCCAGCGTCCTCTTTTTAGGTATTATTCTTAGCATATGAGGTTCATCCTTATGTGCCTCACCACCAATTATAGGTTCATTCTCCTACAGCCAACAAAAATGCTCATATCTTAGCATAAGTTGAACCCAATGATAGAGTTAAGCTATAAGTTTAACCTTATGAGCAGCACAAGAAAGTGGAATTGTGGATAATAGATCAATATCAAGATGTTCTTCTATCTCTATAGCAAGACCATAACCACCTAATGAGCCATCTATATTCATGTCATGCATTCTAGAATTTGAGTTTGTCGTACCTCAAATACAGAACCATGACACAACTGTACCTTTGAATAGCGTTAGTGGATACCAAAGCCAATAGATATCGAGCAACTAAGCTATTAAATGTCAATTAATGATGGCAAGGAAATAATATTATATCCTAAATAATAATCTCAAAACTATTTTGTAACAAGATAAAAGGCCCTAACTATTACATCTATCAAGTCTTTTTGCCAGTGAAAACTCCAAAAATAAACAAACTGGTTAAAGATCTTCTGTCTCTACTTTATTAACTCCATGCTAGTTCAACCTTATTGGTGTCCTCTCTAAGAAATAACATTTGCATATTGTGAGTGATAAGTCACCTAGTAAATGGTATCTTTTGCATTTATTTGGTTTTCATAGGATGTCAGTCTAAATAACAATTACAATTTGTATAAAACATAATTTTAAAATAGATAATATGAATCACATTTTGAAGTGGACAATAACAGTTCATGAAAATTATAGAATTTCAAAATTTATCTAACCATCTCATCATTTATATTACTCACAGGTCCATATTCCTCAATCTACTCAGAGTGATACATACTTCGTCTACTAGGGCTTTAGTCTATTCTCATGACTAAGGAGGGTCACATGCAATTGGCTATGCCACTACGGCCCTAGGATTTCAATTGTGCTTGGAAAGTATCTCCATTTATACTCCCGATAAGTAGGGTCCTAATATTTCTACCTGATTGGATGAGTACGAAACTCATTCCACACTATTGTCAGTATCACATGAGAGACTTTTTTTCATTTTTTTCATGTATTTAATTTCAAATCATTCAATTTAACATAGTTTTATATCACAAATAACTCACATATAAGTTGCAAGAATAGAAAAATAATTTCAATTTCACAAACATTAACATTTGAAAATCATGCTTTCATTAAACAAGAATAATATTCAAAAATAATTTTTAAACGTGTAATTAGTTGTAACATAAAACAATTTTGAAAGTATTTTATAAAAGTTGGCAGGAAGAAGTCACTTAATGCTAATTCTGTTGATCAACTGGCTCACTGGATATCAATTCTTAACTTCCTATTCAATCAAATAATTTTCCATTTAATATTCAATTCAACTGGAATTCTATTCCTTCAAGTGCTTTCATGTATATCTTATGTGCCCCATTTATTATCTTTTCAAACTCTCGGTTACTTATTGAGTAAGTTTTCATATTTAAAGTTTGGTCAAACACTATCCTCTATATTCTGTTAAGCCTTGAATAGTATTTTTAAGTATATTTTAGCCTCAAAATTGGATAATTAAGCCTTAATTATGTGAAAATAATATTCTATTAATTTTTTCAAGTTTTGTACTCACAACCACAAAAGATGGATTCGTAGCCTCAACACGAACATTTTGAACACCCTCGCATTCAGGCTTCAGCAAGCAACCTGTCCATGACCGTGCCATTGGCCACCTGTTAGGTGCGCACCATGCACTTGCTTATGTATCAGGTTCCCAGCAGTGCATGCTGTCCATCCATCAGGTGCACACCATGCACCCGTTTGTGCGTCGAGCCTGTTTGTCTTATTTTTTGAATTCTACATAATTTTAATCCTCCTTTTCAATGTTTATTTATGTTTTACAGGTTTTGAAGTTCTTTTTAATGGGTTTTAAACATAAAAATCCCAATTTTATAATTTATCCAAATTTTAGGAAGATATTCAAGGATTTCCCAAAAATTAATCTATTTGCCTATATCATATTTTTCATCAAATTTTTTACATATAACCCATGAATTCACCCATCTATACTTGAATTAATGCATGTGTAATCTATATTTCATATGCCTAGAAATACAAGGGTATAATTCCTAAGTGTATGCATAAAAGTCATAGCACTCGGGTTCAGAAATTACCTCGAATTACTGCGTTCAATGCTAGAAAAATTCCAACTCCTATTCTGGATGGCCGCTGAGTATCTAAGGGTGAGAGAATAAATTTTCTCACACCCAATGGTCTATTTATACTAGGTTTTTAAAGGGTGTTTGGAGAGAAGTTAAATTCTAGTATTTTAAAGGCTTCAAACTCTCTTATTGTCACTATATTTTGTAGCAAAATTTCCCACAAATTTTTATCTTAAAATTCCCTATTTTTGGCTCTCCTAAGCTAGGTAAACTGTCCCATAATTGTCTAGATTGTTTGGTAAGATTTGGTGGCCATAATGTGTGCATATCCTTTTTTCCATACTCACCTAAAATTCATCCACTTATTCACATGAAAAAAGCAAATAATTTTAAAAATAAATCACTATTCAATGAGCCCTTAACCTCCATTTAGGTCTCCATGCACTTATAGTAATTATTTATTCCCAAGCTTTCTAATTTTGGTATGGTTTGACTTGTGTATACTTGTATATACTTCCTCCCAAACACACTTAATACTTGTCTAAGTATTTTACACAAAATTTCCAAATTTTCAAGCCTAGATTTAGCCTAAATTCTCCCCAATTCAGCTCTATTCATCATAGTAACAAGCCCCTACCAATTTTCAAATTTTTGGAAAGGCTGCCTTGCATGTATATGACCTTATTCGCTTCCATATATGCCCTAAATTTTATCCCTCTTATTTTTTAAGAAAATAAATAAATAAATCAAAAATTTACTAATTAAATCATTCGTGAATATTATGAGTAATATTTGTAAATATATTGCTAGCATAGGCCCCAAAATTTTGGGGTCCTACTGAGTTATCCATCGCTGCAGGTGCCACTAGAAGCTATATATGCATTGAATAACAAGCCAACAGTTTGTCATGGAGAGAAAATAAAATGTAAATGGAAATAAATGTACCTAAAGATTATGACAAGTCCTGGTATTGTGCCCAAGTTTTTGACATGTCTTGCATTGTACCATATTAGACCTTTTGCGCACCGAAGCCTCTCCCTCCTCTCTTTTCCTGTTCTTTTTAGGTCTCGCTGGAAGCTTTCTAGTCACAAGTGACTTCAAATTTTTGGAATTGACATTCTAATTAATAGGCTAGAAACTAGGGTCTAGAATAGGATGGATTGCATGTTTGTATGACTTCCTATATTTTTCTATGGAAAAGGCAATGTCATAGTAACTTTCTAATATGTTCCTCCTATGTGTGATTGCAAGTGTAAACCTACAGGGCACACCACTAATCTCCCACGCCTAGCAATCAGATCTCCTTTCCTTCAAGTTCATAATGAAATGCACATTTGGATCTCTTACTTCAAATTCATGCGTTGTCATGCCTTGAACCTAGGGTCCATGACACAGTAATATTCACGAACTAATTCAGTGATTATCAAAGCTATATATGTAATAGAGCAAGCTGAACTAATAATGAAATTCAATAATCATTCCAAAAATACCATCATAATATCCATGACCATGATATCTTATCTCAAGTACATAGTGGAAGATTGAAAACCTATCCCTTGCATCACATTGATCTCTAGAAAACAATATCAATAATCTTCAATTATGTAATATGTGGCTTTTGTTCTCATCCTACCATTCCCATGTTTTCTCTTAATCCCTCGTCTCCTCTACAAATTGTCAAGAATCCCCTGTTTATTTTTCAAAAGTGGATGTGAAGAAGAAAACAATTTCAAAAATTTTACAATTAAGCAAAAGATTATTTTCAAATGGCATAAAGTAATAAGAGCATTCATACATGTAGAAATAGCTCAACCAATCATTTCAATCTATTCCTTATGTATCACTTATTTCAATTTCTCATTTTAAAGCTAACTCATTGTCATGTAGATTGTGCGTGTTACCACTGTTCAGGACCTCAGTCTATGCTCCCTCAACTGAGCAAGGGTACTTCTAATTTTGACTGTACCACTACAGCCCCAAGGTGTTAACCTTACCTAGGAGTTATCCCAATCTACAGTTACCTTACTGGTAAGGCCAAGTATCAACTTCACTCATTGTCAATTCTCATCTTCACCTTAGTTGGACGGATCCCAATCTATTACTTGATTGGTAGAGTAAAACTCATTCGCCATGCTCATTTGCATTCTCATAAGTGGCTCTTACATTTTCTCATTACTGGTATTCGATTTCCAATATTCAAGTCAAAATAACGTATTTGATAAAAAAACCCAAATTCGGGTTACAAAATAAAACTTTCATATCATAATCATTACTAAAATTCCAAATTTTATAGTTGGAAAACATTTAAAGACTTGGGCTTTCAATGCATGTCAAACATTTAACTATAGAAGTAAAACAGATTTCGAAAGCAGTTGAAAATTTTGGTACCACCTACCTAGCAAACATAGTTTCATTTAGGCCATAAAATCATTTTCAAGGTAGTTGTAAAAGCTTGGTAAGGTGCTATCACCTTTACTTAGCTTGCTTGGGTTTTCGTTTCATTGGATACTATCTCTCGATCTCCTATTCAATCACATACATAGTTCTTATTTAGTACTTGATACATCTATTGAAACATGCTTGTCAGTTCTTAATGTATTGTATGCATTTATGTTCACTTGAGTCTTTGAATTATCATCCCTTGTGTTCTTTTATGTCTTACATAGTGGGTTTAGGCCTACTTTGGTCAAAAATTTTAAAAGTTTAGATTAATTTCTCCAAAATAGGTAGCTTGTTCAGTGTTTGCAATTAGGTTCTGTGACTATGACCCCTTGGTCTGCTACAACGAAGTCTAAGTTCGCATTTGCATTTGCGACACCTAACTATGAAACCTACTCGAAATTCTATAATTTTTCCCATGATTCCTATGTCATAGTTTGCAATTGCAACTCCATGGCTCACGACTGCACCCGTGGTCATGGGACATTTTGGAAATCCCCTATCGTAGTCAGCGATTGCAGCCGATGCTCCCCTAAGTGCGCCATCATGTGTTGTGATTGCGCCCGCCAATAACAGTGCTACATAAATTTGCATCTACGCACTAGTTCGTTGATTTTCATGCACAATCCACTCCAATCCATAGATTCCAATTTCACTCTCATTTTCAAGGTTTCTAGGCATGTTTTACCACATTAGAATTCATAGAAATCGTAACTTATGCGTATACACAATTTTTGGAAGTCTCAGAGTGTGTTTTTATCCAATTACACGATACACTAATACATCATTTCTATGATTTTTATGCAACGACACCCCCAATTATCCACTCCTCACCATTCAACACATTTTAAAGCATCTCTACCCATATATTTTGAGTGTCAACACATGTAATGTAATTATTCTATATGTCTGCATGAATAATGGATGAGGATTTACCTTGAAAATATCGCATTGAAGAGTCGAAGCTTCCTGAACCTACTCTGGAGTGCTGTCACTAGTCCTAGATGTGTAAATAGGGTTTCTCTAGCCCTCTAATCTTGTATATATACCCCTTAGTCCATTAGAAGGTGCATGGGATTAAAATTCTTAGTAAATCAAGCCTTTAAAAATAAATACACCGCCTTTTTAGTTTTGCCCATTTTCTAGCCGAATTTCCAAAGATTTTTAGCCCTATGTTCTTATTCCCAATGCTTGAAATTATTTCGCATGATCTAATAAATCACATGGAAAAATTTTGTCACCCAAAATACAAATCTTCCATCTTGGGTTTCCTTAATCAATCTCTAGCGATTTCAGCGAAAGCACCACAACATTTTGACAAAATAATGTCAACTATAAATCCACAAAATTTCTTGAAATAATTATTCCATACTTTATCTAAAATTTGGGGTATAACATGAGTCCCAGCTACAAGCAAATGACACCTTGCAGACTCCTTCACAATGCCAAGCCTCTTCACAATGTTTGGAATGACTTCATTCTTCCATTTAAGAGCTTTTTGTCTCTTCTTTTGTGCCATACTCATCAACTTTGCCCTAAGTCTATGCATCAAACTTAAGATGGACTTGCCTCTATACTCTTTTTTCCAATGATTGAAAGATTTAGAATTGTTGTTTGTCACATAATCATTTTTCACCATATAGTCAAAGGCATGCCTACTCTAATGTTTAGTAGGTATGTTGATCAGCCAATCATATGTAGCTGATCTCAACTCTTCGATCTTGTGTATGGCAAACTTGAAACCTGTTGCATTGTAGGATGTAGCTGCTTGCTAAAAGTACTTCTTCAAAGCAACAACCCCAAACCTCAACCTAAAATTGGCATATATGTGAAATGCACACCTCTTGTTAATAGCATGTCGAACCAACTCTTCAATGGCTTCTACTAATCCCAACACACATGAAGGAGCCAACAAGTCAAGATATATATGCAAGCATAGATAGCCAAATTTAAGAGAATATATTTACATACCATTTTCCTATCACTCATTAAAGTCTAAGGCACATCTAGAGAGAAACCACCAAGCAATCTTGCCAAATTCTCTAAGAAAAACATCCAACTCCCTGTGCACTCAGACTTAACAACTGCAAATGCCAAAGGGAAAAGATCATTGTTGCCATCCAGATCTATCGTAGCAAGCATGATATCACCATATGGTCCTTAAGATGACATCCATCAAATCTAATGAATGGGGAAAAACTTGCCATGAAACCCAATTTTCAAGGCACCTAAATCAAAGAAAAACCTTTTCAAAGATGGAGCTAAAGGTATAGATGACTAGCTAGAGGATGCATCAAGTGCTTCCTCAAGGACTTTTGTTGTATTTGTCCCTCATTAACTTGGTGTTATTCATGATTTGGCAACTCAAAATTGCTGGCAAACTTCATGACGTATAAATATTTTATAGGGCAATTTACATCTACCTCTCTTGAGTTAAATCTTAAAAACATATATCATTTTCTTTTCTATAAAGTTGCCATCACACTCTCGAATTTTGTAAAACATTTTAACAACAATCAATTGATAGGGTCCAAAAAGAGAGTAAACTTCGAAAAATACCCTACATCAAAAGAAGGTCAAATTTAATCAAAATTGATTAATATTTTTAGACTAATATACCCCTTAGGGGTTTTAGTAACATTTTCAATGGCTAGAAGGATCCACATGTAACATATATAGCCATGAAAGGGCTTTATCGTAATATTTTAGATAGTTGTGAATAGCTTACTTACATGTTTGACATGGTGTAACATTTCATATGGCCTCTCAATAGAACTTCAGACATAATTCTTTTATGAGTTAACATATAAAAAGGTAAAATACAAGAAATCTTGGAGAGAAACAAGAATTGAGATTGGCAGATAATGAGAATTTAGGAAAAGATGAGGAATATTTGTTATTAAGGCATATTTGTTATTAAGGCACACCTCAACAAAGATATTTGTAAATTGCCCTATTTAATAAGGGAAATTTATAAATTTCAAAAATAAACTATTAATAAAGAGCTCTTAATTTCATTTAAAACTTTGACATAGTGTTAGTCCTAATAATTATAGAAATAATTTTTAATATTCTTTAATCTTGATGATCCTATATATGTGTACTTAAACAATTTTTTGTTTAAATAAAACTTAATTATCTGTAAAGTAGAAAAATAATTTGTAATAGTAAGAACTTATGAAATATTTTTACTTTCGAATAAACTAAGTATAATACATTCTAATTCCACCATAGTCCAAATTAAACGTAATCTTGATACTCAATTTTTGTAAAATAGCAATAGCATGTTTTATAGTATATATGCATACATACACACATACGCATGTATTTTATTTTCTAGGAGTATATATTAACTGTGAATTATTAAAATGTCATTTTCATTTAAACTTATGAAACGTTGAATAGAAAAAGAAAAATGTCGGAAATCAATATGAGGATTCGAACTTGAAATTCATAGTTATAGTCATGCCACGAGAAAATTTTATTTCAAGCAGGCTTCAGTCAAATCTAATTAATTATATGATAAGACATAATTATAGTCATCTTCTAATTAATTATTTGTGCTATTTTGTGTAAAATTGAGTTGACAATACGGGGTGCATTTGTTTGCTCATGTTAGTTTATGTAATAATTAGAGCTCAAGTCACTAATGTAATATTTGGTTTTCATGATTTTCGGTCATAACTATCCACACAGAGTGCATCATCAGGAGAATAATCAAAATCAATATCAAACTGATTGAATATATCTTTTCATTAATCATACGAATTTGGAGGATCCAAATGTGGAAAAAGATTTCGCTAACAAGAAAATAATACTTGATATTGGAACGCGGAAGGAAATCAAGATATAGTGTGAAGATCCATCAAAGATATGCAACCAAATTGCATAGCAATAGTTTAGGAAACAATTTCTATATATTACGGAGACTGCTAATGTTTGTGTGAGTCTTCCAAATAAATTGAATATGCTGTGAAAGTGTCTATCACCTAAGAATACACATTATCCTTATAAAATAAGTGATTGTAATACCCATAAATTTTGGTTGACCATTACAATAATGACAAAAATATTTTTCTCATGGATGGTTTAAATTTTTAGTGTCTATTTATTTGATTATTTTTGTGTGAATAAAGTGGGGAAATTTGAGTATGCATGGAAGGTAATATAGATACTATTAAGCTAGTCAAACCTTACCAAATTTTTGAAAATTAATGAGAAAGCCTTTCCATGATTAATAGGGACCAAATAAGAAAGATTAAAGCTGGTTTTGGTCTGAAATTTTCAAGAAATTCGTGTGAAATTCTTCCAAAATTGTGAGGAGCCCAAAATTTCCATAACTAGCTTAATTACACCCTCACACACACACACATATATGTATGTATATATGTATACTGTCATAGACCTAGAAGAAATAAGTATTTCTTCTACCCCAAGACCACCAACTGCCATCCAGAAGTTAGGGAGAAGAAAGAAGAATGAGTTTGAGGCCAAACGCTAGGAGTTTCATAAATGTTGCGCATGTTCTTAGAGATTTCACCTTACACATTTTCACCATATAAAGCATGAAAATATTTGTAAGCAACACATGGGTTGAGTTAGGACGTGATGTTAGAATCATGTTAAAAGAACCATGCGTAGGAGATTAGAAGTAAGGTTGCATATAGGAGAATATATTGAATTTTGGTGAAATCTTGGATTTTCCTGAAAAAATGTGGGGAGAACCTTTAAAGGCTAAATTTTTATGTTAAGAACATGATTTAAAGGTCCTAAAAACTCTTAGAATATGTTTACATACTGAGTAGAAGGATTAAAAGTGGATAAAAGAAGATCTAAAGCCAAACATAACCACATTAGGCACGTAGACTTGTCTCGTGTCTACAATTCGTGGCCACACCACTGCTCGTTGCAGCTGCGGAACGAGTTTGCACGGTCTCAGACAAGACCGCGAGTGTCTCCAATTTTCCTAGTGGTCAAAGTCGCAAATGCACTGTAGCACATTGTACTTGCGACGCAAGCTATCATTGTTGCGAGGTTCCACTGCACATGAAACAAAATTCACCAGGGCTCGTTTCTCGAGTGCGGCTCTACATTCTACAGTAGCGGGGTCAAGCGTGGACATGTCCAAAATGTCTTGCGGCTCATCTTGTGGTCGCAAAATTGATTTTCATGGTTGTGGAAGACATTTTCACAAGGGTAAAACAAATAGCCAGAATCTGATTTTAAAGATTTAATGCCAAATTTTATTACTTTTAAACTCATAACACATCAATTAATTGAAGTATAGCCACAAGATATAGAGAAAAGTGGACTATGCTTGGAATTGCATCAAAAAGCATATAGGGATCGAATTTCTATTGGATTGAACATTAAATTGGGAAATTGTTCTAACTTGACTAGGGATTCGAGAAAAACAAACAATGAGCTTTAGGATCAGTAAGTGGATTTCAAGTAAGTCAGTTTATCCTGCAAACTTTTACAACTACTTTTAAATGAAATATTTTTGTTAAAATTTAATATTATTACTAAAATTATTTTGTTATGCTTTTCCAAAATGTTTCCTATTCTGCTTACTTAAACTATCATGTGTTCTTTCAAAAGGCTTTTCTTAAAAGAGTTTTGAATGTAGGCAAGTATCAAATGAGTGTGTTCTTAAATTGTTTGAAACATATTAGTTGAGTGTACTAGACTATTATGATATGTTGCCTTAGGAATCAAACGATAGTATAGGAACTGGTTTCACCCACTCATTAGGTAATAGGTCAGATACATGACCCACTCAACTTGATAGATATATTGGAATACATAAACCACTCAACCGGGGTTATAAGTTAAAATATGTAACCCTCCTTAGATAAGATAAAAGACTAGAGTCCTGATTAGTGATAATGGTACCTGAACTACTTAAATCCGTGGGCATGCCAAGGAATAGTACAGTAAAATGAATTTGTGATACATTACTTATGAAATCTTAACTGTATACTCTCTTGCAATTTTCAAATAAATGTTTGAATTTTCATAAATGTTTTATTTTGTTCACATCTCAACAACAAAAAGCAAGTAACCACTTACTAAGTGATTAGTCACTGACACATTTTTGAAACTCCTTTTGTAAAGAACCCTAGCGAGGAAGAACAAATATGGGGATGGTTGAAGGCTTGGGAAAGAAGGTGCTTAGTCATAGTTTTGCTTATTGAATAAAACTATGAATGTAATAGTATAGGTTCCAATTAACTTATATTTGTGTTGCATTATACTAGACTATTCATTCGAAATAAAGGAACTTTATGATTTAGTTATTTTGATATTTGTGCTTTGGTATCAAATAAGATTTACGTCGTGTGAGTACTGTCATGTTGCATTCCTAGTTATGGGTGTGACAAAGAATGGTGTTAGAGCCTATTTTTATGATGCTTGAAACATAAGATGCATATCTTAGACGAGATCATAAGAAATCATACCACAATAACTTAGAATCTAACAGCTCATCTCACGCATGCATAAGTTATAAAATTGAATCTATTTTACCTTAGAAATTTAATAGTCTAACATTGGAAATGGATAGGGTTATCGGTTTGATTGAGTAGGTGTCTTCTAGTTATAGCACCTTACCTAAGAAGATTCTAGACCGTCTCTTTATCATGATAACCAAACTAGGAGGCGTAGCTACTGCATTAGCTAAGGCTAGATGACAGTGTGATAGACTTCAGGTTGAAAATAGAGATCTAAAAAGGCACTAGGATATGCTCAAGAGGAGTTGGAATAAATTGAATTTGAACAACAGAAGCTTGCACAAACAAATGAACACATACGGAAGGGCTATCAGCACCACATCATTGTCTTGTGTGATGAGTGTGATGGGCTTATACAGCAAGTGAATCAACTTAACCATGTGAATGACAAGCTCCACTACTTTATTCACCATTAGTTTAGAGATTTAGATCCAGAGGAGGACCCAGCAAATGACCTTAAGGAGGAGCCAAATGAAGTTGACTTGAATGACGAAGACCGAGTTATAGACAAATTATTTTAGATTAGGAGTTATTAGACTATAGTAATTTTTGTGATACAATAAAATGAGTTCTCTATTTTTTTTCAACTATATTAAGTTATAATAATAATAAGACAGTATTTTCTTGTAGTGGTTGCAGGTTTTATTACTTTATGGTTCGTTGTTTACTACCCTCCTATTTTATATTGCTCTTTCTCTCTCTGTATATATATACACATATATGTATGAATGTATGCCGAGTATGCATAATTAATTAATCCACTAAATAATTTCCCTATGTAGGAGATGGCTGAAAGACCTCATTGCACTTCCTAAAACCTACAATACGCTGCTCCTATGGAAGACCTAATTGAACAAGTGTATGTTTATCCTTTGCCACCACCTCTAGTGCAACTACAACCACAACTAACTATGTGCCAAACAAACCTAAGGCAAGAAGACTTAGTTACTATAACAACTGTGGTAGCCTAAGTGGTAGAAGCCCAACAATAGACACCATTGCCAACCTAAGCCCAACCCTATGGGGACACTAATGCCCATTATGAAGAATTAAGGAGGGCCCATGTGCCTACCCTTAACATCTTGCAAAGCCTTAAGGTCGTGCAAAAATAGTTGAAGGAAATGGAGAATAATTTCAAACTAATGAAAGTGCCTACTGAGTTATGGCTTAGGGTTATGATATCCTTCCTAGTAAGTGAAGCTACTCTATGATGGGAAGGTGTCTCACTTGCATTGCTAGAAGAAGTGCCAATCAGCAGGACCCAATTTCCTAAGACTTTCTTAACCATTTTTTTTCCTAATGTCATCAGTTTATAAAAGATGGTAGAATTTAACAATGTTGCCTAACCACCCAATATGACCGTGGTAGAGATCTCAGTGAAATTTCATACTCTAGGGAAGTACTCACTGATGGTGATAGCCAACCCTGCTTTGGAAATGCACAAATTTACGAGGGAATTGAACAGTCGGATCCAGAGGGCGCTAGCCTTGTACAAGGCTAGAACTTTTAATGATTTACTTAGAGTCGCTATAAGAGCTAAAGCAAACGTCAACTACAAAGAGGACAAGAGTAACTTGAAGAGGTTGATGCTAGGCCCAAGCTCTAGCAATAAGCAAACAAGACACTTAGTTAGATCACCGACCAACAAAAAGACTAACAATGTCACACCTCGAATTCAAGACCATGACACAGTAGTACTTCCGAATCACCTTAACAAATACCGAAGCCAACATGTATCATAGCAAACTAATCTAATAACATTATTTGCAATAAATTAAAGGAAATAACTTAACCTTTAAACATAACAAAAGGGCAGTGGAAATCAATCCTAACTATTAAATCATGGACTTTCTTATTTACAATTGAAAATAAAATGTCTAAAGTGTAAGCCTTCCATTCTTTAACTTTACCAACCCCATGCTAGTTCCTCAGTATTGGTCTCCCTACAAAAATATAAATGAAAGTTGTCAGCGACAAATCACCTAGTAAATGATGCCACTTTCTTTTTTCTTTTCAATAGATGTGAGCAGAAAACAATTCTTTTACATAAAATACATTTTTAGGAGGGATAGTAAAAGAACAAGTAATTCACATTTAGTAACAATTCTAAAGGACACTGCACAATTAATTAACTCATTTCTTCATTCACATAGTTCATATAACCTTGTCTCCTGCCAACTCATGGTCATACATACACTAATCAGGATCTTAGTTTACACCCTGACTAATGAGAGTTACATATAATCAACTTTGTCGCTGTAGCCCTAGAGCTTCAACCTCATCTTAGACTTATCCTAATCTATTATATCCCAATTGGAACAACGATATATCAACTTCACCTGCTATTACTCCTAACACTTCTACCCCGATTGGGTGGATTCTAACTTATTACCTAATTGACAGGGCAGAACTTGTTCTACAATATCGCCTACATCATAGGAGTGGCTTCACAAATTTTATTACATGTATTCAATTTTGGAATTTTTTTTTTCAGTTGGATATCAAACATTTGCAATTAACTCACATCTAGGTTTTCCAAAAACTAAAATAGTAATCTCAAGCTTTTGCAAAGATCAACATTGCCAAAATCATGCATTCAAAACACAAGAATTAATTGGAAAGTAATCATAAGCATGTAGTGAAATTTGTATCATAAAAGCAGTAGAAAACACTTGTAAAAATTGGCAGGAGTACTTGTCACTTAATCCTACTAATTACCAGGTTCCTTGATTATTGTTTCTGAGTCTCCTATTCAATCATATAATCTTTATTTAATACTTAATTCAATAATATCCCATGCTTGCATATGTCTTGTGTGCATCCTATATGCCTTATTATTTTGCTAAAATTCTAGATGTAAGTTGTTCTTAGAATAAAATTATTTTAATCTAAATGTTTTGAATTCAGAATACTAATAATAAACATGAAAACCTCCCATGTGATAGTGACGATATTGTCTATGCACTAGATAATAGGTAAGATACGCACCCACTCAACTGAAGTTATAAATTAGGATATATGACCAACTAATTGGTGTTATAGGTTCAAATCTTTGATCCACTCAATTAGCGTTGTAGATTAAGCAACGTCACCCTCATCCTTCTTAGTTAGAATTATAAACTAATACCCTGATCTGTAGAACTAAGTACACGAAATACATAACACCATGAATGGACTAAAGAAATGGACATGTGAACTATGTGAATGACAAGACGGTTTGGGATAACTATGAAATGTTATAAATTTTTTTGTGAACTATTTCAAATATGATTTCTACTACCTATTTCTCAAAAACTTGTTTTATGCAATTATTGTTATTTTTGCTTACATCCATTGAAAAGAAAACGGAAGACAGTACTATTTATTGGGGGACTCGTCGCTTACTACTTTTAGTCGATAACTTGTAGAGGCTACTAGCTATAATGAACAAGCATGGGAATGGTACACTCAGAGAGAGACGAGCACCTTTATACTAGTTATTTTATTTCCATTATTTTAAATAGCGAGGGAGACAACTCTGATATAATAGTTAGGTTTTTTTATTCTACCGCATATAAGAGTTTTTTTGAATGTTACATCATTTCATTTGGGATTATTACAAATGACATTGCTGGTTTAGCTTTATGATACATGTTAGCTCTGGTATTTGTTGAGGTGATTCGCGAGTACTACTGTATCAATCTTAGATTCAAGACATGACTGAATCAAATACCGAATTTTATTTTTTTAATATTTATCATATTTTTACTTAATTTTAACTTAATTTTTTTTATATTTATGATTTAATCTTTTGATTTTTATATTTAATTCTTAATAATTTTATACTATTATTTTATATTTTTATACAAAAAAATATTTTATTATGTTAGATATATTTTTTTATCTTCAAAAAATCTAAACTTAAACAATGTAATATTAAAATAAAAATATTTAATATTTATTTATAAGCTATACAAATTAAATTCATAATTTTAAATATAAATTTATTTTTTTAATTTCTTAAATTAAAATTTGATATACCAAGATATCGAACCAAATATACTGAAAAATTTTTGGTTCAATAGTTGATATGCAATTTTGGTATATTAATTTTTGGATTTCGGTTCGTTTTATTGAATGGACGCTCCTAATAACTGAAAAGGAAAAGGAAAATGAAGATGCAAATTAAAGATAACTATTTAAATAATACATTTAAAGCAAATACAATTTAGGCTTTTTTGTTAAGTGGTATAGTTCTTATTGAAAGTTTGCAGAGATTAGGAGTTTGATTCGGTAATTTCAAAAAAATAAAAAAAAGAACTTGGTATATATATATAGACACACACACACACACACACACACACACACACACATCTTATCGAGCTTGATTTGTTATATCTCACATAGTAAACAAATATATAAAGAAATACATATATATATATATATATATATATAAAAATTAAGTACGTAGCTAATACCATATCCATGTTCATAAAATATAATCCAAACCCATGTCTATACCACTGTATAGCATTATTCTAGGCTCACGCCCATAATCAATAAAATTAATACTGTGGGCGTAGGTCTTATCCGTTCCCATTGTTACTGATATGTATTTATACTCTACATTTATCCTTTGGTGTCGTGATTGTATTTAATGATGCAATATTAACATTTTTGTCTGAACCCAATACTTTTAAACATCCTCATAGATTTTTTGACCAAACCTTTGTGTGCACGTACACAAGGATCCGCAATTACTTTTTTGCTTCAATTTTTCTCAAAGGCTATTATGTTATATCAAATCCGATATTTTGTAAAAATATGCTTTATTTAATATTTGCTTGAAAAATTAAAAAGTTGATTAAATTAAATAAATTTTTGAAATTTTATATTTTATTTAATATATTTTTACTACAGTATACAACAAAGTCACCTGAAATTTTGCTAGAATAGGCTAGAAATCAATCATGGAAAAAATTAGTTCTCGAAAATATTATCCACCATTTTCCTTTTCTCGCTGTTTTTTCTTTTTTATTTTTTTAGAATTAATATATATTGTACTATTAAAAAATATAAAAATATATTAACTCTATAAGTGGCGCACAATAGAGGGTTGATTAGCAGGAGTGGTACCTTCGGTGGGCCCTACAGGCTACGACCTGCAAAGTGCCAGCCGGCCATTTACGAAATTATTTATAAATTATAATATTTTAATTAATAAAAAGAGAATTGTTTTAAATATTACTAAAAGTGGCGCTGGACCATGTGAAACGGTGGAGCTTGACCCACAGGAGTCGTCCCTTCGGTGGGTCCTACTGGCCACAACTTGCCATTTCCTGCAAAAGATACAAAAGGTGAATTTATTTATAAATTATAATATATTAATTAATAAAAAAGAGAACTTTTTAAAAAATACACAAATAAAAAAATTGAAAGAAAAAAAGAGATTAATATTACAATAAAAATTATATAATTAAAATTATGTATAAAATATTTAAAATTATAATAAAATATGATAAACCAAAGGAATAAAAATTAAAAGCAGAATGGAAAGAGAAAAATATGACAAAAAGGTACAGGTATAAAACGTGAATTACTTAAATTTATTTTATTCAACCAAGAATTCTTATTTAAAGAATAATATGGTACACGTTTGTGTGTGTATATATATATATATATATATATATATAATAGAATTTATTAAATATTTTGAATCAAAATAGAACTCATAAAATTAAATTTAAATGAAAAATAAAAAATACAATAAAATAATGTAATACAGTTGACTTTATTTAGATGATAATTGGCAATTAAATAATTGCTATAAAATAATTATAAAAATGATATTAATTACAATTAAAAATAGATATATAAATGATTGAGTTTGGGATATGGTCATGGTTTGTCGTTTAGATCTTAAAATTATCGTTTCAAACAAACAAATTGCCATTTCGATTCTCCAAGTCTGAGTTCACGTGCCATTGTCGGGTGAGGCCTGATTCAGGCTTGTGGAAACTTATTCACATGAGACAAATGATTGTGCAGATCTATAATATTATATTATAAAATATCACATAGAAACAAAAGTTGGGCAAGATACAGTACACCTAACCCACGTGGTCTCGCATCCACGTGAGGACAACTAATGGGTGATGGTGGATTTTTTTTACCTATATGCAAGCATGATGACATGCAAAAAAGACGACTGGTAGAAAAACTCACAATTATTGTCCTGTATATACAATTATTTTACAAAAAATGTTCATTAACTTTTATCGTCGGCAAAAATGACTTGATTTTTTGCACATGGAACGTGTAGATGTCGTTTTTTTAAACTCATCATCATTTTAACATGTCATCGAAAAACTTCAAATTGGTGTGTTTCGATTCAAAAGTGAAGGTATATTTACTAGTGACTAAGATCAAAGGACGTTTTTAGTAAGTGACTGTATGTACCAAACAAAAATTATATTTTTTGCATATGTTTTCTTCCAATTTAGCATAGATTCTTCAACTATAAATAATCGCATCACTTCTTCACTCCAAGCAAGCAAAATTAAAGCCCCCTCAAAGCATCAATCTTTTTGCTTACAAGTTTGGTTTGGGAAATGGCGAGGGAGAACATGAGCCTGGCCATTGTTGATGACACATCAAAGCTCGCACAAGAGCCTCAAGGTGACCACAGCGGCCTAAACCGTCGTGATTTCCCAGAAGGTTTTCTCTTTGGATCTGGTACTTCTGCATATCAGGTAGGCCACTACTCATTATCCAACAACAAATACTGGAATTCATTCTTAGAAGAATTGCACTTTTGTCTTTCAGTCTTTATACATATTTATATCATTATTGGGGTAACTTCCCCATGCATGTATATATCGGTTTCAGGTTGAAGGAGCTTATGCGACGGGTGGTAAAGGCTTGAGTGTGTGGGATACGTTAACCTCCTCGAATCCTGGTTCCTCCTTCTCCCCTTCCTCTCTCTCTCTCTCTCTCTCTCTCTCTCTCTCTCTATATATATATATATACAACTTCTCTTTATCCGTATATTATATATATGTACACACACACACACACACACATATATGTCTTTGTGTGTGTATCATTACACAAAAAGAGTAATCAAACCATTAGCCAGATGCTATAGTGTAAAATGTTCAAGAATTGCCAACGAGTGGAATTGACATGTGGGACAGATGCAATAGCTGATGGATCAAATGGTGTTGTTGCTTGTGATATGTACAATAATTTCAAGGCAATTAACTCTCTCTCTCTCTTCAATGTATGTGTGTGTGTGTGGGGGGAGGGGGGGAGAGGGCAGGGGTTATTTATGTATATACTAATTCTGTTAACCAATTAATTATCCATATCTTTGCTGTACCCAACATTTGTTTATACTGCAGGATGACATTAAGAATATGAAGAAACTGGGTTTTGATGTCTATAGATTCTCGATTGCATGGACAAGAATATTGCCAGGTGAAAAATCAGTTCAATATTAGTGAGATTTAATAAAGCTTGAATAAATAATAAATCATGTAGCATATATAAAGATAAGGGCATTTTGGGAACTAACAATGTTCTCCATGTATGTTAAAAAACAGGTGGGAGAATCAGTGCTGGAATTAACAAAGAAGGAATCGATTACTATAACGAAATTATCGACACTGTCCTCTCCCATGGTTAAGCTCAAACTATTTAATTAATTCTGTATAAAACCCAAAATTAAATTACTCTCTATTGATTGTTCATTATTTTCTCAATTGCGTATCTCCGTTGGATGCAGGCATGGAGGCTTGCGTGACTCTTTTTCATTGGGACCTCCCTGATGTTTTGGACAAGGAGTACGATGGCTTCCTGACCTTTAGAAATATAAAGTAAGCGCCGTGTATTTACGCCACTCCATTATTTTCTTTCTATCGAATTGCTTGTGTACGCACTGTCTTTATTGATATGCCCTTTTAATCTGAGCCTTCTTTAATTGAGGCACATTACGAAAAGTCAAGATTCAGACATAGCTAGAAATGCTCTTTCCTTCTGCGCGTGTTTTTTTCAAGATTGTGAATGCGACTACGAATTGTTCGTGATGGATGGCATGCATGCAGGAACGACTTTTGCGAGTTCGCAGAGGTGTGCTTCTGGGAATTTGGTGACCGTGTGAAATGGTGGACCACCGTGAACGAGCCATGGACTTATGCTGTTCATGGTTATGCCACAGGCTCTTCTCCACCTTCCAAAGCTACGGTCGCAACCACCACCAGAGCTTTGAAGAATGTTCCTACTCATAGAAGGGTTCAAGACCCAACTAAACCCTTACCCTCACGCCAAGTGGCCTCCGACTCTAAGATTGAGAAAACGGATCCCGGCAGAGATACGTACACTGTCGCAAGAAATTTGCTTCTTTGCCATGCGTATGTAGTTCGCTTGTACAGGACAAAATTCCAGGTTAGTTGGCACCTTGTTAACATAGAATGATGAAATAAATGTACAGATACGTAGAATTAATGGGTTCTGATTAATTAATTGATTGTGTAGGCGATTCAGCAAGGCAAAATAGGAATAGTCCTCAACTCTCAGTGGTATGTGCCTCACGATGAAAACTCAGATGCTGACACAGATGCTGCTTTGAGGGCAATGGACTTTATGCTGGGATGGTAATTGCCTTTGTATGCTTCCTTTGAATATATAACTCGACCATCATACTGAATATGAAACAAATGTTCCCATTCTATGTTGATTCTTCGTACTTGATTTAATAATTATTGCAGGTTTCTGGATCCTGTGTTGTATGGACATTATCCACAAAATATGTTAAATTATGTTCCATCAAGCAATCTCATCCCATTTAGCGAGAGCGAATCTGAGTTGCTCAGAAACTCTGTTGATTATGTGGGCCTAAATTATTACACAACAAACTATGTTTCTGGTGATCCAGATGCTGAAGGTGTAGGCTACGACGCAGACATGAAACTTGAGTTTCACACGAGTAACTTCTTTACTTACTGCACATTCATCATCAACAACACCCACCCCCCCCCCCTCCCCCCCGCCAAAAAAAAAAAAATTCTTTGTTAATTATTTAAACGTTTCATATATATTTCATAAATCTTAATTTATTTTCGTTTTTTTGTACGTACGTAGATGACAAAAATGGCAAGCCAATTGGAGATCCGGTAATTATAATTACACACACACACACACATATATATTCTACATACACTGATTCATTTTTATTAGCTTTTCCTGGAAATTGAAGAAAATGAAGGAATACAAAATTAGTAACAATTATTAATGGTGTGCTAATAATTATAAGTTTATTAAATTTTTTGGTCTTAAATATGATTTTTGTCATTTGATATAAATTTAGAGTGGTTCGTCATGGTTGTTCGTAGTTCCATGGGGGTTATATGGGATACTGGAATACATGAAGAATCATTATCCAGAAATTCCTCCTATATACATTACTGAAAATGGTACAGTTTAATTAATAGAAATACATATTTTTCTTTTTTTGTTATTTTAACTGGTTGGAAAAATAGTTAATATTATGTGACTTGACACTTGCAACTGCTTGACAAACACGAAGGGGTTTCTGAAAAGAGTGACAAAAGTAAGACTCCCACAAAAGCTAGTAGTGATCCGCAAAGGTGCAAGTATCACCAAGATCATCTTTACTACCTTCAACTTGCAATCAAGTTAGTGGAATTCGTGCCTCTTTTCGTAAACCTTATTCATATTTTGAGATCTGGCCTTCTCCCTAGACTTTGCACTCAAACCTTTATTTTATTGCAGTCAAGCAAAAGTGGATGTGAGGGGCTATATTGCTTGGTCGTGGTGCGATAATTTTGAATGGACTGAAGGCTACACTGTTAGATTCGGCATAGTCTATGTAGATTTCTTGAATAATCAGACCAGGCACCTAAAAGATTCAGCTATGTGGTTTTACAAATTTTTGAACAACAAGAATCAACTACCAGGACCACGTTTGAAGAAGAGGCAGATTGGAAGCGTTAATGGAGACAGTGTTGATGGCGATCAGACCCAGAAGAGGTCGAGAGCCGCTTAAGGTTGAAGTCTGTGGTCTTCTGGGAAATTTTGCTAAAGTGCAACTGTCATGCACATCAAGCACTAGTTTCTCTTTGAATCATGAAGTTAATGTATTGTTGAATAATTGTGAGGTGTTTTGTCCAAATAATGAAGCCGTGGGGCTTTGCAGAATAAGTAGTGATCACCTTGATAGGTTGGGCGTTAATTTCCTTGTGTAAAATTTATATATGCGTGTTCTATTAATAAAAAAGGGGTTTGGTGCTTTGCCTATTTTTTTAATTACTTCTTCCATTCTTGAATGACATTACAATGGCAGCCAACCCGTTGTGTTCTCACAAAAAAATAAAAATAAAAATAAAAACAGCAAACTTTTGAAAATACCCCTCCACCAATTGAAGGTTAAATTTGATTGAATTTAAGTTTTAGGACTGAAATACCGTTTTCAGACTTCAGTAACTTGTGCACTAAAAAAAACACCACTTGTAACCAAAAAAAAAATGACTTTTTTGTAATATTTCAGGCAGTTATATATGGCTTCCTCACATACTTGGCTTAATGTAACAGTTAATGGGGCCTCTCAATAGATCTCTATATATAGTTCTTGTGAGTTAACATGTGAAAAAATAAATTGTATGACACGTGGGAGAAAAAGATTTATAATAATTTATGAAACGAGAGAATTCAAAAACCTTTGTATTGTTACCAAGAGTCTAGTTGAAAATTTGAACCAAGTCAATTTAAGCACAAATACTTTCCAATTCCATTGAAAATGAGCCGCCCATTTCAATGCAAATGTCACTTGCCAAACTCGAGACCAAGACATGACAATATTTGTAAACCTACTCAGTGAATACCCAAACTAACATGTAAATAGAGCATCTAATCTAATAGTGTAATTTTACATATGTTTGTAACAAAAATATGATAACTGAATTACATTTGAATTTTTGTGCACACCGGAAATCAAAGGACCTAGCTACTACATTTCAAAATGTCTTTAATAAAAAATACTACCAATAAACTAAACTAGAGCAATGCTAAATCTTATTCCTTATTCTATCATCTCCAAGTTTGTCCATTGTCTGTCTCTTCCTCTATAAAACATTAACTAATTGTGGTGGGCGAGAATTTACCCAAGAAATGATAACAAATATCTATTTAGTTTTCAAAAGCAGATGCAAGAAAGAAAATAACAGTTGCAAAAATTCATAGTTGTATAAAATAGTCACTTTTTGAAAAGGTACGAACGCAATAAAAGGCATTCACATTACATTTAATAAAACCAAATTTGATTACTTACTTTATTACTTTATTTTCGTAGTTTGCATATTCCCTTTTCTCAGCCAACTCATAACTATGTATACTGGCGTGTTATCCACTGATCAGGGTTTTAATCTATGCTTTCCCAGCTAAGGAAGTGTATGTTTAATTCAACCGTGCTGACGTGACTCTAAGGCTTCAACCCCACTTGGAAGGTATCTCAATCTATTGTTACCTGACTGGTAAGGTCAAATATCAGCTTCATCTACCGTCGGTCCTAATCTTCAACCCGATTGAGCAAATCCTAATTTATTACTCGATTAGTAGAGCAGAACTTATTCCTCATGCTCATTGGCAATCGTATAAGTGGCTATTATGTTCTCGTTATGGCTATTCAAATTTCAATTACTTAGTTCAAAGTCATTCAATTGCGAAAGCTCTCATCTAATTTTTAAAAAGAATAAACAACTTTTAAATTTTACAAGAGACATCGTGTAAAGTTTGTATTTTGCAAATAGGTAAGCATTTAAAATTTACATGAAACACATACCGGGAAAATTCAATTGTTAAAGCAAAATTAGATGACAATTATAAAAACAGTAAGCTATCACCACTTATGTGTCACTCAGCTTAGCTAAATATCAATTGCTTCAACTATTGTCTCTTGGTCACCTATTCAATGACATATACAATCTTCATTCAATGCTTGATTCACTAACTATTCTTGTCTATAGATGTTTGATGTGTATCCTACGCATTTATGTTTACTTAAGTCCTTCCAAATATTATTTCTTATATTCCATTATGCCTTACACAATTGGCTTATGCCTAATTTGGTCCTAAAATTGGAAAATTCAACTGAAATTTCTCAAATCACTAAACCTATCCAATGTCCACTATCTATTCCGCGAATGCAACATCTAGTTTTGCAACTACGTGAGTTTAGTACGCATTCGTGATGTTCAACTATGGGGTTCATTGGAATTGCTGCTATCCTTCCCACAATAGCAATGAGTTTCTCTGTGATCAAGCTAACAAGTCTTGTGACCGTACCCAATGAGTGCGGGGTGTTGTGGAATTTCCACTATCTAGGTTTGTGACCATGGCTACCTGTCTTGCGCGCTATGGGGTTGGTTACAATGTAGCCCAATGCTTGATAGATAATAGAAACTCGATAAATATTTTATACCCAGAAGCATTTGGTAACATGGGATTAGAAGGAGAACTAAGGGCGAAGGGGTTGAGGAGGAATCTTTGCCCATACTCACAGACTGGGGGGAGCTCGAGGGCAGTCCCCTCAAGAACAACCCCTTAGGGAGTAGTCATTGTCACTATGTTCTTACTGCATGAGGCAAGATGACTAGGTGCAGCCTAGGAAGTAGAGGAACTTGTGATAGCTTAAGAAGTACTGGCTCATTGACTCATGCAACTCTCTTTTAAATCACCAACATAGGAGAGGCCTGGTCCTAGCTGATTATTTAGAATCAGAGCAATTCTCTCATGACTATGTCTACAAAGGCGTAAAGTGTTAGTAATAAATCCTCTAACACTAATAGAAAATGAAGAATACTAGAAAGGTATTTAGTTGTATATATACTTTTCATACTAATTAATGAAATATTGATTTATTCATATCAACATTGTGGCAAGTTTTTATGCATGCAAATTTTGATTGGCATAAAATATTACGTGTGCCAATGTATTTGAATTAAGAAGTCTTATTTATAAAGAGTTATAATTATAGATATAAAGCTCTATTAGTACTCAATTATTAAAATCTGTCTATGAATCACAGACACTCTAAAGGGCATTAAAGAGTTAATATGACTTACACACTTTGTATTTGTATAGGGAATGCTATGCCATTTGTTATGAGATATAGAGAAACATGTGCATGGATGAGCTATTAAGGATTAGAGCATTTGAACAATGACTCACAGAATGAAGCAAATGCACGGAATTTACTCTTGACTGTCAACATCATGTTTCATGATTGTGTTAAATGTTCATGATTCTTAGACCTAAGGTAGCATACTTATCTTGTGTACATGATGTCAACGTCTTATTAAGATATTAAAGGCCAATATCTATCTTGGTATAGAATAAAATCATTATTCCAATGTGTCATTATCCAAATACATATGGAGACATGTGTGCATTCAATAAGGAATTTGACTCCTTAGAAGTGAAAAAGGCATTTGTCCTATGCATTGGTATTTCATGAGACAAAAAACCCTTGACCAAGATAATATACGATTGAAAAGGTGTTTCAATAGGAATATTTGTCTTATGAGTTAATGCCGATTGGTCACATAACCGAGTTTATGAGTTTGACTAAATCTATGATTCTCTCTTAATTAGGACAAAGTAACTTAAAAAGTCTATATAATACAATAGTCACGATTGAAATAGTTCATTGTGATCCCAATTATTTCATCTTAATTAGGCTATAATATGGGCTATAGGCTAGATGTCTAATTAAGGATGAATTTAGAGAGTCACACACATAAGATTAGGATTGATTGCAAGTGTTAACTTGATAGGTTGCATAATTTATTTAGTTCGAATTGGATTAGACTAGATAAATAACTATAATGATTATTGATGATGAGATCATTAATTAGAAGTACAATGGAGATTACATTTAATTAATGAGATTAATAATTAAAGAGTTTATGGGCTAATTTATAAATAAGATCAATAAATAAGAGTCGATAGATTATTTTAATTAAAAAGGTCCATGTAGGAGGGCCTTTGGAATTCATACCCCAATCCCCAGTGTCTCAACTATTTAAAGGAATTTAGAAGAGTTTAAGACACACCCTTTAGCCGTAATTTCTCCATACCCTTCAAGCTAAAGAAATTAGCCCCCAACCACCCTCTTTTGAGTATTCTTTTGTCAAAAATTCCTCCCAACATAAAGTGTTTGTATTATAGCTTCACAAATAAAGTTTTTTGGAAATGTATAAGAAGCTTGCAAGCATCCCAATTATATAGACAAACTAGTGGTTAAGGTTCAATGACCCGCAACTTCAAGGATCACACACAAACCGTTTGGAAATATTCCAAAGCTACAAGATTGCACCTTTATCTTGTTTTATTGATATCTTGCAAGTTTTGCAACAAAAATAGATGGGGTTTGTTTTGTTATGTTTCACAACAAGTGTTAAATGTTTTAATGTTCTAAAGTTTTGATTTTTACTAGCAAAACCCACAAAAAATTAAACTATGGTACCAAACCCACTATTTTTTTCTCGCAAAACCGTAAAGTGTAATAATCCTTCCATGTTTCTACATTAGTTTTCATGTTAAATTCCTTTAAACATAAATTAAATATGTGAAAGACCTTTCAAAAGTGTTTCGGAAGGATTGGACTAAAAATAAGATTGGACCACACATAAGATACACTGGCAAGAGTTGCCACTCAACAAGCCTAGCATGCCAATACTCAATTACGTGAGGTGTGATATATCTAATAAAGACTCGCAATCGCCCACTAAGAAAATTTTACCTATGGAATTTCTATATTCTACTCAAACAAGTAAAGGATTTGAAATATCTAGTGAGAGGTCATTTTGATTTAAATTCCATAGCCATAATGGTAACACAATAACAACCAAACTAACAAATCTTTTTTTTTTTCTATAGTACTATTTTATCTAAATAATATCTACACCTCTTTCTAAACTGCTTAAGACCAATATTTTGACTTGGCCTAAATATGTCTATTGGCTCTAGAATTTGAGAATTATTCTCTATTTATAGCACTTCAACTATGTTTTAGAGGCTGATATCCCACGAGTCCCTATTGATGCAGCTAGGAATGAGGAAAAAGCCACCTGTAAGAAATAGGTGAAGGACGATCTATGAGTTAAGAACTACATGTTGTATACTATGACCAATAATCTTTAGAGGACCCATGAGGGCATAGGAACTGCCAAGAAGATCATATACCACATGCAATAATTGTATGGTAAGCAAAGTCATACTGTTAGATATGGGACATCCGACCAGCTATTCAGGATGCTGGTAGAGGGTAGTGATGTTAGTGAGCATGTCCTTAAAATGATTTTACTCATCAAGAATCTTGAGTTACTGGGTTTTATCATAGACACTAATCTACAAATAAATTTGATCTTTCAATCACTTCCAAATTCATTTTCACAATTTATCATTAATTATCACATGAATAATATAGATAGCACACTAACTAGGCTTATAACTAAGCTAGTGACTATACAGCAAGCCATGAAGGGGGAAGATAGAGCCTGGCTACTTTAGTGTGACCAGGAAGAGGAAGACAAAAAAGAAGCTAGCTATTACCAAGACTAGTGGGAGTATCAAGAAGGCCAAAGCTCCTACAGAAAAGGAAAGTGTTTCCACTGCAGCAAGATTGGGCATTAGAAGACGAACCATGCTAAGTACCTCAACCTTAATAAAGTAGCAAGAGATAAAGAACCTTATGTTTATGAAACATTTTATTACGTTGGTATATTTAATACTTCTTAGATTTAAGATTTTAGTGCTACTTCTCACATCTGCACTTCGTATCAGGATTTGGTCAAAAATAGGACGCTTGGGAAACATGAAGTGGTGATCAAGGCTAGAAATGGAGCAAGTATTGTAGCCGCCATGATTAGGACCACTTCAATAAAACTATCATTAGACCATAGCATAGTTTTGAGAGATTGTCTTTTGTTGCCCAATGGACTTAAGAACATTGTTTCCATTTAAAAAAGAATTATGAATTTTTTGTTTAAAAGTAATGTATAACATATTTATTATTGTAATCAATTAGTTGGCATAGAATCTCTCATGGATTGCTTATATTATCTTAATATAGTTGATAATAATATAATCAACACCATCTCGAACAAACGTCTAAGGGATAATTTAAATTCCAAGTTTTTATGGCATTTCAAACTTAGCCATATCAGGAACACAAGTATTAGTAAGTTGGATAAAGATAAGCAAATTTTCCTATTGGGAGAGGAACCCTATCCAACTTACGAACCTTATATCGTAGGCAAGATGGCTAGAAATTCATTTGATGAACCCATCGAAAGGGCTGCTGAGCTATTAGGCTAAACCACACTAACATTTGTGGGCTATTTAATAAAATGCCAAGGAGAGGATTTCTCTAATTTATAAACTTCATCGATGACTATTCATAGTGTGGTTAAGTTTACTTGATAAAGTAAAAGCATAAAACATTTGAAAGGTTCACAGAATTTAAGGCACAAGTAGAGAAGCAAACTAGAAAACATATTTGAGCACTATGATCAGATCATGGAGACGAGTACATGAGTTCCGAGTTTACTAAGTTCCTCAAGGATAATGGCATTGTATCACAATTAACACTACCATTAAATCCTCAATTAAATGGTGTAACTAAACGTAGAAATCAAACCATGTGGGACATGGTTAATTCTATGATGAGCTTAACCATATCTTTATAGAGTATGCCCTACTTGCTGCAGCATATGTTTTGAGGAAGATACCCTCTAAGTTCATTTCCTACACCCTGCATGAGATGTGATATGGAACAAAGCTCAGCCTTAATCATTTAAGGATTTAGAGATGTTCAACTTATCTTTGGAAGATTAAGATGGACAAGTTAGGGACAAAGGCTGTAATAGGCTACTTCATAGTATATCCTAGAGATTCTAAGGGATACAAGTTCTACATACCTAAGGAAAATAACATTGTCATTAGTTATCACTTATGTTTTATTGAAAAAATAGTTTGTTCGAGACAATGGTGCAGGTAGAACCATAGTGCTCTATGAAGTTAGGCACGGAGAACAAAGTAGTCAACCTATAACACACATTCCTATCCAAAAGGAACCTTCTGAGATGTAATCGTTGTGGTGATCATGTAAGAAATTTTAGGATGGTTATGTCCTAGAGAATGGACAAGGGTTGTTCGTAATGGGAGATGATGATCATAATAATGATCCTTCTACCAATGATTAGGCAATAGCTGATAAGGACTCTACCAATAGGTTAGAGGCTTTGAAGTCTAAAATGGATTCAATGCATAAGAATTACTATGGACTGTAGTAAATCCACTAGAGGGAATTATTCCCATCAGATTTAAATGGGTTTACAAGAAAGATTGGTTTGATTGGTAAGGTAGAGATCTATAAGGCTAAGTTAGTAGCGAAGTGCTATGGTCAATTGGAAGGAATTGACTATGAGGAAACCTTCTCCCAATAACCGTGCCAAAACCTATTTGAATTCTGTTAGTAATAACCACCCACTTAGATAATGAGATTTTATAAATGGATGTCAAAAGTACTTTCTCAATGGAATGCTTGAGGAGGACATTTATATGGTGCAGCTACGTGGTTGTAAAATCTAAAATGAATCTCATAACGTATACAAGTTTAAGAGGTCTATTTATGACCTTAAAGCAAGCATCAAAGGATTGGAATCTTCATTTCGATAGTGTAGTCAAATCATTTGGCTTCATCAAGAATGAAGATGAGCCCCATGTCTATAAGAAGATTAATGGAAACACAATAACATTCATTATATTGTATGCGGATAACATACTACTGATAGGGAATAACGTTAGAACGCTAAGCACAGTCAAGGCAAGGTTATCCAGTCCCTTCTCTAGGAAAGACTTAGGAGAAGCAACCTACATCTTGGGCATTCACTTCTATAGAAATAGAATCAAGAGATTGGTAGGTCTTTCCTAAGCCTTGTACACAGATAAAGTTCAAAAGAGGTTCAGTATAGAACTCTCTAATAGAGGATGTTACCATTCAGGCATGGTATCCATCTCTCTAAATCTATGTGCCCAAAGACAGATGATAAAAGGAGAAGCATGGAAGTGAATCCATATGTTTCAGCTATAGGAAACCTAATGTATACAATGCTATGTACGAGGCCAAATATTGCCTATACCATGAGTGTTATGAGCAGGTTTAGGCAAATCCTAGCAGAGAGCATTGAAACACTATCAAGTCTATCTTTAAATACTTAAAAAAGATTAAGAATATAATACTTAGGTATGGAGACGGTGATCTAATAATAGAAAGATATATCGATTCTAACTATCAGTTAGATATGAATGATAGAAAGTTTATTTTTGGATACATATTTACTCTTATGAAGTCATAGTTAATTGGAAGAGTTTCAAATAAAGTACAACTGTAGACTCCACTATTGAAGTTGAGTATATCACTCCAAGTGATGCGACAAAGAAGGCTACTTGGATAAGTAAGTTCCCGACAAAACTTCAGGTGGTTTTGGATGTAGATCGACCGTTGCCACTTTGTTGTGATAATCATGGCGCGATCACACAAGTAAAAGAAACAAGGTCTCATCAGAAATCAAAACACATAGAGAGGCGTCACCAAATTATTCAACAAATCATTAGAAAAGGTGGCATAGCCATGTAGAAAATAACTTCAACTGACAATATGGCTAACCCACGTACCAAGCGAATAACCTAAGTATAGCTAGATCGCCATCTTTAAAAGATAGGTATTAGATACCATAGTAATTGGCATTAGTAGTATTGGCAATAAACTACAAATGGGATATTGTAAGTAATATGCCTTTCAACACTAATAGAAATGAGGGATACTAAAAGGGCATTTGGTTATATATGTACTTTTCATACTAATTAATGAAATATTGATTTGTTCGCATTAATATTGTGGCAGGTTTTCATGCATGTAAATCTTGATAGATGTAAAGTATTGCATATGCTTATATATTTGAATCAATAAGCCTTATTCGTAAGGAATTATAAATATGGACGCAAGACTCTCTTAGTACTTAATCACTAAAACCTGACCACGAGTTCTAAACACTCTAAAAAGTATTAGAGAGTTAGTACAGTTTGCACACCTTGTCTTTATGCAGTGAGTGCCAGGTCATTCAGTGCAAAATATTGAAAACACATATGTGTGGATAAGCCACTAAAGAATGGAACATTCGAACAATAACTCACAAAACAAATCAAATGTATGGAGTTCACTCTTGGCTATTAACATCCTGCTTTGTAATCGTGTTAAGTGTTCGTAAACCTTAGACAAAAGACAACATGGTTAACTTGTGCGCATGACAATCAACGTTGTCATTAGGGTATTAAGGACTAATATTTATCCTAATATAGGATAGAGTCATGAGCTCAACGCATCATTGCTTTGATACATATGAAGGCATGTGTGAATTCAATAAGAGATTTGTCTTCTTATAAGTGAATAAGGTATTTGTCCTATGCAGTTAATGTTGTATGAGACAAAAGCCTTTAGCCAAGACAATGTATGATCAGAAAGGTGTTTTCGATAGGAACATTTATCTCATTAGAAAATTTCAATTGATCATATGATTGAGTTTGAGAGTTTAATTAAAAGCATAATTCACACTCAATTAGGACAAAGTAAGATAAAAAGCCTATACGGCATGGTAATCTCAATTGAAAAGGTTTATTGTGATTCTACTCATTTCATCTTAATTGGGCTATAATATAGGTTGTAGGCTAGACATTACATATATCTTCGAACTATACTTATTGTCAATTAAGGATGAACCTGAAGAGTCACATGCATAATATTAGAATGTATTACAAGTGTTAAATTGATGGATTACATAATTTATTTAGTTTAAATTAAATTAGACTAAATAAATTACCATGGTGTTTGTTGATGATGTGATCATTAATTGGAAGTATAATAGAGATTACATTTAATTAAAAAGATTAATTAAATTAAATTACTTGGACAGATTTAGACTTTAATTAAGATTAATAAGTAAAGAGTTTATGGGTTGATTTAATAATGAGATTAATAAATAAGATTCCATAGGCTATATTAATTAAAAGGGTCCATGTAGGAGACCTCATGGAGCCTATACCCCAAACTCTAGTGTCTCAATTATTTAAAGGAGTCTTGAAGAGTTACAAACACATCCTTTAACGTTACTTTCATGCACACCAGTCAAGCGAAAGAGATCAACCCCTAGACACCCTCTTTCAAAAATCCTCCTAACCCAAAGTTTTTGCATAAGCGCTTTATAAAAAGACTTTTGTATAAGTATGGGAGGAGCTTACAAACATCCCAATCATGTGAACAAACTAAAGGTCGAGGTTCAAGGACATACAAAATTTCACCTTTATCTTGTTTTATAGATATCTTACGTGTTTTGTAACAAAAATGGGTGAGGCTTGTTTTATTACATTATTCTGCATATTTAGAATATTTTTATGTTCTAAAGTTCAAAACATTTAATGATGCACAAAAGGAAACAGTTTGGTAGAAGGTTTGATTCAAGCTTCACCATAAAGGATAATAAAGCAGTCTAGCATGCAAAAAAGGTTGGCTGTGAGTTGGGTAATAAGGATCATAAAATGATTATCAATCTCAAAATAAATTGGAGGGATGGAAAAGAGTAGGTCTAATCTTCGCTGTTGAACAAAAATAGGTATATAATCAAGGAGAGGACGGCTAGGACAATCAGCAGTTATAGGAGGATTACATTAAAATGAAGAAGGGATACCGTAAGGACAAAAAAGAAATGAAATAGAATTGGCAATGCAAGTGTTAGAAATAGAGAGATAATAAGGATCTTGACCATTTTTGAATGGAGAAAAAATTGCTTGACTAAGAAACTATGATCAATGAGGGAAGAAGCAAGAAAATACTCTAGAATAAAAGTGGCTAGGAAGCAACAAAAAGAGGTGGAAGATGTTCTAATATAAAAGGGATACAGAGCAGATCAATTTGTACACATGGATGTCCTAATTCAATGAAGGAAACATAGGAAGGAAAGACAACAATGTGTACGAACAAGATGGAACTCTGGAAACCAAGCATTGATATGACTTGTATTAAATGCATTGGCAATGAAGAGATGGTGGTAATGATGACATTAATTGACATAACATATAGAAAGATCATTTTCATTAACATGTAAAAAGGGCACATTTTTACAGAGCTTTTACAAAAGACCTCTGAGGGTTGCCAACTCGGGTTATGAGTTTAAGGTCGACCTAGGTGGGTAGATACCCATACCTGGAGCTCAAAGCTTAGATTTTATTTACATGAGCAAGAGATAAAATAAAGAAAAATATTGAAAAGTAACAAAGGAACATTTAAGGATCCATATCAATAGAATTACTAGCAAAAGTGTCACTTATGGACTAGCGCAACATAAGATCTTTTAATATCACCGACCAACTAACCTTCCCATCAAGCTTACCCCAAGTTAACCTCTAGACCAAGCAAGCCTTGTGAAAGGAGTTGGTCCAGGCAGTTGGAGAAGCCCCACCTATAGCCCTTCTTCACTTGTTAGACTAACAGGTCAGCAAACTATGGAGAAGAATGTTATTCTGCTAAGTGCTTGTCTAGGAGTGATTAAAGATAAGATTAACTACTAGGATTGGAGAGGTACTCATGAAGAGATGGTTTAGAGCATTCAGATAGGATTAGAATTCATCCAATAAGCAGTTGTACTCTTAAAAGACGTCCTTACAAGATTGTTCTAGCTCATGGCATTCCTAAAGGTAGTCTTTGAGTTCTCGGTGAGCTTCATAAAAGTCCTTTTGCAGTTAATCCATTTGATCATAGAAAATGGGGGCCTCTAGGGTTATATGGGAGATGATCAAGTTCACACAGGGCCTCAATCATTCATTCTACCTTGTTGGAATGAATCAAGAGAGAAGCTAACAATTTCTCACACAAAAATTTAGCAGATCCTAGTATGAGGCCTGCAACTATACACGGTATATGGGACATTCTTAAAATATTAGAGGAAAAGTTTACACAATAAGCACCCTTTTCATAGAATGCTTAATATAAAACGAGAAATGATTGGTAGCTTGAATGGGGGAATAATGGTGTTGTTACCTACACTTGTAAACCCAAAAATGTAAAGATGGAAAAAGATATACAAGTAATTGGATTAGCCCTAATTGGATAAAAGGGCAAATCAACTATTGCTATTAAGGAGCGATTTGGTAAATTTGATGATATGCTAGAGCTAAAGTGTACCCCCTTGCTTTTTAACCAAATCTAATAGCTTAGGATACTGGAGGAAGAAGTTTTAATTTTAATTAGTTGTCATGGAGAGTTAGTGACATCAATGTTAATCAACTGTAGTTATTGACCTTTAGCACAACGTATTTGTCAATGTAGTGGCATCACTGCAGTACAGTACCCCTATAGATAAGGCAAGTAATGCTTTTTACAAGCTCAATAATACAAGAAGTTAAATTCAAGCCTATATCTTTGATAGTAGTTCTGTTCTTACGCTTGACAATCATAGTTCAAGGCATAAATTTCAGATTTATTATAAATGATAGGTTAATGAGTATAAACATTGTTTGACCTAAACCATGTTTTGGTCTTCCCATTTTCGAAAGACAAGAGCCAGTGTTCCAAATTGAATCTTGATGATGTTTTTGACCAAAAAAATGAAATTGCTAAGGCTGTTGAAGATGAACTTGAAAAGGCGAAGCCACTTTTCTAGTAAGGCTAATTGAAGTAGATCAAACTAATTCACATTAATATGGGGTTGATTTGTTTTTCTTTCTCTATGCTTATTTGCAAGCTATGTCTGTCTATGTGTAATATCCCTCATTTTTAGGGCAATAATAAAAATAGTGATAATGATATTATTAGCAATTATGGTGGGAAATTTAATTTAATTATTTCTTCATCCATTTATGAATTCCCGTTTAGAAAATAGGTGGCAATATTAAGCTGGATTCGAAAAGGAATATGCTCATAATAAAGTGAGTCAAAGGTTACCATACCTTGAGATTGTTGGGAGGACATTACCATGCACAAATAGGGACCAAAGTTGGACATTTGGGCTGGAAAACCACAGAAAATCTGCAGGGGAATAAAGGATGAATTGTTTCCAAAAATTTGAGAGTCAGACACTACCTTATATACCCACCTTCTGTGAACTTGTGAGGAATATTAAATAACTATTATTAGAAAATCTTGTGTAAGACTTATTTATCAGATTTCTTCTATTTAGTTGTCAATTTTCGTGTTGGAATTTTTGGGGTGTAAGAAGTGTGTGTTAAAGGATATATATGCATACTAGCATGCATAAAAGGTTGCCAAAAATTAGTAGGATGGCATGGAAGCATTGCCATACACCCAAGAAGGCCAAAAAAGGAAGCTTTATCGCCGGTTTGTGGCTAGAATTTGCAGAATATTGTTTCAAAATTGTGAGAGTATACCCATGCCATAATTGAGCTATTTAACCTAAGTATAAATATACACATTAATTAACCTAGGGCAATAAAAACTTTCCACCCCTAAAAGGAGTAGAAAAATTGACCAAGGAGAAAGTAAGGAGAGAGGGATGAGTTTTTGCTACAAGAACACAACGAAACTAAAGCAATTTCCTAGCCAAACACGATTCATGTATGCTTAGGATTATGTTTCAAACACTCTACGCACATAAATTATAAGAGTTTAGGTTGACACATGATTCTAGTGACGAAATTATACAAAAAAATTGAGTTAAGTTGTAATTGGACATAGGCAACACAATATGGGAATTGGGAATGAATATTACGTATGAAAGATATAAACTTTGTCCATTTAAATTCCTGTTCTACTCTACCTTGATGTTTTGTGACTTGAATATTGGTTAGAAACATCCTAAAACTCCTGAAGAATGTTTAACCCTGTGTTGGGATGTCAAAATTTGGATAGAATGAAGGAAACGATCAAATGTGGCCTTACTGCTAATGTAGCATCTACAATTCACAACCGCGTCGTCATTCATAGTAGCCATAGCATGGTATCACATGGCTACAAGTGAGACTACAAAGAGTTTCAATACACCCCACGGCTGACACCGCGAGCACAATAGCGCGCACTACAACTGCGACATGACTCTTTATGATCGCAAAGTGAGCAACAAGTGAACTCCAAAATACTCTACTACTAGTGTTGCAAACACAAATGAGCTTCTTGTAGTCGCAAGGCTAAGTGCAAACATGCACAGAATGTCCTACAACTTGTTGTGCAGTACCTGTTTTTCCCAGCCGCGACCATGATTTCGCAAGGGCAAGAATTAGGAAATGGCCAAAAGTCGATTTTAAGAATTTTAATGCCAATTTTGTCACTTTTAACCCCAAAAACACATCACAATAGCTGGAATAAGGTCTCACAGGATATAGAGAATTGTAAATACGAAATTCTACATATGGAACTCCTTCAGTAAATGAAAGTTTATTATGAAACTAGCAAAAGTGAGCATAAAATCTATAGGGAAAAGTTAACTCAAAATTCAGAACCTGAGACTGCATCAAGAAGCACGTAAAAATTAAGTTTCTATTAAGTTAAGAATTAAATTAGGATTTGTTTTAGCTTGCATAGAAAATCAAGAAAATTAAACTTGTGAATTTCAGACCAGTAAGTGTGAATCAGGCAAGTGGTTACCTACAAGTTTTCATAACTATTCTTTTTAAATAAATGATTTTCTTGGAAATTGATATTTTCACTAAAATTATTCTAAACCATTTTTTGAAAATTTTGGGAAATATTATTGTTTTTACACAAAATTGGCATGTTATTGGTTTAAAATGGTTTACCTAGAAGTATTTTGGATATGAACAAATACCAGCTGATTGTATTTTTAAACTACTTTGAATGTGTTGATTGTATATTTTGGGATAATATGATTTAATATGGCTACAGCGACCAATTGGGATAGTGTAGTAGTTAGTTTTACCCATTCACTAAGCAATAATTGAGATACATAACCCTCTCAATTGGGATAATAAATTGAAACCACATAGTCTACTCAATTGGGATTATAAGTTGAATACTTGACCATCTCAATTGAGTTTATAAACTAAGGTTTTAATTGGTGAAAATGGTATACAAATTGCTCAAGTCCTTGGGCATGTCAAGAAATAGTACATTGAACTAATTTATAATATATTACATGTAAAATTTGTAACTATTACTTTCCTGCAAATTTTAAATAAATGTTTGAATTTAAAATTGCTTTACTATATTCACATTCCAACAAAAAAGTCAAGTAACCGCTTACTAGATAATTAGTTGCTCACATTTCCAAACATTTATTTTGCGAAGGACACAAGCGAGAACGAATATTCATTGGGCTAGTAAAGCTCTAGAAGGATGAGAGACGTTAGCTTTATTTTGCTAGTGAATGAGACTTGATGGATGTAATAGACTAGTTTTATTTCATTTTCCGTTGCAAAAAATGTAATGGATCTTATTTTACAATAAGTGTAATTTGTGGTTTAGTGTGTTTTTGATATTTTAAGCTTTGATATCCAATGAAGTTATTCATGGATACTACCATGTCTCAACCCCAAGTTGGGGGGTGCGACACTTCAATTATGAAATTGTCCAAACATTAATTGTTGACATAGAACCAAACAAGCATGTTAAGAGAACTATGAATGAAATAAATGCAAGTGAACCAAACTGTATTTATATTTAAGCTATTTTGCTGATGCCTGCTAACAGATGTATAATTGTTCTGCCTACTTGAGATTTTGGCAAATTTGTATTCTGCTTATGATAGGGATTCCTATAATGGCTCTGTTGTAGTTTTTAGTACTTTCACTCGCATTTGTTACTCGATATAAATCAATGTCTTATAGGGCATAAATCTCACGTTTCTAATATTTCCATTAGTGGGATTTCATTATGCATAACATAACCTTTAGTTGTTTAGGAGGAATAAATACTATGGTTTCAAGTAAGTATCATTGTATTCACTCCTCATGGGCCGGGTACTGTTAGTGATGTGACAACTCAGATTCGTGCCAGACTTCTTCTAGCTACCTAAAGTAACATTAATTGACTTTTCCCATAGTTTTCTCAATTAGAGTTTGAAATGAACAGTATCAACACTGCATCCTCTTTGTGATGTTAATATTTACTTTGTTTTGTGGACATTTCATGGAGTAACATGTAAGTGATGCAGTTGTTGAAGGATAATCAATCTTAGCACCATTAGGATAGCAAACAAACAGTAAAGAAAACTGCTTCATCTACTAGCCTAAGTGACAAGACTCCAACATCAACACTCAAGTGAACGAGCTGGATATAGTTTCTTGATGTGTTGTTAGCACCACTGTATCAATTAGCAGTCAATTATAAGAATTGTAGTTAACTTGTTAGTTTTAAGTTATTAATTCTTTCAGTTTCTTCTTAGCTTGGAAGAGTATCTATCCTATTACCCGACTGTATATAAAGTTTGCATCTTTGATTTCACAATCAAGCAATAAGATTAGTTCTTTGTGTGTATCCTTTCTCATCTACTTTCTTCGACCGTTCTAGTTCAAACTCCAAAAGCCATCCTCTATAGCTGAGAGTTCCAACCACAACAACATTAATAGATTTTTGAATTTCAATGATCCATCTAATCCATAAAAAATAAATAATGGAGACTGCCCATTAGTTGCCTTGGTTAATGATTAGCTTTCCCAAAAATCTTCGTCACCTGGTCAAGGAGAATGAAATGAGCCCTAAGGGCTAAGAACAAGTTAGATTTTGTGAATAAGCAATCAAAAAACTTAAAGAACCAAACCATCCCCTCGTAGAAGCTTGAGAGAGATGCAACAACATGGTGGTTTCTTGGATTCTAAACTCCATCATCCCTTCAATGAAGTCTAGCTTGATATATGTGGAAGATGCCTTCAAACTATGGAATGAATTCAATGAAAGGTTTAATAAAATGAACCATGCATTTATTAGTTGAAAAAGTCTCTTAGCACATTAACTCAAGGCAATGACCCTGTTGTTACTTAATATGGAAAATTGAAGAGCATTTTGAATGAGTTAGCTTTATAGGACACTCTACCAGAGTGTACATGCGGCCATATGAGAATTCTTACTGAAACACATCAAAGGCACTGTGTGATACACTTCTTAATGGGATTAAATGAGATGTACATGCACACTAGGGACCAAATCTTCATGATAGATCCCATCCTCTAGTAAACAAGGTGTTTACAATGGTGCAACAACAAGAAAAACATCACAAGATAACTAGTAGCCTCAACGACCAAAATTGGTGGCTTTTGCAGCTTAAAGGGATCAAAATTCATCAAAACAAGATGATAAGTGTAAGAGGTTTTATTGCACTCATAATTGACAAGTGTTTAAAGGTAGGAAATAGAGAGGCTCCAGTTTGTCCACATTACCACATGATTGGACATTTAGTGGAAAAATGTTACAGGTTGAAAGATTATCCACCAAGGCACAAATAACATCAAAAGGAAGGCAGTGAGAAGGTGCTAGCAAGGCAAGTTTCATCTTAGGCTCAACCAATAGCCAATAGGAGCAATGATGAACCAATGACCCTAACTAAGTCCCAATATCAAATGTTGACATCTTTGCTTGGTTCCAGGGATGCCACATCTGGGTCCAACTCCAATGGTGTAGCAATTCCTCCAATAGCTAACACCACCAATCATCTCAAAATGTTTGGTATGGCCATTTCAACTACTTTATAATCATGTAACTGAAAAAACACCTTAAATTTACCTTAGACGCTTGACACTAGAGCAACTAATCACATGGTTTGTGATCAATGCTTATTTACATCAATAACCTCTGAGATTTCTTGTCTCATCAAACCCCTAAATGAAATAGAAGTCAAAGCTACACATTTAGGAATTGTAATGATAAGCTCAAACCTCACACTCTATGATGCACTTTGTGCGCATGCCTTTTCTGTCAATCTAATTTTAGCTAAGAAGCTAACTTAGTTCCCATAAATATTGCCTCATTTTTACAGCCTCTCATTGTTACATGCAAGACCTACTAACTATGACTAACATTGGGAATGGTGAGCTTAAGGATGGGTTATATCAACTTAGCAAAACAAGAGTGAACCTGAGTGTGATTTCAAACCCCAAACTTGGAATTAGCACTAAGACAGGTGAAGTAAGGGTCTCAGCAATTAATTCAGCACCTTAGCATGACTTGTAGCACTATAGTTTAGGACACACTTCAAGTGAAAGAATTAGATTGATAAAGAATGAGCGTGTTAAGACATACTTCAATGGTTCAAATAAAAACCTTGTTTTGTTTACTATCTAGCAAAACAACGCAAAAGCCCTTTTCCTACCAGTTTACATAAATCTTCTCACATCTTTGAGGTTGTGCATTGTGATCTATGAAGGCCATTTAATGTGATAGCAGATGATAACAATAAGTGTAGTAAATGACCATTCAAGAAGCACTTGGATTTAAATGTTAAGAAATAAGTTAGACATACCAAAATGTATAGAAGGTTTTCACAATATGGTATGTAATCAATTTAATGCTAGAAATAAAACTCTTAGGTTAGATAATGGTGATAAATTTATGATGAAAGAATTTTATCACAAAAATGGTATTATAAAGCAAAAGACATGTGTTGACACACCCCAACAAAATGGGATAGTAGAGAGAAAACATCAACATTTGCTTAATGTAGTCAAGGTACATAGATTTCAATTAAGGGTACCGCTTACATATTAGAGTGAACATACTCTAACAGCTGCATAGATTATTAATAGAATCCTCACATCTATACTTCAAAATAAATCACCATATGAAGTTTTGTTTGGGGAAAACCAATGTACCAACATATGAAAGTGTTTAGATATGTCTTTGTTTTACCGCCACTTTAGAACATAATAAGAAAAAGTTTGATGCTAGGGGGACAAAGTGTGTGTTCTTGGGTTTTGGAATAAAAGGGTATAAGGTGTTATAGATCTTGAGAGAAAAAAGGATATTTGTACCTAGGGATGTGATTTTTCATGAAGAGGTTTCTCCCTTTTTAAGCCACAATCAGAATCATGTAGATAATATGATGTATATTGTTGAACTAGCTTCTACTATGCCATTACCACCCTTCTTTCCACTTGCAGTTGATGATAATACACCTATTGACTAGCAAGCTAGCTATTATCAACCCCCTGATATTAAAAACAAGATAGATCAAGTGTTACAAACACATGAAGCTAAAAACCAAACAATACACTTAAAAGTTTAGTAGAGATTCAACTACAAAATGAACCTTTAGAATCCCTTATTTGCAAATCAACTAGGATCAGGAACAAACCTAAACATTTGAGGGATTTCCACTTCCATCAATCCATCCTTGATGCATCTAACTCAATTGTGGGACAACATTAAACCAAATACACTTTAACAGACGAGCTTAGCTATCACAATTTCAAACCACATTCTCAAGCCTTTTCAACTATTATTTCTTTAAAACCTAAACTAAAGTACTTTTTGGAGATAGTATAAGATCAGAGGTGCTGTGTAGCAATTGAAAAGGAATTGAGAGCACTAGAGGAGAATGGAACTTGGACAGGGACTGACCTACTAGCAAGAAAGACTCCAATTGGTTGTAGGTATCTGTTGAAGATAAAATATAAGTCGGATGGATCAATTGAACGATATAAAGCAAGATTTATAGCTAAAGTATATACACAAAAGGGAGGAATAAACAAACAAAAGACCTTCTCACCCATTGCAAAAATGGTGGCTGTAGCAATTGTCAAGGGTTGGAGTTTCTACCAATTTGATGTAAATAATGCTTTCATGCATGGAGAATTAGTGGGAGAAATCTATATGGGAAAGCCATTGGGATACACAAGAGGAGAGCCACACCAAGTGTGCAAGCCAAATAAGAGTATTTATAGATTGAAGCAAGCATCAAGGCAATGGTACTCTACACTCACCAAAGCCTTGATTAATTATGGCTTTGAACAATGTAAGGTGGACTACAACTTATTCAATATGAGATCATATTAATTCACTATTTTAATAGTGTAAGTGAATGACATTATTGTAGCAAGTGATTCGTCTAAAGTAGTGAAAGGATTGAAAAGGTTTTTGGATGTTAAGTTCAAGATAAAAGATCTTAGTACCTTGAAGTACTTATTGGGATTGAAAGGAGTAAGAAAGAAAGGAATTTATGTAAACTAAAGGAATATATGCACTCGATATATTAACTGATGCAAGGATGCTTACTACTAAGCCTTCCAAGAAGCCTATGGATTAAAATCTCAAACTAAGAAAGGACAGTGGGATAGCCTCGACAAATCCCTCTTCAATCCATAGGATGATAGGTAGGTTGCTTTATCTTATAATCACCAAGCCTAGTATAGCTCATATAGTCCAAACTCTCAACCAATTCATAGAGATTCATTTGAAAGCTGCTTAGAAAGTGCTTTACTACATTAAAGGAATGCCAAGGCAAGGAGTTTTCATGACAACAGACAGGGACTTGTAGATTCATGCTTATTGTGACTCAGATTGGGCATCTTGTCCAGATACAAAGCTCTCAATCACTGCTTATTATGTCTTCTTAGGCAAATGTTTGGTTTCTTGGTGATCCGAGAAACAATCCAGTGTTTCATGATCCTTGGCTGATGTTGAATATTGTGCAATAACAATAACTTGTTCAGAGGTCACCTGGTTATATTACATCAAGCAACCTTATAAATTGCATCTAACCCCGCATGAAAGATAAAGCACATAGAGTTGGACCGCCACACAATTCATAACCTTATTCAATCAGGATAAATCACTATTGCTCATGTATCCACAAAGTCTTAAGTTGCTAATTTCTTCACAATGGCCTTACCAACACATTTTCTCAAAGCACACCTCTCCAAGAAGGGAGTAGGGAACCACACTATTCTCCATCTTGTAGGTGCCTGTTGAAAGATAATCGATCTCAGCACCATTGGGACAGCAAACAAAGAGCAAAGCAAGCTACTTAGCCTCAGTGACAAGACTCCAACATTAGCACTCAAGTGAATGAGCTGGATCGATAGTTTCTTGATGAGTTGTTAGTACCGCTGTATCAATTAGTAGTTAGTTATTAAAATTATAGTTAACTTGTCAGTTTTTAGTTATTGATTCTTTCAATTTTCTTCTTAGCTTGGAAGAGTAACTGTTCCATTGCCATTTCACAGTCAAGCAATAAGATCAGTTCTTTGGGTATATGCTTTTCCCATCTACTTTTCTTCAACCTTTCTTTCATGCTCAAACTCCAAAATTGACAGCAGTTGGTACTAGTTTAAGAATTGTACAGCGTGTCAGGCAAGGAAGAAGATTTTGCAGGTAAGATTGTTATGTTTTGGTACTTCTAATTTATAATATCAAAAAAAATTAGGGTTATGCTAACAATATATTTACAAATATTATTGGCAATATTGATGAAGGATTTAGTTAGTAAATTCTTAATTTTATTTATTTATTTTTATATGAAATAAGTGGAGCAAAATTTAAAATATGTGTGGAAAGGAATAAGGTCATATACAAACAAGTCTCTCTCACCAAAAATTTAGAAATTAGTGGAGACTTGTTACCATGATGAGTAGAGCTAAATTTGTAGAGAATTAAGGCTGAATCTTGGCTTGAAAATTTTTGGAAATTCGGGTGAAATAATAGTAGTCATATTAAGATGTGTATAGAAGGAGATGTGTGCATAAAGAGTGCTAGAAAACTTTGTCAAAAATTAGAACAATAATGAAGGACATTTACCATGACCAAGGAGGGTTAAATTTAGAAAATCAAGAAAAATTTCCAGGCTAGTAAACCCAGAAAATTTCTGTGAATAAAGGGAAAAAAATTGAATATGCATGAAAGACAATATATGCACTGTTAAACTAGTCAGATTTTACCAAACTTTAGAGGATTGACGAGGGAGCCCTAACATAATTAATAGAGACCAAATATAAAGGTTTAAGGCTGATTTTGTTCTGGGAATTTTGGAAATTCGTATGAATTTCATGTCAAAAATATGAAAGGCCAAAAATTCTATAATTAACCTAATTATAGCCTAGTATATGTTAGAAAATATTTCAAGATATTTAATTATATTTGATGTTATTTTGATACTTAGGATTAATAGAATATTTGATTTTTTAGTTTATTATGTCAAGTAATCTTTTTTATTTTGGTATTCTTATAATTGCCCTTATTCTAAATTGAGATTTATTCTTCATTTATAATACAACAATTATTCCTCTAACTTTCTTCTAGCATGGTATTAGAGTAGATTCTTAATTAGAAATAGTAAACCTAGTGCCAATCCACTTCCAGCGCCCCGGCGTGGTAGCGCGTGGCGGTAGCCCCTTATTAAATAAAACCATCCTGCTTCTTGTATTTTCACCTCTGATCTAAAAAAATCTATTTTTTTTTTTAAAGGGCCGCCCAAACTCATCCTTAAGTGAGTTGCATCCCAAACACGGCCTTAGAAGTTGTGACTGCGTCTTAGTCATCACTCAGGCACCCGCCGACGCAATCTGACGCCTCCATCACTGCCGCGTTCACCCAAGACTCTCCAGGCCATGCGCCATCTCTCTCGCAGCCGTGAAGCCACCGTGCGTGGCCCTTGCCCCAAACAGTGCCGCCTCTGAACAGCCGGCCAAAAAAGGAAGAAAAAATAAAAGAAAAACTACCTTGCTCGATTTGCCGCTGCCCTAGCCACTCCTCTCATCGGCTTCCTCTAACACCACCGCCCAAGACACTCGCACGTTGGCTGTCTCCGGCCCACATCGAGCCTTCCCTCGGTGGGGCTTCAACCGGAAAGCTCGTTCGGGTTTTGTTGCACCGCCACTGTTGCTTTTCTCCATTCTCTGCACCAGACCTCCGACCACGAGATTTTGCTTCTGATCACTACCGTTGACATTGCCATTCGGCTTTGAGTCTCCCGCCGAGTGCACCCCGTCACTGCACCAATAGAAACACAACTAGAAAGAAGGAATACTACTGTTGCGCCTTGCCTTTTGAGCCAGAAAGAATTAAAAGGAAACTTTGAGATTGAGCCTTTATCGGAAGCTTGGGTTTATTGGGTTGAAATGTAGTTAGTTGGGCTTTCATGGCCGAAGAGAGTGGGCTGAATTTAAAAAACAAATTGGGTATTGTATCTTGGGCCAATATTGATTTGGCCCCTTAGAAAAAAAATGGTGATGTTTGTAGTGCAACCTTACGACAGTCTCTTATGTGTCGCTTCATGACACTTTTCTATTTTTCAAGTCTCTCAATATTTGAATGTCTCCTTACAATATCACTGGCTACATCGTCTTATGATATAAATTCAACCATCACCTTACAACGAATAGTTACATTCACCTTCTAAAAGTTTTTTAATGGTCACTTACAATAATTACAAACTTGCAGCAAGTTCAAGTTGAACATTCTTAAGAGTTTACTATGTCCAATTCGAAGTTCAAGTTAGAACATTCTCAAGGGTTTATTATGTTCAATTTGAGTGAAAGTGTTAGAAAATAATTCAAGATATTTAATTATATTTGATAATATTTAGTTACCTAGTTTACAGTTGATAGAATATTTGATTTTCTATTTAATTATGTCAAGTAATCTTTTGTATTTTAGTATTCTTGTAATTATCCCTATTATAAATTAAGATATATTCTTCAACTATTCCCCCAATTTTTTTCCTAATAGCATATATATATATATATATATGACACTTAAAACCCTTAGAGAAATTTACTTTCCATTTCCAAAAAGCTCAAGCAGCCGTCCAAAAGCTAGGGAGAGGAGAGAAACACAAAATTTTATGCCAAAATGCCTTGTATTTATGGTGAGTGTTTAGACCAAACTTGGTAGAATTCATACATGCATGTAGGAATTTTATTTTACACTCTTACATACAAAAGGAGCATGCAAATTATAGGCTCACACATGAATTAAAATTTGCATTGCAACATTGTGACTATACTAGGCAAGCCATGTGTAGAATAATTTAATGAGATTGCGCATAGGAGAATATAGTGAAAAATTGTATGAACTTCTAGATTTCTTTGGGAAATTATGAAAAGCTTATCAAGTCTAAATTTTTATGGTTAAAGTATGATTAAAAGGCCCTAAAACCCTTTAGAACATGTTTATGCCTCAAGGAAAAGGATTAATATTGAGTAAAATGAAGTTTGAAACTAAACAACTTGATGTGCACACAAACCCGTTTCATGGTCGTGAGACTCCACCTCACGGTTGTGGGGTGTCAACCTGCAAGTGCGAAGCACGATACCAGACAGTACACACTACAATTGCTATTACAGTCGTGAAACTTAACATTACAGGCATGGTAGTAATTCTTACACACATGGGGTTAGGCTGTGATGTAAGGTAGAATGCTCTACAGGAATAGGCATAGTTGCAGGGAAGCTTCTCACAATCGTAAAACTAATTCTCACGATCACAGGACTAGGCACAAACATGGACAAAATGCCTTGTGACTTGTCGTGCAATTGCAGAACCCATTTTCACGATAGCGGCCTACATTTTCACAAGGGCAAGACCTAGAAGATAGTTAGAATTCAATTTCAATTATTTTTTAAGTTAATTTTATCACTTGTAACCCCTAAAATACCTCGAATTAGTTGGAATAAGGTCTCATGAGATATAGAGAATTTCAAAAAGGAACTCCTTTAGTAAATGGATTTTATTGTGAGACTAGTAGGGGTTGGCACAAAATCTATAGGGAAGTTAACTCATATTTCGAGACCTAGGATTACATCCACTCAATCGGTGTTAAAAGTTGAAATATGACCCACTCAATTAGAGATAAAGGTTAAAATATGACACTCCTTTGCCACGGTAAACGACTAAGGTATTGATGAGTGAAAATGGTACGCGAACCACTTAAATCTCTTAGCAAACCAAAGAACAGTATAAGAGAAATGAATATGTGGTACTTTACATGTGTATTTTTAACTAATATCTTTCTACGAATTTCCACATAAATATTTGAATATTGTCAAATGTTTTATTATGTTCATATCCCAACCAAAAGACAGGTAACCACTTATTTTTAACTATTATCGTTTTGCTGGTTTTCCTCTAACCAAGATCCAATGCTCAAATCCTTTGCTCAATCGAGACTTTTTTATTAAACTAGAAAATATCACATACTTTACACATATAGTATAAAATATGTGTTAAAATCAAATAATATAGAAGTATATCAAATTACACAGTTTTAATATTTATACATTTTTTTATTTATATAGATTGGTAATTTTTTGACAATTGAGTTCACATATTTACATTTTAATGTTTATCATATGACAAATAATATTATTGTCTTACTTTTAAAAAATTCCATAAATTAAATGAAAACTAATAAATTTTAAATTTTAAATTTTAACATCAGGACTGTCAATAATAAATTAATTTATAATAGTATCTTTTAATTAAATAAAAATAAAAAATGAAGAAAATTCCATTTAAGTTTTAATTTTTGTAAAAACTAATAATGATAAGAAGATTATTTGATCATATATGTCATCTTAAATTTATTAAGTAAAGTAAAAATAAATAAATAAAAAATATATTATTCAAATTTTGATTTGTACAAATAAATTGGAAAAATGCATGTATATTTATTATGGTAATAGAAATTTATAAGCTAAAGATTTGAAATAATTTTGGAATTTAATATCTCTTGTTTTAAAGTGAATTTGTGTTTACAAAATTTACTTTCCAAATATAGTAATCAAATTGATTATTTGGTCAAAATAAATTCACATCAATTGAATTATTTTTTTTTAATTTAAACTTTGATATTGCACTATTGTTTGCAAACTCCATTAAATTTTTTCAAAAAAAACTTTTCATAATCATCATATAAAATTTTTAGTTTTATTTGACATTGTAGTAAAATAAATCAAATTTAAACTATTTTATCTCATTATTTTATTTAATACATTGACCTTTTAATCTAAAGACATATTTGTACTTATTGCATTTTATTAACATCCAAAAGGTAAAAAATTCTTACCTATTTCATTAAATTATCTTCTGTTTCATAAATTTTAGAAGCTACTTATCCTACATGAAGATATAACAAGATACTACTTGTGTTGTAGAATGCTCTTTAGCCAACAAAAAAATGAGAGTGACATTCTTTGAAAAGTAACGCTTTTTAATAAATTAGTCGTCGAATAAATAATGAAAATAGAACAAATTTTTTAAAAGATTAGCTCTAGAATAGTTACTTTCATCTTATTATCTTATGTATTTTGTTTAAAATAACATAGAGATGATAGGATAAAATACAAGAGTTGAAAAACAAAGATATGCATCATGGACAAATACAAAAAAGAATGAATACATTGCAAAAGTTACCAAATGTAAAAATAAAAGAGCATCAGATGGTTGGCTACTAAAAGCATTATTGCAACCAGATAAATCTGCAAGTTATTGCTTTAATATTTTGAATCAAGTTTTGTCGATTACTTTAAGAAGGTATTTTTAAACTTTCAATACTGCACAGGTGAAATGATTTTGTAACCAAAATGTTCAGAACTGGTTGAACTTGGAGAAATGTATTCTTGTGACCACTGTGGTGCACCGAAGTTTCAATATGAGCCACCAACATTTTTTATGATAATGGGAAAGTAAAGCTCGCACATGTTGATATAACAGTTGAGTTACAAGAATTATTTAGTTCAAAATCATCACAAGCAATTGAGTTTCAAAAACAAATATCCGTGTTTATAATAGTGTATTTTCATTCATTTCATTTGGTGTAAAATTTGATAAGGATCTTGTATCTTCAAGACAAGGAGTATATGCTTTTTGAGCAGTAGGACCAGTATACCAAAATCTTCTAGGTCTATATTGCAAATGAAGATGATCCTCGTTGGTTTCAATTATATTTTATTGATGTTGAAAATAAACTCCAAAATAGACTACACAAAACGGGTGATACAAACTTGAATGAAGATATGGTAAAGAAATTGATGAGAATAATGGATAAAAATCCATATGCAAAGCAAGTTCAAAGACTAAAAGATTATATTACATTCGATGAAATGGTACTATACATAACAACGAATGTCAACGTGGATCAACGTGTGAATAACTCTCCTACAGCAAATTAACTTGTAGCAATTAGCGTTGAAGGCAATAATCATAACGTCCCATTTGAGAGAGATATTGTAATACATTCAAAATCAGGTCATAACTACAAATTCAAGCATTATTTTAGATGTTACGATCCTTTACAATAGCCAATTTTGTTTCCAAATAGAGAATATGGACGACACCAAAATATAGAAAAGACTCTAGTGAATAGAAGAAAGAATTAAATTCGAACAACCAATGCATGTATAGTACAAAATATATGTTAAAATCAAATATTAATGAAGTATATCAAATTAAAAAAATTTTATATTTATTCACTTTAATTTTTTATTTATATATATTAGTAGTTTTTTGAAAATTGAGTTCATATATTTATATTTTTGTATTTATCATGTGACAAACAATATTAATTTATTACTTTTAAAAAAATTTTAATAAATTAAATAACATCTAATAAAAATTTAAATTTTAACTTTTAACATCATGACTTTCCATAATAAATTAATTTATAATAGTATCTTTTAATTAAATAAAAGTAATAATGAAGAAAAATGTCATTTAAATTTTAATTTTATAATTAACTTTTAATGATAAGAAGATTATTTGATCATATATTTCATCTTAAATTTTACTAAGTAAAGCAAAAATTAATAATGAATAAATTATTTAAATTTTGATTTATACAAAAAAATGAGAAAAATACATGTATATTTATTATGGTAATAGTTATTTATAAGCTAAAGATTTGAAATAATTTTAGAGTTTGATATTGTATTTACAAAATTTGCTTTTCAAATATAACAATCAAATTAATGATATTTGATCCAAATAAATTTATATCAATTGAATTATTTTTTTAATTTAAACTTTGATATTGCACTATTGCATACAAACTCCATTATATATATTTTTCTTAAAAAACCTTTTTATAAGCATCGTATAAGAATGTTTAGTTTTATTTAACATTATAGTGAAATAAATCAAATTCAAACTATTTTATATTATTTAATATATTGACCTTTTAATTTAAAGATGCACTTGTACTAATTGCATGTTCAACTCTAGGACAACATAACACAATGTAATTTATGCAATAATAAAAATAAATAATTTATAAAAATAACACATTATATTAAGATAAATATAAGTTAAAATTCAAATTAATTATTGATATAAATAACTATGCTTAAAATCAACTCAAAGCAATAGAGAATTAACGTAAGTAATTTAATTACAGAACTTCAAAGTATAATCTAAATTATACTAATATTAAGATATTTTTTTTCAATAAATCTATTCAAGCAATTAACAAATTTTTGTTTATAGTGTTTCAGTTTAAAATAAAATATATTGATAAATAAAATTGAAAAAAAGAGAAAGTTAAGGCTATAATAAAATAATAGAAAAATCATTTCCAATCAAGAGTTAAACATGCAATAAGTACAAGTGTGTCTTTAAATTAGAAGGTCAATACATTAAATAATATAAATTAGTTTGAATTTGATTTATTTCACTATAATGTTATATAAAACTAAAAATTCTTATATGATGATTATAAAATTTTTTAAAAATATATATATAATGGAGTTTGTGTACAATAGTTTAATATCAAAGTTTAAATTAAAAAACAATTCAATCGATGTGAATTTATTTAGACTAAATATCATTAATTTAATTGTTATATTTAGAAAGTAAATTTTTTAAATACAAATGCACTTTAAATACAAGAGATATTAAATTCTAAAATTATTTCAAATCTTTAGCTTATAAATAAATATTAGAAAAATAAATATACATGTATTTTTCTCATTTATTTGTATAAATTAAATTTTAAATAATATATTCATTATTTTTTTCACTTAATAAACTTTAGATGACATATACAATCAAATAATCTTTATAATAAGCATAAGTGGGCTTAGTCAAATTGTCCATTGGAGTAGTGAAGGGCGGATTCTAAGAAACACTATGAGGTCTCCCAACTACTTTCCTACATTAGAGGGAAATCATTTGCTCATTTGGTTAGTTTTACGCACTCGATAATTGTTTGCAATAATAAGGCAGTAAAATAAAATAGTAGGAGAATCAATTTTAACAATTAAGAAGAAAATAAATTTCATCGCTATATTCCACCTTATTCAATCATAAAGAAAGTGCGAAGAACTATCTCCATGGGATAAATATCCCGTAGCCATCGCATAGTCCTAGTCTAACTTCCTATCTACATTTGGAGTGTCCTCGCTCAAATCCACTTCCTTAGGCACTTGCTCCGGTGCTTCCTTGAGATCTTCCTCAAGATCCTCCTCCAGGAAGTCGTGAACCAACTCTCAGAGTTCATCATTCTCATAAAAGAGCTGGTTCACCAAAAGCACTAACCCATGCCACTAATCCTGTAGATCGACTATGCGATGCTCATAAGTCGTCTTAGCTGTCTTATGTATCTCTACGAGTTTTGATGTACTATGCCTCTATCTCATCAACTTTCCTCTTAAGTACACCTTGGTGCTGATGCCTATTGGCATTCTCCTTCTTCAGCTCTTTATTCTTTATCTCTATTCTAGCACAACACTACTAAGATTCTAACAACTCAGAGGACTATATTACCAAATTAAGTCAACACTGAGAGAAGATGTTCATCCCCCTGAGATAAACCGCTCCTCTCCATAGGCAAACACTCTGTAAAACCATTGCTCCCGTCAATGATCTTTGTCAAAATATCAATCCAAAGGCAAGGCAAATTCAATACAATATAACATGCATGATTGAAGTAGGCTACAAGATACTAGATGCTAGGTTCTCATGTAGTGATCCCTAAGGTTTAGTTTATGTTATACGCTCTAAGTTCTCAGTGTTAAAACATATGTTTTGATACAACCTTTGTCATGCTTCAAATTTGAGAAATAACATAATAGTACCCATGAACAATCTAAGTAGATAACAAAACCAATAGATATTGAGAAAACTAATCCCATAGGCATAATTCAACATCCAAAAAGGGATATAGTAACATTCAAGTAATAATCATACCACCGTTATGTAGCGGAAAATGAAAATCTCAACTATTACATCAAGATTTTCTTATTTGCTAGTGAAATAAAATAACTAAATAAGGAGCTTCATCCCTCTAGATCTACCATCCTCATGCTAGTTCCTCCTTGTTTTCTTTCTCTACCAAATGTCATTTGAAATACGTGAGTGGCGAGTCACCCAGTAAATGGTAACTCCTGTCTTTCTATTTTTGTTGGATGTAAGTAGAAAATAATAATTTGAATAAAACACACTTGAAACAAACAATATAATTTACATTTAAATAGTTCATGAAAATCATATTATTTCACAATAATTCCAAAACACTTTGATCGCACGAAAGTAGAGTTCGTAAATAACTGCAAGTGTATGGTATCAAATTATAGTACTTAGCAAGCACAAGTGTTGTCCCGCAGGGATTGGAAACTAACTTGTACCAACTACTATTACTTATTTTCTGAATTTAAGTCAAGCAATTGTAACAAATCAGCAAAATTTAGACTAAAAGTAAAGTAGAAGTAAACAAGAATCAAGTATGCAGATATATTTTATTCACCAACCACAAAAGAAATTAGGAAGTAATCAATGTCAGAAATTATCTAGGAACTCAATCTCACTCCTCTTCACTAGATATAATTACTCACCCAGATTATGCTCATCTTATCCAAATTATTAATCAAGGTTTTCGAATATAATTTTATTGCCACTCTCGATCACTAAATGAAAATCTATATGAATTAATTAGGACTCTCCTGTTAGTCTTATCCTGTTCTAGACATATGCATTTAAGTATACCTTGTTGATTCACTAGGATTCACCAATCTCTTAGCTCAAGCTTCACCCAACGTGTATTCCTTAGTTTTATGCACAATATTGGCTCTCTCAAGTCTACAACTCAATGTATAACAAATAATCCAAATACATAGGCATGCTTGAATTTTAATGCAAGGAACATAAGTAATTGAATTAGAAATATTGGATTAAAACTGAATTGAAATAATTAAAACATAGGTTGGATTTGTTCAAAGGATTCCTAGGCACTAGAAAAATTATCTGGACATTGGTTCAACTAATCCCTACATGAATAAATAATTAATTAAGAGATTGAGATATGTAAAGGAAAGCTGGAAATGAAAACTTAGTCAAAAACTTTAGATTGCCAATTTGACGCCTGCTATGATTCGATCACAAATAACACTCCTAGTGGCTTCCCTAGATCTATCCACGGCTTCGTGAGGTTTTTCTAGGGTATTCAAATGGCTCTCCCCCCTACCGGTGCATTTGCATTCCTTTTTATAGCTAGACAAGTGTTTGGCTTTGTTTGGGATTCTAGAGGTCTTTTTTTCCCAAACATTCCACCCGCATGTTCGATCTGGTCTAGTCTCGTGATTGTGCATGATCCTAACAATGTCATGATGGTGTTGCTTCGTTGGTCCTTAGTTCGATTGCTTGTGTCGCCAAGTTGATCCTTGGCTTAAGATTAACATCACACTCAATCGTGACAAGTGCAATCACAAAGATAAAATCACAACTCGATTGCTCTACTGTTGTGCTCCCTCTAGATCAATCGCTCTCACGATCCTTTGGCAGTGCTTGATCTCAGGCTTTCTCCAGATCAATCCAACACTAGATTTGACCATTTTTGCATCTTTTGGCTTACTTTTGTACTTCAATCATCTTCATACATACAATTAAACACTTAGCACACAAACAAGCCATCAATTCACTTAATCCACACATTTCAAACTCAATTACTACACCAAATTATATCATTACATGCAAATTATCATCTCTGCCACACTTAACCCTTGCTTGCCCTCAAGTAAGTAAGTGCAACACGTTATGCATGCTTATGAACAGTTAAGCCAATGACTTTCATCAAGAATCATACATACATAAACAACCAACATTTCACTTCAACACTTGCACTCTAAATCCAACCATGATTCCATCACACACAAGCCCGCTATGTGTAAGTGTGTAAATGACCACTCTCACCCTCTCAACATCACCGAATTATAGGCACGTAGACATCAACTCTCGTCTACCTTTCCACATTTATGGAAATCAACACCAACTACCCCTATAGGCTTAACAATCGTGCCCTCCCATTCATCGAACATATATATTTTTTTCCATGAGATCAATGGGCCCACATATTCAGCCCACACTGTCATCTTTTTTTTCTTCTCTTTTTCCTCCTCTTTTTCCCTTTTTTCCTTTGTTTTTTTTTTTTTAATGCCCTCAAGTTGTAAGGAGCCTTTTTACGCAAGAGTGCATAAGGATCGCCACACCCCCTCCTCGGTTACTCAACACACAAAATACTTGAGTTCCTTTACACATACTTATAGTTAAGCGACCATCTTATGCGAGAGTGAATAGGGGTCACTACACAATCCAAGTTACTAAGTCACTCCACTGGCGGAGTATAATTCTAATCCCCTTTTTCTTTTTTCTTAAATTATTACTCCTTTCTTCTCTCCTTTTTATTTTTATTGTTTATTTTTTTCCAAGCACTAGCAAGATGATAGCACTATATTTAACTCATGACCCACATCATTTTCCATTCTCTTTAGAAGGCATCATCATTAAGTTCTAAGGTTAGCGAGGTATCTACGGTCAATTGCCCGTGCACCCTCCTAAGGTTATGTCAAGAGAGGTAGTCGTGGCTCTTAGTGTACAGAAAAAAAAATGTAGTAACTTAGTGTGCTTTGGGCCCTATGTGCCTCATTCAAAGCTTAAGATGTCATAGAATAAAATTGCCAGCTAACTATGCACTAGCTCTCATCTACTATCATTAAGAAGACAATTGTGCGAATAATGCAGCAATTAAGGCTAATGAAAAGAAATTACCATCCTCACTAACTTCCTTGGTTCGACTACACTGGATAGGGATCAATAACAAAGTAGTAAAAAGCAATAATAAAAATAAAATTTTCCTCTCCTCCACACTTAAAGTGCACATTATCCCCAATGTAGCATACTAAGAAAGTAAAAATGGAAAGAGGAAAACAATAATTCAGTAACCGCATACGAGGGAGACAACTGTGGGTCTCGTCTCCTACTCCATCTCAGTAGTGGTTTCATCTAGTGTAGGGCCACGGGATATGGAAGGAATATCTATGGGATCAATCGATTGTGAAGCTAAACAAGTGTACCTAAAAGGCAAATCATGGAATGCTCAAGGGTTGCACTGTACTACCTAGCCTAAGATGAGCATGTTGGTGTGCATAGTTCACATACCCAATTGAATAACGTTAAGCCTCCCCATCACATCATCGAAAATCCAGTGTTGCTCTTAAGTCAACTCTTGAATCAAGTAGTGAAACCTTCTTGATCTCAATGGCTACACTGTTGATGTTCATCCTGCTAAGGCTGTGGCAAATGCTCCTCTTCATCTTCATCTATCGGATCTTGTTCCATCTGTGCTAGAGCTTTTGCACCCTCACTCTCATCATCATTTTCTTCATCATCCCCCAGTGCTTGCTGCTACTATCGCTATCTATTTAACTAATGGAAATCCCCAGCCTGAAATTAGTCTATATCAACTAGGCCTAAAGGTTTGGCTAGTTTCTAAGTCTCTCTACTCAACTGAACTTCTCTAACCCTAATCATGTTCATGATCAAATGTTCATCAGAGGGTCTGACCAATGGGTGATCGACAGCATGTAAAATCCCTCTGTATATTACTATCCCTAAATAAAAGTATAACCCAAGCTTAATTGCATATAGAATGTAGGCTCATTCACAGGACACGTCAGCCTTATGTGCTATGGATGCAATATTATAGCATGCAAAAAGGTTCTAGACCTCCATGTGTCCAGATAAATGTGCATGCTGAAAAAATGTAGGACTACCATCGGATATTCGCCATCTGGCTTCGAGGTGATTATCAGTAGGTCTTACATTAACAACTATAGTAGCATATGCTCGTAGGGATGAGCTCATTGCCATTCTTTCCCCTTCGTGTTAATTTCTAAGAATACATTAATAGCTAGGGGGTGAATGTCAATGGTTTTATTCTGAACCTTAAGTAACCTATTCCTCCTATCCGATACATTAGCACAAAGTTCATACAGAAACTACTTATATGCTAAACCTGGGTTAGCTAAGAACCTTTTCCATTGTCGTGCCTCAATCCAATCCATCATCCATCTATCATTGTGCTAGCCTACAGTTACAAACATCCCAAACTGCAAAAGAAGGGCTCAATGATTTCTTTTATACCCCTCATACCTCTCCTAGGCCTCTACCAAACTAAAGTGCCTCCTATAAACCTGTACTGGGGAACCTCGTCAAGTTCAGCTTGTGTCTCCTAGCATCCGTTTTCCATTCTTGCACTAAAAAAAGAAGTTCTAATAGGATCAGTTGGGTAGAGTAGCTAAGATGAAGTAAAGACAAGCCATCAAAAGTTCCATTCCCCTACATTTGTCATCCATCCAACTTAAAGCAACAGTTACAACCATTAGCCAACCCACCTTATACATTCACCAAGCAAAATATGATACCCTTTATGAGTAAACATCTTGAAAGTAAAATCCCAACATGGTGATATAAACATGTAGTTCAGATGCACTATGTTTCCCTAATAAAGAAGTGCACACTAGACATCAAACCAATCCACACGGTACATCACCACAAGACTAACATTGAGAGTAATGAATTCATCATTACCTCCCCATGTATCAAACTCAAGCAACACACATTCATTTAAGCACAAGGAACAGATACACAGCATATGCACAATCATGGTGGCATGCATTTAACGGGCATGTCAACACTTAAAGGCATATTCACTCCCAAAGCATTACCAAGCCTAAGCATCCACAATGTAATCAAATAGATACTAAAAATCCTCAAATCCATTCCCTAAAATCCATCCATGGAGTAAAGATTTAATCCTATAAAGATTAAGAATTTAGGGACTTACCTTTAGATTTTTCAAAATTGAAATGGTGAAAATAAGTTTTTGAAGTTGGAGAATTTGGCCATGAGTGAATTAGAGCATTTATTCGGTTCACTAATCCTTTTGCCAAGCATTGGAGAAGAAAAGGAATAGAGGGATTGTGACCAAAGGGTGTCCAGAATTCTACAACAAAAATAGGCCTCTAAGCTCTTGGGATTAGATTATGAAGTACAATACAAGAACAGAAATGATAACAAAGTTGTTGATGCTCTCTCAAGAAGGGATCATCCTACAATGCAACTTATTGCCATGTCAATCCACATTTCTACATGGGTGCAAAAGGTGGATGCAGTTACAAAGAAGATGATGAGTTCAATCCAATCACACAAGCAATGATTTTAGATGAGCTTATACATCCAAAATACACTTTCTATAGTTTAGGTGCGGCAAATTGAGTGAACGAGCCCTAATTTTTAAAGTAATTCTACTCGTGCACGATCATGCCCTAGGCTAGATCCATCGTGATAGGGGGTCTAACACTCTAGGCTTTCGATTGCACACGCATGTGATCAATCACGAGAACCTCCTATCGATCTTAGCTTTAGGTGAGTTTCTATATTTACGATCAGAAGGATGCAATCGATTGGGTTGCCCCCGTTGATGATCCTAACTCTATTTTTTTTCTTTTTTTTATTTAATTGAGAATTTAAGGTAATTCTTAGATATCTTAGAAAAGTAAGAATTTTAGAGAAAATCATTGGGTTGCCTCCCAACCAGTGCTTGATTTTACGTCCCTGGCTGGATGCAGTGAAGGTTAATTTTTAACATCTGAAATGCAGAGCTCTTCAATTCCTCAGTCCTTTTCTCTGTAGTAATGCGTCTTTGCACATTGATGTGAAATTTACTATCATCTTTTGCAATTAATTCGACAACATTAAATGGGAATACTGAAAAAAATTTTAAGAGACCAAACCACCTCAATTTTTGCTTACTAGGGAATAGCCTGAGATGTGAATTACGCAAGAGGGCTTGTTGACCGGGTTCAAATTCACAGATCAAAATATGCTTATCATGCCATTTTTTAGTTTGGTTCTTATAAATCAAAGCATTTTCGAAGGTTTCATTGCTAAATTCCTCCAATTCATTTAACTAGACAAGCCTATGCTCCCTAGCTTCCTTAAAATTCGTATTCAACTTTTTTATAACCCAATAAACCTTATGTTCCAGCTCCAAGGGTAAATGACATGGCTTCTCAAACACCAACCACTATGGTAACATCCCAATTAGAGTTTTATAAGTCGTCTTATACACCCAAAGTGCATCATTGAGCTTTCATGGCCAATCTTTCCTATTAGTTCCTACGGTTTCTAAAAGATCTATTTAATCTCCTTATTAGACACTACAGCTAACCCATTTGCTTAGGGATCATAAGGTAAGGCCTTTTTATGTAGACAGCATACCTAGTCATCATTGTCTCAAAAAGTTTGTAACGAAAGTGTGTGCCTCCATCACTAAACCTAGTGAGGATATATTTATAAAGGAGCTTGAGGACCACCCTGGCATCATTCGTGGGCGTAGCAATAGCTTCCACCCACTTGGAGACACGTCAATAGCTAGTAAGATGTACTCCTATCCAAAGAATTTCAAGAAAAGTCTCAAGAAATCTATGCCCCAAACATCAAACAATTCTGCTCTAGTGACCAGGTTCAAGGGTAATTCATACTTTCTCCGGATATTTCTAGTTCTTTGGTATCTATTGTAAGCTTTTACAAAGGCATGGCAATCTTTGAATAGTGCTGGCCAATAAAATCTGGATTGCACCACCTTTGTAGTTGTGCAAGTAGACTCGAAATGACCACCATAGGGTGAATTCTGACATGCCTCTAGGATGGATTGGAACTCAATATTCGACACACATCTACGAACCACTTGATCAGCACAACTCTTAAAAAATAGTAGATCCTCCCAAATATAACTTTTAAAATCATGTAGAAACTTTTTCTTTTGCTTATAGAAGAGGTCTAGTGGTAGTAGGCTGCTTTCTAAGTAATTCACAATATCAGCTAACCAAGGGAGGGATTTAGAGATTGCAAAGAGTTGTTCATCATAGAACATCTCCTCAATGTTAATTCTTTGTTCGATTTATTCCATCCCAAAGAGATGGTCGGCAATGTGGTTCTAACTCCCCTTTTTGTCTTAGATTTCTAGGTCGAACTCTTGGAGTAAGAGAATCCACCAAATCAATCTTAGTTTTGCATCCTTCTTTTCAAAAAGATAATGAATAGCCACATGATTTGTGTACATAATGACCTTAGAATCTAAGATGTATGAATAGAACTTGTCATAGGTGAACAATACAGTTAGATTCTCCTTCTTAGTCATGGAATACTTAATTTGAGCATCATTGAGAATTTTGCCAACGTAATAGATCAGACAAAATGTCCTGTCCCTTCTTTGCCCTAAAGCGGCCCATTACGTAATTGCTAGTGCCGCACTTGATTTCAAAGGGATGACCCCAGTCTAGGACTATGATGATTGGTGCCAAAA